>CM017327.1:3811903-3865439 GCA_006937295.1 Carpinus fangiana | reverse complement strand
TTTTTTTAATTTTTAGATTTAAAAATTTAAAATTTTTTTATAAAAATTAATATTTTAATCTCCCAAAACGGTGCGTTTTGGATCTGTTAACGGCGGTTACAAAAAGTGTAACGGCAGGGATTTTATTGTAGTTTCCTTACATCCAGGGAGTAAATTTTCGAAAAAAAAAACCTAAGCATTTAAAAATTTTGGAAGGCAGACCCAAGGAGTTATTATATATTTTCCCTAGATTTAAATATTTTTCTCTACCTTATTTAGTGAATCTTAGAACCAATACGATATACCCAATCTTCAAATTTTTTGGACTTTCTTATGAATGTAACTACTCAAGGGTAGCAGCAGCCATCACCATTATGGTAAGACAAGTGTATTGGTTGGGAAGGAAGTAAAGGTCTTTCAGTGGCCTCTTTCAATCAAGATGAGCTATCAGAGACTGTAATGCATGCAACAAAAGTAACTTTATATGTGCCTGTACTGATTTATTTGCTTCAAATATAACAACAATATCAACAGTAATGTGAAGCCTCCGAAACTTGCCAGAATTACTCATATTGCTAATACTTTTTCACTTGTAAATACTATCATTATTACATAACAACCCTCTTTATTCATTAAAAAAAAAAACATAACAACCCCTCTCCCCCTTTTCTCTTTATACCAATGGTTGAAAGGATTCTGTACTTCTATATTTTATCCATGTGGGTCTGTATGCAAAATGATCAATATGTACAATCAGAACAAGTTATTGCTGAGATTCACTAATAGCAAAACCACAATAGAGGTTTATATCCCAACTTTTGGTGTTGGCTTCACCAATCCTATATTTTCCGAGTCTTTAGTTGAATGATAAGCCATATTGTGAGGTTATTTGGCACTCTTTATGGTTTTCTTCCTTATTTTGGGTTGGTACTCTTTTGGGGGCCCAGGGGGAAGGGGGGAGGACATGGCTTAACAGTATCATGGTTGAATATTATGTCAAATACATCAGCTTGATTTACATATGTGTAGATTAAAGCAGTTGCTTTTGGTCTGAGAAATTGCACACATATCTTGTGGACCTATGGTCTTGGTTTAAATCATGGTCTACATGGAGGAGTTGGTAAAAATCTGTGGTTTATTGACACATTAAGCAATTCCATGGTTTCAGCTTATTTGGCACATTATTTATAATTTGTCGGTTCCATACAGACATCTAACTTTCGCCATATATGTGAAACAGCAATCTTCTTTTTACATTTTAGATGGCTTTTGAGTTTCTTCAACTGATTTCTTGTTGAACCTTTTTAAATCTGTGCAGATGAGCTTGGAGGAAGAGAATACAAAGGCTTTTCTTTTTCTGAATGAGATTATACTCACATTAAAGGAGGTAAAAAATTAATTTTTCCAAGAAGATTGATGTTTTGACTGTGCTTTACCACAACTTTTTATTTAGAGCCAGTTGAGACTCTCGCTCTCTCTCAAATTGTCATCAAGAGTTTCTTAAGATTACATCTAAAGCAGAACTACTAGTGGGAAAGCTCTTCCTCAATTTTGGGCTGACCCTTGTACATAAGGAGATGTCTATCCTATACACATCTTGCACTTTTCGGTCCTTTAACTTTTCTTAGGCTAGGTTTCTTGTTTAAACTCATAATCAGTTAGAATGGCAAAATGGCCATTTACCGCCATTATCCTACTATTGGTGGATTCTGAAATGGCCTGCAAAATGTGAAATAGGACATACATAGGGAATATGTTGTGTGTGCTTGTGGTGGGCTTGGGGTTATGAGAATTTTGTGGTTCTGTGGTTTTGAATTTCAGAAGAGAGGATTAGAATTCAAAGATTAATTAGGGTTCTGAGGCAATGGGGAATATGGGCAAGAATGCTGTTTCTTGAAGCAAAGAGGTTGTAGGAAAACTCTGGACAGCAGCTGTGTTTGGGATTTTATGGCTGGTTTGGCTGGTTTGGCTGGTTATGTAGTAGCTATTTGATAGAGATTCAATAAGTAAGGAGAAGGGCTTCATTTGAGGTCATGGAAAAGAGAAGAAAAGAGAAAATCTTGTGACTGTTTGGGGTCTCTGAAGAATACCTGTTAACAGTACCAGTGTGCACAGAAGGAGAAGAATAGAGAATACACTAGGCAATCTTACGTGAATATTCAAAGAATTTTTTTTTTTTTTTTTTTTTTATTTGGCACCGGGTATTTGGAGCTTCACTCTGACCAACCCCGGGGGTGCATAGGCCCTCGGCAAGGAGTTTCCCGCAAGTGCACCTCGGTTAAACTCAAAGAAAATTAACCCAAGAAACTTGGCAAATCCTATAAATTTCTAAGGCTCAACTTAATTACATAAATATCCTTAATTTTTTAGGAGTTGCATAAAATTACAGATCTGCCTCTCATTATAAAACTAACCATTAGGTATGAAATGAAAACTCAAATTAAAATCTGATTTAACCATAGACTCCTATGGAGCTGACCTTCAAAATCGCCTGAATCTGATGTTACAGGATCCCACACATGACAAGCTTGTAGTTGCCAAAACGTAAAATTATTTTAATCACAGAAACTTGATCTTTTTTCAATGATTCCATCATTCTCCTCTCAGTGTGGGGGAGGGGGGTGGAACTAGGCCTCAGGTTTGGGAGTATCATATTATAGAAATTCTCAAATCAATGGAAGCAACCAGGTTGATAACAAGGATTCTTCCTTTGCCACTATAGCATTAAAGTTATTTGGAATGATGAAATCAATGACTTGATTTAAAACTGCAAACTTCTTTCTTTGGATTTCTTACAATACATCAGTGGAAGCCTAGTTGCCACTAGAGTGGCATTTGAAGTAGCTATAACTATCAAGGGAAGCCTTCTTCCACTAAAATTGGTAATCTGTTTGAAGTGCATTTCTGACCGCCAGCTTGAATCCCTGCAGACAAATATTATTTTCCACTAACAATGTAAATCATTAGAAAATGTGTAGAGGTCCATTATTGGTAGGATTATGAAATTTGATTTCTGCATCCTCTTCAGGCGTCCCCAGGTATTAATAGCTCTCATTTGATTAATTGTTTTCTTCTGACTTCTAGGGATGCTAACTTAAATAAGTTGAAAGTTTGTGATGGTAGGTCTGTACTAGTATCCTCCTTGTACCTTTTTATACTTCCTTCTTTTTTTTCCCCCTTTTGTTTGTGTGTGTTGCTGTGCCTGGTGGGGGAAAGAGTACAATCTAGTAGACTTGATTTGTTTTTTTTCGATTGTTGTAGTCTTTAGGGTTTTTGGCTGTCTTGTATACTCTTTGTGTATGAGGGCTTTGCCCTCTTCTTTCAATAATATTCTTATTATGTTGTGCCTGCTCTTTGACTTGAGTGAGCCCAGCTTTTCTGTGGTCAACTGTTTTCAGTAAGTGATGTCGTATTGAGCCTTCTGAAATTTCTTGTGCCGTTAGCACATATGTTTCGTTGTTATAGGATATGAAATATCAGTTGCCATTCTTTCTTATTACTTTTATTTGGTTTCAACAGTACTTATTGACTTCATGATGCAAGAGACTGGTGGACTAATAATAATGTGCATATTTCTTAACATATAGGGAAATGAAGAAACTAGAAAAGCTGCTTATGATATGCTCCTTGAGATAAGTTCCAGTTTGAGAGACTCACCAGGGGTATCTGATCCACCATATCAAAAACTGATTACCATGGTAAGTGCATAAGTGATTGTACTTAGTTTGATTTTATGTGATGGTTTAACTATCGATCCTTTGGTATATCATTAGTTCCACAGCTGCTTTCTTATTTTAATATCTAATGATTTTACAACATTCAGATAATGGGCTATTTTTCTGGCTCGTCTCCTCAAATAAAGAGTGGAGCAGTATCTGCCTTGTCAGTGTTGGTATATAAAGATGCAGATATCTGTCTTTCAATGCCTGATCTTGTGCCCTCTCTTTTATCTTTGCTGCATACCAAAGCTGTGGAAGTTATAAAAGTGTGTATTACTTACTCAGTTGCCCCTGATTTAGAGTGTTGGTTCTGTGTTGCTTTTGAAGCTAATGAGATGATTGCGTATTTAACAGGCTGTTTTGGGCTTTGTGAAAGTATTAGTGTCCTGCTTACAAGCCAGGGATCTGCGGAGTCTTCTTTCCGATATTGTCAATGAAGTACTCCGATGGTCATCTGTCTCCAGACATCATTTTAGATCAAAAGTACGTACAAATTTGGCATTGAGCTCTTATTCGTCTTATATACCTATCAATTTGTTTACTTATCAATATAAATAAATATTCATTTGTGTGTGTGTGAGCTGGTGAGAGAGAGAATTTAGAGTCTTGAAAATCTTCATCATATGCATGTTCATTTATTCTATGAGAGAGAGAGAGAGAGTTTACTGTCTTGAACATCTTCATCATATGCATGTTCATTTAATCTACAGGTCTCTGTCATAATGGAAATACTGATACGGAAGTGTGGTTGTGCAGCAGTTGAGTTAGTAACTCCAGAGAAATATAAGAGTTTTCTCAAGACTGTCTTTGAGGTAATTCTTTCATTTTCTGTGTACTCTTATCTTATTTTAGATTTAGTTTATTTCAAATTTAGATAGAGGACATGATAAAGCCATTGGTTGAAAACTCCTTTGAGATCTCTATGGGCGCCCCCCCCCCCAAAAAAAAATTCTAAATTGTGTAAATCTGTACTTCTAGAAGTTGTTGGTGACAAAACATAGCTAATATGTTATGAAAGTTATTCTTATTTTGTTATGAAAGTTATGCATCTAGTTTATCTATTTCATTATTATCCTTCATTCTTCTCTTCTTTTACCCGATTGTCTATCTTATTTCATCTCTTTCTCTTATACTCTCTTATCCGTTTGGTGTCATTGTCTCTGAGTAATATCCATATAGATGAAATGAAACTCTCGAAATAAACACTATATTTGTTTTCCCTTAATGAATGACCACTGTTGGTTTAAACATATGGAATCTAATGTCCCTTTGTGACTGATATTTGTTTGACGTTTTTTTGGGAGTTCATTCAAGTGTAAATGATGAAGAATCATATTCCTTATGTGATGGAAAATCTTGTATCCATATTTATCTTATTGCAGAACCGCCGTAACAAAACAAGTTCCAAAGAAACTGGCACTGGCGATATGGAGATGATCCACGATTATTCATCTGCTGAGGCTTCTGATTCCATGTATGACTCAAAAGTTTATATCTTGACCTATTCTATGTTTAGATCTCAGCATCTCTTTGCTCTGGAGATTAATTATTTAACTTTATTTATTGTCTTTAGGCCAGAGAAGAAACGCAAAAAATTTGGTTCTCCGTCCAAGGAAAATGGTTCAGAAGAACAAAGGAAGACAAAGAGGGAGAAGAAAAATAATGTGCGCTCCTCAATTTCAAACGAGTCTCACTCATCCAATGTTAGTGGTGGTGCTTTAAGATCAGCTAACAGAGCTAAGCATTTTAATAATGAAAAATCAATGACTGGTCGGTCAGAAGGAAGACAAATTAAGGGCAACAGGAATTTCAACACAGGTCGGAAAAGCGGTGAAAAGAGAAAGTCGGTGGAGCAGACAAATATGGGCAAGAAAGATGAAGTAGCAGTTCATACACCTCCTAATGCTTCCAAATTACGCAAACACAAGAAGGTAGGAAGGAAACAACAGAAAATTAATAAATGAGTAACAATCATTATGCACAAGTCTGAATATCATTCGGTTCTATGAAGCATGATAAGAATTTGGTACTCGCCTTATACTGCTGAAGTGATAGATGTTGAGGAAGCCCTTAACATTTTTGCCCGGAAGTCGTTTTCTCACAAAACTGCAGAGAGCAAGAAACTCTGTGGTGTGTTGGTCTTGTTAAAAGAGAGTGACAGAATTGTCAAATCTTTCTAAAGATGGGCTTCTGGTTTTATTAGGTGTGTTTAATTCTCAATGACTATTGGTGCTATGGTCGGATAGAAGGCTTTGCTCTTCATAGATGTGACTGGGAAGGCATAACTATGTATATATATCTTGTTTAATGATCTGCAAGAGCACATGTTTGCTATTAATCTACTTGTGATGTACAATATACTTGTGATTTTTACATGCTCAATAATAAACACGTTATTTTTATGGACATCCATTTGGGGGAAAACTGTCCATATTTTTTTTTTTTTTTTTTTTTTTAAAAAAAAAAGGCTTTCTCTTTTTCTTAGCATTGATTTGAAAAAATATTTAAATGATAAGAGAAGTTATTGTGAAGTCAGATGTGTATTTAAATAGGAAAGGAAAAAGTAGGTTTGTTTCTAATATTTAAGGAAAATCCAAGAGAAGTTGCTAAAGTAGAAGATATGGAAGGCTCCTAATTGGATGAGAGCCGCTATTGGTTGGGAGTCTGTCAAAAATATTGTTGTTTTTTTTTTCCTTTTTTTCCTGAGCATGTTGAGAAATATTGTTAATGTTGCTCATAAACATCCCCTTTGTTTGAGGCTGGTGAAGGTAAGGATGAATTTGGGATTTGCACCGTTCTCTTGTTTTATATGTTGGACTTTTATTTCCCTTCTAAAATTATCATTGAATTTGAAATAGATTATTATTAAATTTTAATTATATAAAATAAAAATGGGATAAAAGTCTTACATATAGCATTGTTCATGTAAATCACTTAAAACACGTTATGTTAACCAGACTTACAAGTTTTTCACAACATTAGTTTTTAACCTAAGTTTATTAAATAAAAATAATAATAAAAACTATCAATTTTCAAATGATAATACCATTATTAAAATTTATATGGTCTAATTGGGTAAGATTTCCCTCATTGGGCATAGAGATTTTTTGGCTCACGCCTACACCTAAAAGAGTAGTAGATCAAACTATTGCTAAAAAATGTTTTGATGTGATATAAAGATGAAATTATTTTAAAATATTTTATTATTTTATGAGTGTTTTGCGCATTGAAGTTTTTGTTTAAAAAATTAAAAACGATTTAAAAATAAAAATTAAAAACCAAAAAAGATCTTATCAATTTTTCACTTCTTGGTCCATAATTTTTCTTTCCTTTTACTGTAACCACCAACGGTTCGTTGGTTGCAGTCTTGCAGAAAAACACTGGTTGGAAGGGTTTATCCGCTAAAACTCCCTACGCTCCCCAACCGTCAAAACCCACTCCCTCTCTCTCTTTTGCTCTATCGCTCTTCATCAATGGCGACCATACCCTATCCAGCCCTCCACAAACTCACCCACGTGCCCGAGCCAACTCGTCCCAAGTCGTATTCCACTCGCTCCAAAACGCTAATCCTTTGCAAAAAGCCCAAGAACGATTCCGCATTCAAAGAGAAGAAGCAAGTATTGGTGGACTATGACAAGGGCAAGCACGAGGTCTCCACTCGGGTTTCTGGTCTCCGGAAGGCCGATATACCGAGGCGCTACCGGCTCCGAGTCCAGGGTGACCGGTCCCAGAAGGACTGGACGGTCTCGGAGGTGGTCGACAAAATCTTGAAGCTCGACCACCGGGACGATATCGACGGTTTGTTGAACCGGTGGGTCGGCCGGTTCGCCAGGAAGAATTTCTCAGTTCTAATAAGGGTAATGCGGAATTTACACTCTCTATCTCTTACTCGGTGGTGCAATTCTTTTGGCGGGTAGTGGTGAACTTTTGGTTTATTTGTAATTGTATTGCTAGTTGAAGTGATGTGGGAGGTATGTATCGGTAAAACTGAATTAGATTTGGATGTGAAATGGATTTGAGTGGTGAAGTTGGCAATAAATATGGGAAGGAATGTGATGGGCCTTTGTGTTTGGGTAAAACATATTTATTGGATGAACTTCTATGCAGGAAATGTGATGAAAACTCTAATCATTGGTTTTCGGGGTTAGTAGTAGATTGAAACGGTGTCAATTTTTTAAAAAGTTTATGGGAATTTTTTGTGGTAGGAAAATGAAAAACTTGATGAATATATGTGAATGCATTTGTGCACTGGGATTGTAAAAAGTATTGTTCTCAGAACTCTAGAAATTCCCTCATTGCATCTTTTGCTTTGTTGTAGGAGATAACACAAACGGGTTCCATTCAGCATAGCATTCAAGTTTTCCGGTGGATGAAAAATCAGAAGAATTACTGTGCTCAGAATGATATTTACAATATGATAATCAGGTTACATGCTAGGCATAATTGGACAGATCAGGCTCGTGGTTTGTTTTTTGAGATGCAAGAGTGGAGGTATGCTTTTTGTTTTTGTATCTTGTGTATCTTCTGGCTACCTGGTGCTTTTGATAAGAGTCATGAACTTAGTTATTTCTGTTTAGTTTTCCATGTTGTCATGGTTTGGAGATACATGGCTTTGACTGATGGTATGCCAATCAAGAGACAGTTATCATACCCCTCTACCATTTTGAAAAGGACATTATATACTTCCAGTTTTAGTTAGTTCATGAATATGTACTGTGTGCTTGTTCATGAATATATTTTTCAATCATGAGACAGATACCATATATGTGTGGTGACAAGTATTATTGCCACACTGAATTTTTTCTCAGTATCATCTTTGTCAACTGGCTGCTAAATTCATGAATTGGCATCGATATTTGTAGGCAAATGGTCTAGATTTAAGTTAGATAAGTTTGTCCCATCACTAATCTTGGATTTCTTGCTTTAAGTCGTGGTGACGTATTATTTCCTTTCTTGCTAGGTGCAAGGCTGATGCTGAGACGTACAATGCTCTTATCAATGCACATGGACGAGGAGGTCAATGGCGTTGGGCAATGAATATCATGGAAGACATGCTCCATGCTGCTGTGTGTATTTGTATTCTTCTTCTCTAGTCAATCTTAGTTGGTCTAACTAGATGTGAGCAGCCTTCTTTTCCTTTGAATGCCCAAATGTATATGGTGAGATAAGTTTGCAAAGTCTTTTTTTTTGGGTAAGTAATTGACACATATCTTTAAAAGTGTAAGGCGCCTCTAAGTACATAAGAAGTATACAAGAGGAAGCTCCTAGCTAGAAGGAGCAAAAAGAACAAGAAATCACAATAACTAATCATCGCATGAGACATATAAGCAATGGTCCAGAGATACAAAGTTTTGAAGAATAAGAACTTAATCTCCTCTAGTGTCCTCCCAGTCCTCAAGACTTTTGTCATTCGTTTACTTCCATAAATACCATGAAAGGCACATAGGTACCATCTTCCACATTGTATCACATATTTTTAAGACATATATCATTTTGGCTTTTTTACTAAAACTGTAATTGTGATTGGTATGGTCTTATTTTTGAATTTTATGGATTTTGTAGTATTCTTCTTATATTTTGGTTATAGCCAGTAGAAGAGAAGATTATGTGAATCTTATTGGTGCTCTGAAGGATGGTCATTCATTGAGTTTATGTTCATAATATAGTTTCAGGGTTGCATATGGCGTAACCTATAATATGGTTTCATTGTTGTAAATGTCTAGGGCAGTATTTTGATTATTGCCCATGAATTGTGCCTCCCAAATTCTAATGTTTGCATCTTCTTTCAATTTTAAAATCAAGGTCCCTGAATGGCTTTCATTCTTTCTTTCTTGTGCAATATATGCTGGTATAAATCAAACTTTTTGGAACAAGTGCCTTTGTATATCATTTAGAAGACCAAGTAGTCAAGCTTTATCCATTTTACATATGTTTATCTATTTCATATTGTGTATCAATTCATGATTTTGGACTGGTTTTACTTATAAAAAAGGGTCTTGCACTGGTTTGGATCTATTATATAATCTACGTAGATGCATGCTAATAACTTTTTGTTCACCTTTAATTCAAGATCTATAGCAGATGTTAATGACTTTATCATATGGGTGCAGATCCCCCCTAGTCGATCAACATATAACAACTTGATCAATGCTTGTGGATCTAGTGGAAATTGGAGAGAAGCTTTGAAAGTTTGCAAGAAAATGACAGATAATGGAGTTGGGCCTGATCTTGTGACTCACAATATAGTTTTATCTGCATACAAAAATGGGGCTCAATATTCAAAAGCTTTGTCTTATTTTGAGCTAATGAAGGGGACACACATCCGTCCTGACACAACTACCCTTAATATTGTGATACATTGCCTAGTAAAGCTTGGACAATATGCAAAAGCCATTGATATTTTTAACTCCATGAGGGAGAAGAGAGCTGAATGTCACCCTGACATAGTGACATTCACTAGCATCATTCATTTGTATTCTGTATGGGGGAAAATTGAAAATTGTACGGCTGTGTTCAATACAATGCTTGGAGAAGGCCTAAAGCCTAACATTGTTTCTTATAATACACTAATCGCAGCATATGCTTCACATAGGATGGATAAAGAGGCATTGTCAGTTTTTAATGAGATAAAGCAAAGAGGTTTCAGCCCAGATGTTGTATCGTATACATCTTTACTCAATGCTTATGGAAGATCACAGAAACCTAAAAAGGCCAGGGAAGTTTTTGACATGATTAAAAGAGACAACCAGAAGCCAAATCTTGTCAGCTACAATGCACTGATTGACGCCTATGGATCTAATGGTTTGTTAGCTGAAGCTGTTGAAGCCTTGCGTGAGATGGAGCAAGATGGGATCCAGCCAAACATTGTCTCTATATGCACACTGTTGGCTGCCTGTGGACGATGTGGTCAAAAGGTGAAGATTGATGCTGTGCTTTCAGCATCTGAGCAAAGAGGCATCGAGTTGAACACGGTTGCATATAATTCAGCTATTGGAAGCTATATGAATGTGGGGGAATATGAGAAAGCTATAAATTTATATAGATTGATGAGGAAAAAGAAAGTCATGCCAGATTGTGTTACTTACACTGTGTTAATAAGTGGTTGTTGTAAGATGTCAAACTATACTGAGGCACTTAATTTTCTTGATGAAATGATGTACTTAAAAATTCCTCTGTCACAAGAGGTCTACGCATCTGTGATATGTGCCTACAGTAAACAGGCAAGTGTTTTGGCAAGAGTAGCTTCTTAATACCAGTAGACTATTGATGACTGAAATCTGTTTTACTTTTTCTTCTTTCATTTTTCCTTGTCAATTTTAGGGCCAACTCGGAGAAGCAGAGTCTTTGTTCAACTTGATGAAGATGGCTGGTTATTGTCCTGATGTGGTTACATATACTGCAATGCTACATGCGTACAATGCTGCAGGTGAGATTATATGTTTATGCATAGACATGATTCAACACTGACCAGACCCGCTGAAACTAAACTTGTGGTATTTTTTATGTCAGAGAATTGGGAAAAAGCTTGTGCACTATTTCAAGAAATGGAAACAAATAATTTCATACCTGATACCATAGCTTGTTCGGCCTTGATGAGAGCTTTTAATAAAGGAGGCCAACCATCCAAAGTTCTTGTTTTGGCTGAAATTATGAGGGAAAAAGAAATCCCATTCGGTGATGCTATTTTCTTTGAAATGTTATCAGCCTGTAGCATGTAAGTTCCGCATCTGTTTTCTCCTTCTGCCTTGAAGAATAAAACAGTAAAGATGCACATTAATTTGACTTTCCCTATTTGTGCTTCTTTTTATAGGTTTGGTTGTTCTTAGTTTTTAGACTGTCTACATTATTGTATTAGATATTTATATATATATATATATATGTGTGTGTATGTTCTAAAATTATTCTTGCTTAACCTGTTTTGATGATAGTTTAACTGGCATGAGAGTTCATTTTCTGTTGTCTTAAGTTCATCAGTGTATTCCTATTTGCGAAGAAACTAAAAAAAAAAAATTGAATTTTGGTTGAAGATTACGAGATTGGAGGACAGCAGTGGAACTCATTAAGCTTATGGAGCCCTCGTTTGCTGTAGTCTCAGCTGGAGTTATGAATCATCTTCTGCATTTTCTCGGAAAAAGTGGGAAGACTGAGACTATGATGAAGGTTCTCTAAAACTGCTCTCATTTTCTTATGACAAGTAAATGTTGCAAAGCACTCAACGTTGTCATTCATGCATCCATTTCTTCTGTCTTGAAATCTTGTAGCATTTTAAGCAATATACAACTCTTAATTTTACTGGACATTGGTATAAGTAAGCTGAACTGCTTGCAACTTTTGATAGTAAATACACTATATTATTGTCTTGTAATACATCCTTTTTTTCCATCCCACACATGCAGTTGTTCTACAAGATAGTTGCCGCTGGTACTGATGTCAATTTCAATACTTATTCTATTTTGTTGAAGAACCTTTTGTCTGCCGGAAATTGGAGAAAATATATTGAGGTAACCAATAGATCAACTTCTGTTTCGTCATGTAATATTGTTATTATTTTCTTTTTACCTTTATGCAGTAAGGGTATGCATCCAGGTTTATCTTGATTGCACATTGGCATGGTCGCCAGGTGTCTAAATGTCTTTGAATGACACTGAAGCTCGTCCTGAATCTTCTTACACTGAAGCAGTAGTATACAAATCATTAACGCATGTGATACAACTCCGAGCAGTTAAACTTTATTTCTGAAAATGAATTAAATTGTGGTAAATATCTTTAGCTTTGGCATTGAGGCTGGTAAATTTATAGCAATTTAATATTAAGACTTTAAACATTCAGTATGAACCCATGTTCTTGGTCTTTCTCTACCATTGCGAATCTTACATCATGGGGACTTGCAGGTAATTGCTCATGATTAAAAGTGATTGCCTCTTGCTCTTTCATGGGCATTATGAACATGACCGTGGTAGGACATTTTATCCTTCTCTTTGCTTGTTTTTGCAAGGACAGCTGTAGCCATACAACACTGCGACATGCAAACTTTCATGTTTCAATATATTACTTAAATGCTTATGAACACTAGGTCCATAAAATTTCAATTTCCCTTTTCTAAAAAAAGAAAAATTCTTGCAGGTATTGCAATGGATGGAGGATGCAGGAATTCAACCTTCAAATGGAATGTATCGTGATATTTCCTACTTTGCTCAAAGAAGTGTCGGGGCTGAATGTGCTGCTACCATTCAAGAAAAACTTGGTATGCAGACACATTTATTGTGATATACTCATTTTATATATCAAAATGAAGGTTTTGTTTAACCTGATAACACAGCCCATCACCTTCATGACCTCTTCATGGCCCTCCTCTTTATGGTTTCTGTGGTTTTTATTTATTTTTTTATTTTTTTGAATTCAGTGTACCTTATGGTTTCAACAAATTTATAATCATGCGTGGTATCTAAAAATATGGTTCTTTTCTTAGGTGGATTACATGATTGTGAACAGAAGGTAGTCCTATAACATGTTCGTAGGATGGATCTTTTAGCCTTTTACTTGTAAGGAGTTGCAATGCAGTTTCAAGCATTGCAACAACGATTTGGAGCTAGGAAATTGAACTAACTTCAACTTTATAGAAATTTTATCTCAATTTCTTATTGTTTTGATTTGCAAAAAGAATTGAATGTTTCTTAATTCACTTTCAAAACACATGCATATAAAGTTTGAAGCCATCTCCATTTGTTGATGTAACTTTCACTTATCAAAAAACTTTCAAAACACATGCATGCATATAAAGCTTGAAGCCATCTCCATATGCTGATATAACTAGGACCAAATTGATTACAGAACCAGATTTTGAACATTGTGCACTCTGTAAAAGTTATGAGCTGTTGTATGTTTTCCCATGTCCTTTATCCAAGTGAATGAATTTATGTATTACCATGAGACCTACATAGATATGTTTTTCAAATTAGTTGCCTTCTCTTTATATCTAGATTGGAGGGTGTCGTAGACCTGAAAAAGAATATTTACCAAGTTGTGGCTCACGATCCTGTTTCCAGTATTTTACTTATGAAACCATTTAAACTGATGAACTTTAAGGAAGTTTGTATGATTCATACAAGAAAAATTACTTCTAATGGGCATCCCTTGATGATCTATAAGGTCTATATTAAGAGCCATATTTTCTCTTTCTTCGAGTCATTAGGACTTGCACTGTCACACTTTCTTCTATCAATCTATTGCTTTCTTCCTTGCATTGGTCCATTGAATTTCTGTAGAATTGTGTAATTCTACAGAATACTTGAAAGGAAAAGTTCCAGATCAAAATTTGGTGAGCAAATAATGATGCCCTTCATCCCACCTTTCCATTGATAAGTGGAGCAAAAGCATAAAGCCACAACCTGCAAGACTCACCGATTCGAGTCAGGTATCCGATTGCTGCAGGATATGCATGTTTGACATTTTCCACATTAAGGACATCCATTCCTGGCAAAGGCTTGTTTGCTTTGGGGCACCTATCAAGCAGGATTCCCTGGCTTGTGAACATTAAGGAACCCGTCTGGTTTGGGCTATTTCGAGCCGTAAGCCAGAGATTGGAGAGAGTTCAGGCAACTGCTGGATCAATCTTGCTATTAACATTAATATTAAAGAAGCAAACTTTCCTTGGAAGGCTTCAATGGCATATTGCTGCAGAGTTCGAAATTTTAAAGCATATCTTCTCTTTTGTAAATCAATACATGCGAGGAAGTTGATTGTGTAGCTAGTTTCTTTTTCACTGATTTGTGTAAAGAGATGAAAATATGCGATTCTCTTGCCCTCTGAACATTCAGCTAAGGCCAAGCTTCACGTTGAGGAAAAAAAAAAGCTCTATTGTATCCTTTATTTTTCTTCAATATAATTTGTTACTTACGAGTTATCTTAAAAGTGTAAAGTTAATAGATTTAATTAACATTTTAATATTTTTCTTCACGTGTGGATTTAAACTCTCTCTTAATAAAATAGTCATTTGCTTTGATATCAAGGTGAAATGGTATACCAAAAAAATAGAGAAAAAGAAATGGCATCAAATATTATAATAAAAAAAAAACATAAATTAGCACATAATTCACCTTATAAATAGGGGTGGAAGTTGTTTATGAAAGAACTGAGCATCATCTAAGCTCTTCTTTGTTATTAAAACGTTATTTTTCATGAGCTCCACTTCAATGTAAGCACGAGAAACTGCCTATTGATCCAACCCACCCGCACTTTAATTTATCCATTTTAAACAACCAAAAAATCTTACTCATAATTTTAATTTTGTGACTAATTTATTTCTAAGCGCCAAGAGTAAAGGGAGAAATCGTACTTCTTAATTATAATTGAAACTCCTTAGGGTCTGTTTGGGATTGCGGTTTCAATAATTGCGATTTTAAAAATTGCATTTTGAAATCGTTACTTTTTAAAATCGCAAAGGCGTTTGGTAAAATATGTTTTTAAAAAAAAAATTATCAAAAATTTGTTATGCAAAGTCGTGATTTGGGTTCAAAGTCATGCTTTTTCAAATAAGCAACCCCTAACCTGCTTATAGAAATCGGAGATTTTTTTTCCTATTTTAAATTAAGTGATTTTAAAATCGCAATGCCAAACGCCTTACATTTTGCGATATATTTTAAAAACACAGATTATTCTTATAAAATCGCAATCCCAAACGTACCTTTAATATTATATGTAAAATCCACCCTCATTTTATAAGAAATTGAGATTTAACATTCATAAAATATTTTAATGATTCATTTACCGAATTAAATTTATGAAGTTTCACAAAATAATATTATTTTCACGCTTATTTATCATACTTATTTAATGTACTATTCCACATGAACTACTTTCATAAAAAATTTAAAAAAGAAAAAAAAAAATCCCACGTTATAAATTGGAGAATTTCAAATTTTAAGGAGAATTATAGGGATCTCCCTGCTACCCCCATTCCACCGCCTAAAGCTCTCACCAGGTAGCCACCACATCTACTCCTCCGACTTCCCCAATTTGCTCTCTATCTATATATATTTTCTATAGATTCTTTTCTTCCCTGTGCCTAAAACCTAAAATCTCCACATATTTTCTCTTTCTTCGAGTCATTGGAACTTGCATTATCACACTTTCTTCTATCAATATATTGCCTTCTTCCTTACATCTGTCCATTGATCTTCATCTGGATTGTGTAATTCTACAGAATCCTTGAAAGGAAATTTGGTGAGCAGATAATGATGCTCTTCATCCCACCTTCCCATTGATAAGTGGAGCAAAAGCATAAAGCCACAACCTGCAAGAGTGGTCACTGATTCGAGTTAGATATCCAGTTGCTGCAGGATATGCATATCTGACATTTTCCACGTTAAGAACATCCAGGCAAAGGCCTGTTTGCTTTGGGGCGCCTATCAAGCAGGATTCCCTCGGTAGTGTGAACTTTAAGGAAACCATCTGGTTTGGGCTATTTCGAGCCTTGAACCTGGAAAATGATGGTCTCCATTTCATTTTTTATTTTATTTTTATTTTTATTCAAATAAGGAAAAGTTGGTTACATGGGATCAAACAAAAACAAGTCCAAACAGAAAAATGACCAAACAATAGGTAATGGTTTCATCCTTGGTCCCAAAGAAACCATAAGCAAGCCGAGCATTTTCCTGGACTGCACAAGACGGTACTAAAATGCATGAGAACTCAATGAAGAGTCTTATGTGATAAAGACAACAATCACGGTTAAATGAATATTGTAGAGATGGAGCTACAGAGAACCGAGATGGAGCCGTTGAAAGTCGAACACTAGCAACAAAAGTATGACACAATTCGCATTTGGTTATGTTCATTGTGACATAATTGACGTGGTTCAGGCAGCTGCTGGATTAATCTTGCTATTAACATTAATAGTAAAGAAGCAAACTCCCCTTGGAAGGCTTCAAGGCATATTGCTGCAGAGTTCGAAATTTTAAAGCATGTCTTCTCTTTTGTAAATCAATACATGCGAAGAATTTGATTGTGTAGCTACTTTCTTTTTCACTGATCTGTGTAATTCTCTTGCCCTCTGAACTTTCAGCTGAGGCCAAGCTTCACGTCGAGAAAAAAATAATGCTCTGTTTGTATCCTTTATTTTTCTTCAATATAATTTCGAAATTATAATTGAATCTCCTTAATATTATATATAAAACCCACCCTTATTTTATAAGAAATTGAGATTTACCATTCATAAAATATTTTTAATGATTCATTTACTGAATTAACTTTACAAAGTGTCACAAAAAATAATATTAATGATATTTATTTGCCTTTCCATCCCACATAAACCACTTTTAAAAAAAATAAAAGAAAATTCCACGTTATCAGTCGTATGGTCAATTATTACATAATGACAATGATTATACTATACCATATGGTCAATTATTAAAGGTGTTAACATTTCATGATTCACAAAAACAATAATCAAAAGATTTTGTACGTGGAGGCGGGTGGGCCCCACTATATTTGCATGACTCATGATTCGTGAAAGAGATAACGACTGGCTTCGGTGGAATTTTCAGCGAAAAACGTGGCTCTCTGACAGGTTTACACTTGCTTTTTTTTGGACAAAACAGCAGACAGGTGGCGATGGACCTCCACGTGGCCTCCTACACTTTCAAACCAACCCCAATTACACAATTACCCTTCCACCCCATCCTAGCCGTTACACCCTTTTCTACCCCCAACTGATCCAATTCCCCCTACGTAATTGCCTAATCAGCATCAGGACGTATCCGTAAATTCATCACCCCCACACTTCTCCTCAGTCCTCCCCCACCCTCTCTCTCTCTCTCTGTAGTTTTCCCCTCCACAGTCGCTCAGAAAAACAATTCAAAGCAAACCAAATCCAGACGCTCAGATAAACACACTCTCTCTTTCTCTGTTGCTCGGTTGCTTTTTTTCTCTCTCCTAGGGTTAGGGTTTGGATTCAGCTATGGCTTCGTCTTCCTCTGATCCTGGTTTGAAGTCGGAAGTCGGTGGTGGTGGTGGTGGCGGCGGTGCGGAGGCGTCGGAGGCGGTGATAGCGAACGATCAGCTATTGCTGTACAGAGGACTGAAGAAAGCGAAGAAGGAGAGAGGATGTACGGCCAAGGAGCGCATCAGCAAAATGCCTCCCTGCGCCGCTGGCAAACGCAGCTCCATTTACCGTGGAGTCACCAGGTACTGATCCGGCTCGCAATATTTTAGTTTTCTGTTGACATATCTTTGGTTGCTGAGAAAATTCACGCGATTCGGAGTTTAATCTGCGCGGAGAATTTGTATTAGCGTCGAATCTGCTTGCTGTTTTGGATTTTGACTCGTCTTCGTCGTTTCCAATTTTGATGGAACAAAAGGCATAGATGGACTGGTCGTTATGAGGCTCACCTTTGGGACAAAAGTACCTGGAACCAGAATCAGAATAAGAAGGGAAAACAAGGTCTCTCTCGCCCTCTACAGTAATATCTAACAATTTACCCATGGTTTTATCTGTGTTGCTGACACCGTTTTTCGTTTCTTAACTTTCTTGCATGGGATGGTTGGTACACAAATCATTATTCCAGTTTACTTGGGTGAGTTAGTGGCTGTAACGTATCTTTTCCCTTCTTTTGTGGGTAAACTTGCTAATGACGTTATCTCATATAAAGGACGTTTGTGTAACAGGAGCATATGATGATGAGGAGGCTGCAGCCAGAGCTTATGATCTTGCTGCCTTAAAATATTGGGGCCCTGGCACTCTCATTAATTTTCCAGTTAGTTAACCACTTTTCAAGACAAAAATAAGCTTCTATGTTGAATCCGTTTGTACTTGTTGTCCTTCTCTTATCGTTCAAGAATGGTTTCTTTTCTTGATCTCTCTTTAATTTTTAGGTCTCATGAACTTCTTTTGATCACTGGTTCTGATTTTTATCAACCCCATCAACTTGTTGCTGATATTTTTGTTGATCTAATTATCTATAACTTGGATCTTTTTGTATAAATATAGTAGTTAAAGGAAAAAGGTGTTTTCTTGTATTCCTTATTTGGCTCATAGGATACTTCCCATTTCCAATTTTATATTTCTATCTTCATGACTGGGGATATGTTTGCTGCAGGTTACTGATTATACAAGGGATCTTGAGGAGATGCAGAATGTCTCAAGAGAAGAATACCTTGCATCCCTGCGGAGGTGTGATTTACTTTTTAAATTTATTTTGTTTAACTGAATTTGCAGTGTACCTTATATTTGATACTCTCTGCAGAAAGAGCAGTGGTTTCTCAAGAGGAATTTCTAAATATCGCGGGCTTTCCAGGTAATTTCATGCATGCGAAATATATAATATTTGCTGCCAGAGTAGACGTTAGGAAGTCATGTTTTTCCCAAGGAATGCTGGTTCGGAAAATCAAAGTACTTAGTGTGGAAATCACTCTCTACGGTTTCTTACCCACTAGGGAGTTTTAGCCTTTAGGTACCTAAAGGTTTTTTTTTTTCCTAATTTGTTCCAACTGATTTTCGGTTCAGGAAGAAACTGCCTGAGATCATTATATCATCAAACCTGATAGAATGATAGCATTTTATTTTTTATTTTTTATTTATATATATATAAGTAATTGGCCCCAAGGGGAGAAAGAAATTATTTCTTCTTAATCAAATTTTAGTGTTCAGCAGGAAGTGCATAACGTATGTTACCAATTTCTTTAATGATCTTCTCTGAATTCATTTATGAGAATCTAATAATTTAGTGTGATATTCCTTGAAAAATATTGATAGAGTTATGATTAATTGTCTGGCACGCTACCTGGAACAGAATGATTAAATCACTAGTTCTTTTTCAGTGTTGTTCCTTTCCTGTTGGTAGATGCTTGAAGTACTTGATATTTCTTTGATTTGATCATTACTGATCTTATGCTTTTGCTTTCTACTCCATACCCGATGCTATCACAAAGCAGTCGATGGGAGCCATTTGGTTGTATGGCTGGATCTGACTACTTCAACAGTATGCATTATAGTAAGTTCTGATGAATTTTATATTCAAGCAAATTTCAATTTTTTTTATGAGTACAAATTCACCTAATAACTGAGTACACCATCTTTTGCCTAGAAATTAGCAAATATAAGCTTCTGTTTTTTTTTTTTTTTTTTTTTAATTTCTTCCATTTGTGCTTGCTCATGAAGCATTAACAACTATATTACCGGTCTATCTTATTTAAAGGTACAGGCGATGATCCAGCTGCAGAAAGTGAATATTTTGCCAGTTTCTGCAGTGAAAGAAGGATTGACTTGACAAGTTATATCAAGTGGTGGGGGGCCAATAAAACTCGTCAAGCATACACTGGGACAAAATCATCGGAAGAGACAAAGCATGCCGGAGATATTGGTGTCGAACTGAAAACACTGGAATGGGAAGTTCAGCCTACCGAACCATACCAGATGCCACGTTTGGGTGTGCCCAATGAAGGAAGAAAGCATAAAGGTTCCACCGTCTCTGCGTTGAGCATCTTGTCACGGTCAGCTGCCTACAAGAGTTTGCAAGAGAAAGCATCCAAAAAGCAAGAAAACAGCGTTGATAATGATGAGAACGAAGACAAAAATACCATCAACAAGATGGACCATGGCAAGGCAGTTGAGAAATCCACAAGTGATGTTGGAACTGGGAGAGTTGGAGCTGCACTAGGAATGAGTGGGGGATTGTCTCTTCAGAGAAATGTCTACCCATTGACTCCTTTCTTATCTGCACCGCTTATGACCAGCTACAATACTGTTGATCCCTTAGTAGATCCTATTCTCTGGACGTCTCTTGTTCCTGTTCTTCCTACCGGACTTTCTCGCACAGCTGAGGTTGGTATATTTCTTATGAGAGCTTGTTTTATTAAGAATTAAAGAAAATGATTCATCCCCAAAAATAATAATAATAATAAGACAATGCTATAAGCTATGGAGATTGTTACTTTAAAATTCTTATTATGCATCGTTTCCAAAAATATCTGACGGGAGAGATTGATGCTAATAGTAAAATTTGACAGGAGAAGAGTTTGTGCATCTCTTTTATACCACATGAGACTAATTAATAATTATCAGTAAACAACATTAAGAAATTGACCCTAACACCTTGTGCATTTAGCATCTAACAATAATGCGATGGCAGGGACAATAACTGATCCATGAGTTATTTGAAAACAATTGTAATATTACCCCTCCAGTCCCAGGTTTAATGGTAAGATGGCTTCAGGGAGATCTCTTCCCGAATGCATTTTCCTACACCCATACAACCTTAAAAAAGCTTAAACCGTTGCATGCAGGTTACAAAGACTGAGACGAGTTCAACTTACACACTCTTTCATGGGGAGGAATAACAACACATTTCCGTTTTATCTAAATTTTGGTGAGAGGCGGAAATCGGCTTTGACTTCTATCTGGAAGGGTTTATGCACTGTGTAGCAAACATCTCAGGAAGAGTATGAAGAGCTCAGACTCAGAGTATGGAGAGCTTAGTTTGTTTATCTTAAGAATGAGGATTTTTACATATTGTTTGCAGGCTTATTTCTACAATCAGATCTAGGGATATAGAAAGGAAATACAAATATGTCCTTGTGTTAATAATAACGTTGAAATTGTTGAATAGGGAAAATTTCAGTCTTTCTTGAATATTTTTGTACAGAAATAAGAGGAGCTAGTTGTAACATGCGCAAATTAGTGTGTCTGCAGTTGCCGATGTCTTATTTTCTTATTAGTAACATCTCAAATGCACTTGGCTTAATTTGTTTGCAGTGATTCTTCCTTTTCTGCCATATAGTAAACACTTAATGAGCATGTAAGATGATGGATGGTAGCTTAATTTCTGCTTAATAAGTCAGAAAATTATGTTTGTATTGATCTCCTTGTAATTACCTAACCTTATGGTTTCCATGTTAATGATGCATATTACATTGAACTATATTCTCAGATTGATGCATGTGTGATAAACGGCATAGTAGGAAAAGCTCAGTTTGTGTTTGTGTTTAGTAAAAGAGTTTTTTGGTAGACTAGCAAGGGGTCACACAATTGCTCCACCAGTTTTTGAAGGGAAAACCTCGCTCTACTTGACTAGACCTTGAGAGAGAGCCAAACCAGTCTTTTTGTTTTTTTTTGTTTTTTTTCTTAGCAACACGAGAGCCAAACCGATAATAACAACAGATGCTACCTTTCTCAAATAGGAAATTAAAACCCTAATTCGACTTTGTCGGAAGTTAATTAAAAACCTTCCCGCCCCGGCAAACAGGGGCGGAACTACCTTAATGGGTGGGGTCCGGGGAACTCTGGCAACCCAAAATTGTAAATCAACCTCTGCTTTAAGTTTCTAACTTAAGGCTGTACACGATGTAGCCCAAAAAGAAGCCCAAGTAATGGTCCCAAACCACATGGCTCAATCAACTTCTGGTCCACACCAGAAACTTCTGTTTTTTTTTTTGGGCTATTGAACTTGATGGGAACTCAATGCAAACCAAGCTTCAAGAAGCCCAAAGGACTGAAGGAGAACCCAAATAGACCACACGATAGCAAATTGCAAACAAAACACATCTCCAAACCGAAAACTGTTTTGAGTACTACACGTGACACAACGTAACAGTGGTGAAGAAAAATTAAACCAGGTAAATGTAGTGGTTGAATGATCATTGTCATCACATCTGTCTCTAAGAAAACACTCCACCTCCAAAACCATTAACCTCATCCTTCCCATTTGTTCTGTGATAGGCCTTTATTAATATATAGGCTGCTGACTTGCTTTTGAATTCATTAAAGAAAATAATAATTAGACGAAAAAGTAGACTTGCTTTTGGACTATTTTGCATAAAACAATTCCAAAAGTCCGCATTACCCTTTCTTCTCTAAACAAATACATTAATCGTAACAAAACGGTTAACATGAGGCAATACTATTCTTCTCGAATAATGTTATATATTGTATTTTTATTTTACAATGCTGACATAACAATTTTAATTAATTATTATTAAAATATATATATAATTAATAAAGATTATCATATTAGTGTTATAAAATAATGTTGACAATATAAGAAAGATCCCAATTGGCCAAACTGTGTGCAACAAAAGTTGAAAGTCTAGCAGCTTTTCCAACCACATAGTCACCGTGAAATTTAAGATAGTGAAGAAATTGCGATGGCAATGTGGATAGTCCCGACTCCCAATCCACATATGTAGATGAGGTTGAAGGATTATCCATGACTCTACCACCTTCATCAAACCTAAATCTTCTATCCTTGAAATTGATATTTCTCAATGTTTATGTCATTGGAATCACAATTGCCTACAAAACTTTTCATATGTTAATACTATATTGATTCGCACGGTATAAAACATTTATGTTTGATTGTGTTTTGGTTTTCTGTTTTGAAGATAAATACATTAACAAATAACTCAAAAGCACAAAATATTCCTTAAAACGCAAAAATAATTTTCACATTTATGTTACACTAAAACACATTTTCAAACAAAAACAAAAATGTAAAATGCACCCAAAACATATTAATAACTTTATACCCCTTTCTCTCTCTCTTTTATCTCTTCTTTGTGCAATTTATGTCCTCAAAGAAATTGAAAAACGGGACCAATGGAGAGTGGCGCAGTAGAGAACCGTCGGTCCACGTTGAATCTTAATTTTGTTTGTCTAACAAATATTCAACACTAAGACTGCAACAAACAATTCAGTTGACCAAACCATCAAAAATAAGAGAATTGAATGGTGGTTTAACCCTAAGATATTTTGTGGATTTATGTTGCATTCCTCCTATATTGTAAAAAATTTGCATAATTATCTAGGTCTTGTTTGATAATATCTCTGAAAATACTCCTTTTTAAATTTTTTTTTTTTTTTTTTTAAAAACTATGGAAAACAAAATCATATGCTAAATGTCCCTAAGAGATAGTTCAATTGATTGAGACTACGCTTAATAAAGCAGAGGTCATTAGTTTGAATATCTCTCTCCATCTTATGCGGACATGTCAAAAAAAAAAAAAATCATATGCTAATGATATGTAAACTAACCCATCAAATCATATCGTTGTGGTATCATTCTTGATTAAAATGATGCTATAAAAGGTTAAAACCGTTGATTTTATATTTTCCGTAATATGAATAACTTCTTCTTTTTTTAACATGTCCACGCAAGGGAAGGAAAGTGAGAATTCGAACTAGTGACATTCTCTTTATGAGGTGTGGTTCATAGCCGATTGAGTTACTCCTTGGAGATTAACGTGAATCACAATTGATTAGACATTAAGGGAATTTAAGGCCTACTCTCATAAGACAAGATCCTCCACTAAATATTGTCTGGAAAACACTTAATTTCATATATCGATGAGTTTATGCTTTAACCAAACTTGTTGGGAAAATGTTATATATCTCAAATATTATATAAAAAAAATTCTTCAAATTATGTCGGAATAAATTCCTCAAACAAAATTTATTAAACTGACGTTTATCTTTAAAATATATAATTTTTACGTATATTATTAAAAATACATACTCTAAAAATATATATCAATTTTGATTGAAAGAAGTTTGGAAGAAAACATCTCTATTTTTTTCTCTCTTTTTTTTTAGTAAAGTTAACTAAAAGAAAAAGAAAATAAAAGAAAAGAGAAAAGCCTGATTATCAGTGTGGGTTCCACTGTCCACTAACGAGGCCTTTATTCCGTTGGTCCCACCAATCCTTGTTGCGTGTCAAACCCATCTAAAACATCAGACGACAGCCAAGAGCACTGCAATCCTAATGTGGGCCAGAGGTCTGGGCCCACCACGAAACTTCCTTTTTCAAAAAAAATAAAGCCCGTCCTTTTTTCTTTCCTGAGCAAATCAAGCCCGTCCATTTTTAAAACCAAAAGAAACAAATAAAATTTAAATTTAATCTATTAAATTAATATTTGTTCTTAGAGCCTATATTTTTTACATGTATTTTTAATAAAATTAAAAAATTAACATATTCGAATAGTACATATTAATTTAATAGATTGAATTTATATATATATATATAAATTACGCAACTTAAATCAGAAAAAAAAAGAAAACTTCGGGACCTTCCTTTTGTCGTCTGCAACCTTACCAGCTGAGATTTCATTTTCCTGCAACATTATTGGTCGGTGAGAATAATAGAAACAATTACTATTTAATGAGGAAGAGACGTTAATTACTATTTAATGATTTTTTATTCAAAGGACAACTCGCGTGCCTTTTGCTCGATCTGTGATATGAAATGAGATGATAAATTGTTTTATTGTCTCGTCTTTTTCTTTCTTAATTTATGTATCTTTTCTTTTTCGGGAATTTATATATGTACGTCAGTACGTGTCCTTTTTTTTCTTTTTTTCTTTTTAATTAACCTGAAATGTCTAAAACTTTTTTGTAATTAATTAATTAATTAATTGAATGCATGCATGCGTATAACTAAAGAGACCCATTTTGGTTCCAAATTAAACGTACCCTTCATATAATATATAGTTGAGTCATGAGGCATCAACAAAGAAAGAAGCACCAGAACTCGACTTCTATCTTGGTGCTTTGATGATGGTGGACGTACGCCGGAGGTGATAGTCATGGCCCCTACTTTTCTTCTTTTTCTTTTTCTTTTTCTTTTGTTTTTCTGACTTTTTTGTCTAAACTTCTTCTTTTTTAACAAGAAAATTAAGATTGATGAAGATAATTAGAAGGGTTCTAATTAACTCATCCATGATCACGCCCGGCCACCTAGCTACTTCATGGGAAGTAGATCTGTAGATGGATGGGGAATGAGCCAGATGATGATAGGCAAGGCTGCAGGCTGCATGCAGCCCACTTGGCTATGTTATGTGTACGTAGCTATATTTGCGTGTCTCTCTGAACTTTTTGAAGTATTCAAAGTTCATAGTGAATGTCACAACACGATGTGTTATCAACTGGTTGGGAGTAGTTTTGGATGGCATTGCCATTAATCACAATTTGAGAAGCTTCTAATCTGATGTTTTTAAGTTTGACACCCGGGAGATTAGTTTCATAGGCAGTGTGTACGTAGAATATTGTTTATCTTTAGTAGGTGGATAATAAAGTAATTTATGTGTGGTAAGTTTTACATTAGTTTTTTATTATGTGGGGTTGTATGTGAAACTGAGCTTTATAAGTGATTTTATGAGGCTCCAATTATAATTAATTTGACTATACCTTTGAAGAGACAGTGCAAATATGGCTTGCATTTTCTCGAAGTCGTTACAAATGTTATAAAAGAAACACAGTAACATCATATGGCACTGACAATGATGTCAAAAATTTGAATGTGATAAATTGTGGCACCTGAGAAAGTTAGTACATTCTACATTGGGGGGTAGATTATAGAGGTACTCATAAGTATTGAGTTTTACATTGGTTCATTTATTATATTGTGAGACTTTGCTTTATAAGTAATTTTAAGTTAGTCTCATGTTGGCGGATTAGATTGCCCACATTGAGTTATTGTATTATAACATTGTTTATGAGTGCTAAGTCTCACAATGATTTCCTTATTAAGTAGGTGTGAAGTTTTATAAGTGATTTTATAAACTACAATTGTAATTTGACTAATCATTTTAGAATGATAGTGCAAATGTGGTTATCGTTTTTCTTTGATCATTACCACTGGTATTAAAGCAACTTAATAATATCACATGTGTCAAGGCACTGCATGACATGGGTTGGCAAAGATGCCAGTTATTTGAGTTGAGGAGATTGTGATACCTAGTAAAGTTAACCTTGTATTAGATAGGTGGATTGCCCTCATTGAGTAGATGTGTTACAAATCTGTTAAATGAGTGCTAATTCCACATTGATTCCCTTATTAAGTGGGACTTTATAAGTGATTTTATGGAGTTATAATTGCAAATTGATTAATCATTTTGGAGTGATACCATATATGTAGCTAACACTTTCCTTATGTCATGTCATTACAAAAGAAATTAGAGCAAACAATAAATATTATGTAGTGTTATACCACTACATGATATAGGTCTTATCAAAGACGTCAAATGTTTGAGTGGAGGAGAATTTGACTTCTTAAAGCTGATCCTGTATTTGGATTGTTCATGTAAGTAAGTGAATGGTAAAATAATTTGTAGGTGTCAAGTCCCACAATAGTTTATTATTGGATGAGACTGAGCTTATATAAGTGATTTTAGGGAGTTCTAATTGTAATTTTATTAGTCATTGAGGAGTGATAATTTAAATGTAACTAGCGTTTTTTTTGTTTTTTTTTGGGTCATTGCAAATGATATTAGAGTAACTCAATAACACCATATGATGCTGAAATACTACATGACATGAACCTTAATGAGGACATCAAGAATTTGAGTGGAGGAGTTCGTGACACCCCAAAAGGTTAGTCTTATATTAGAAATATGAATTTTTTCACATTGGGCGAGTGAATTATAAAAATACTTGTGAATGTTAAGTCTCATATTAATTACTTACTACATGAGATTAGACTTTATAAATGATGTCTTAGAACTTCAATTATAATTTATCTAATCATTTTAGAGTAATAACCTAGATATGACTATTGTTTTTCTTAGAACATTATAAATAATATTAGAGCAATTTAGTAATACCATGCGATGTTGAGTCACAGCATTACATGAGCCCTGATGATGACTCCATAGATTTGAGTGGAGAAGTGATACCTCATAAAGTTAGTTCAATATTAAATGGGTGGATTATAAATAATAGGCTCATTAAGTGTTATATCGCACACTAACTTCCTTACTAGGTGATTGCACTTTACAAGTGATCTAGAGAATGTAATTATAATTCAGTTAATTGTTTTAAAGTGATCGCGTAAATGTGACAAACTCTTTTAGGTCATTCCTAGGGGTGAGCAAATTAATCATTTTCGTCTGTAAACCGACTTAACCGATTTTTCAAGCGAAATTTGAATTTATCCGGTAGGTTTTCTTATTTTGTTGGTCTTGTTGATTTGTGATTGTCTTTTTGGTCCGTGTTCCATAAATTTACATTTTTTTTTTTTTAATTTATAAAGCATATGCTTTACTAATATAGTTAGAAAGAAGTTAATAAATCTTAACATAAAAACTTAATTGTAACCGACTTATCGAAAAAGTGAGAACATTTATTGTTGGTATGAAGTTGGTTAATTGATTGACTTAATCAACTTCTACGGTTCGATAGGTGAAAATGTCTTTACCGACGCTGATCGAACCAATACCCATCTCTAATAGTTCAATTGAGCGGTTTTTCAAATTGCGGGATCCACGGGAGAACTTTTGGCTGTCCCGCACATTCCAACAACTAGCGTCTAGATTATGTTTTATAAATTGTGAGTCTGTGACGGATACCATGAACTTATCTCGGTTTTGGGACGTCAAACTTTTTGTTTGACGTTTTGTTGTGGGTGGATTTATAGTTGAGGCTCTGCGTGATCGAGGGTTCAAAAGGGTTCATCATGCTAATCAGTAATTATTATTTTTTTGTACTTTTTTCATATATATTCAATAATAGAATCTCCTGATGAATTTTGTTAAGTAGAATAAAAAATTCGGATGAAATGATAATTTGTGGCAAGGTAGATCGAAGAACAAGAACTCCTCAGAGCTTCTAAAGTGGTTTATCGTAAAGGGCAAAATTAAGGATAATATTTAATAATATATCGATGTTCCATCAGTTATGTCTTATTCTGCCTTTAAAGTAACGAAAAAGAAACAAGCTGGACGGTGCATTGCTTCCTCTCAAAGTTGCTTATTCATGACTTTTTTAAGTACATGACTAATAATAGAGAGAGATTACAATTATTTTTAATTGTCACACCATCATAAGGATCTACAAAATAAAAAATAAATAAAAATTTAACCTTTTAGTGATTTATTGGCCATTTAAGCACTTCAAATTCAAATGAGGCACAATCCTAATATCAAAAATATATATCTAGCTCAATTAATTGGGATCACACTCAATAAAATGAAAGTTATTAATTAAAATTCTTGCATGAATATGTAAATATATATATAATCAAAAATATCTTACGAGATGCCATGGAAATATCCAATGCGGACCATGACGCAATGAACCATAAACTACTACCGACCCGTTTTACGGTTAGAAGGTTTGGAAATGCTGGTGGGGGCTACCAAAATAGCATTTCAAATTCACAAGTCAGTGAAGTCACAACCCATCGGATTTGGCTGGCTCTACCACTTACACGTATACCACTCAAAGCCTAATGAATTATTTTTTGATAGCTTTCATAGAAGACGGGTACAAGCCGACACCGGCGGCCATTTTTGCTATTTATTTTGCGCATCACGAATTATTGAATTCTCACTCCCAATTTCTCGTTTGCGTACTGGCTTCTTTTCTCGTAGAGTACTTGTTCACTATTTTGAACTCTTAATTAATTCCTTCTAAAGCTTCAAAGAATAGTTTTTAAAGAAACCTACGTAAATAAGAGTGCACAAGACATATAGAGATTTTTAGCAAATTATTAGAGAGTTTTCATGAAATACACTTGTCTAAACAGGTTTTGAGTAGTCCACTTTTATACTCGAGCAAATGAGCTTTATAAGGGCTCTTGTTGAAGCATATTTTTGGATGACTTGATCGGCGACATAGTTTTTGTAAAATTAACAAAGTTGTTATTGAAAGTTCACCAATCCCCGAGAGAATCAAGAACAGTCCAATGCGTAGGTTTGTAAAGGTTTTAAGAAAATACTGAATAAATAAAGTGGAAGAGGAGTGAATGAGCATATGCTATGTACTTATGGGGGTCTTATATTGCCATAAGGTGTGAATTTTCTTGTAAAGTGTAATTTATAATGAGTATCGCATTAGTAGCCGTGTGGATTTCTATGGAAAATATATTAACACTAATTTCCTTTGATAGCCCGATTAGATTTTATGCAGAGATAGATTGAGGTAAATTTTTCTTTCAAAAAAAAAGATTGAGGTAAATTTGTTAGTTGAATTGCATAGGCAGCTAAAGCCTCACAAGGTTCACATCCTTTTTGTTTGAGGAATTATCTATTTATATGCAATTCAAGCAATAAATTTGAAGGATCCTCATCCTCCTACCACGTAAGGATGGAGATTGATATCAATTTCTCAATTAAATTATAATTAATTCGGACAGTTAATAAGAGAGTATTTTGTCCAAACTTAAGGTACACAACTTACCCTCTTGGCCGTGTGAATCTTCTCAAGATTCTTTCTCATTGGCTGCCCAAATTATCAGTAATTTATTCAACCAAATTGCAGCCAATTTTCTTCAAATACATAGGTTGTTAATAGAGAAAAAGAAAAGAAAAGAAAAATATTAGTTTTGTTTTGTAATAATTTTTTTTATTTGAATAATAATAAAAAGTGAAAAAATAAGAATATTTTGATGTTATTTTTTTGTTTTAAAAAAGTGACGTTAATGTTTAAAAAAAAAGGAAAAAAAAAAGGGGAGAAAAGAGTTAGCCAAACGGACCACAATCGCTTTCCTTCACAATTCCCATTTTATCGCCTTCATTAAACATCTCTCCTCTCACGAGATCGTCCAACGGCATCGGCTAATCAATAAGTATTAGCCATCAACGAAAAAGTGACTATGACATTGAATAAACTAATCAGTTTCAGTCTCTTTATCTCGTATAAAATATTTTCACAGAAAACAAACAAATCCTTATTATTATTATTATTATTATTATTTTCTTTTGGGCGGAATAATAAACGACTAAAGAAATTGGACCGAATTAAATTAATTAATTAATTCAGAAATAATGATCTTATTCAGCAGTGTGCAAACTCCAATGTGCAACCGAAAGGAATGTCTTGACCCGTTGCCACCTCCTCCTTTCCTTTTCCCTACCTCCACCACCACCACCACCACCATGCCTTTCTGAAACTCTCTCTCTCTCTAAAGAACAAACTGTTTGTCTCTTTCTCTCTCTAGGTTTTTGCGGAGATGGGAACTGGCCGGAGACAGTTGAAGGCCATGCTCCGCAAGAACTGGCTCCTCAAAATCCGTCACCCTTTCGCTACCGCTGCTGAGGTCTCTTTTCCTTTTTCGGTTGTGAATTCGTTAGACTTAGTTGTTTTTAATTTCTGATTCTCTTGTTGTTTGTTGGACTCATGCTTGACCATTCAGCAATTAAGAGCTTGTTGTTTCATTTTGTTTTTCTTTTCGAAGTTTTATTTGTTGTCGAGTCCACTGTGCAATTGAATGTTTCAGTTCCTTATGTTTTTGTTTCCGTGTTAATATCTTGGATGACCATCTTGCTTTAGTGAGACTAATTTGTTGCGACTCTTTGCAGTTGAGCTTGGTAATTTTTGTATGTTGTTGTTTAATTTTCTCTGGCGTGGTAATTGATACCTGCAATGAAGTTAGTTAATCTTTTTTTTTTTGGCTATAATGTGGCATTTTTAAGGAGATATTGTATATGCTGACTTTGGTGTTTTTGCATTTGGAAATTTGGCACTGAAGGATCAATAAAACCTCTGAAATTTTCATGTAAATTGTCTGGCAGATATTGCTCCCTACGGTTGTGATGTTGTTGTTAATAGCAGTAAGGACGCAAGTCGATACGCAAATTCACCCAGCACAGCCGTGAGTCTTCATTGACCCTGATTTTCTCGCATGCTAATGTTTCTTTATCCTCTCATATGCGTATATCTGTGTTACTCTCTGTCTGGTTGCTGAAAAAACTAGAAACAGGCAAAAAAATAACAAAAATCTAGTTGGTAATTGTTTACATTTTAGAAGTTGAACAAAAAATAAATTTAACCTCAACTAATGCCGATATTGGGTATGGCACTATGGTCTTTGAATATGAAAATTTTCGTATTAAAATTATAACATTTGTTCCTAGAAACATATTCCTTGTAATTTTTGTAAATAATGAAAAGGATAGGAAGAGACAAAATGGTTTTCATTGCTTGCAAGTCTTTAGTTTAATATTGGGTAGACATTTATGGTTTTGTGAGAAATAATGGCACTATGGATTTGGACCAGGTATATCCGGAAAGGAATGTTTGTGGAAGTGGGCAAAGGAGTATCTCCTAGTTTCCAACAAATTTTAGAATCGTTGTTGGCGAAGGGAGAGTATTTGGCTTTTGCACCAGATACAGAAGAGACGAAGACAATGATTAACTTAATCTCAATGAAATTTCCCTTGTTGAAGGTATCCATTTTTATGTATCAAGTATGTATGTTTAAATTTCATTGCTAGTCTCTTTTATCCTACATGCGTAAGTCTAAGGTCCTCCTCCTCCCTTCTTGAAAACCTTGTTTGTTTGAAATTTATACCCATATTTGCTCCTCCTCACCCCACCCCCCCCCCCAATTCATCAAAAAATTATTTATATATTCAGGACATGCTTTTATATTTTCCTCAGCTATCTATGCGTTCAGTTTAATTCTTCATAACCAATCAATTAAGACATTTGCTAAAGACTTGAAGTGGAATGAGGATGGTGCATTGAAGCAATCTTTGATATTATGTGAATTTAGTGTTAAAAGTTTGTACTATGTTAACACATAATGTGACTTTCATATGAGCAATGTATTGCTAAATACAGACAGTTGAAGGTCACTACTATTGTGTCTTTATTTATTTATTTTTTTAACATATCCACACAAGGGAAGGGGGAGAGGGGATTTGAACTAGTGACTTCCGCTTCATTAGGTGTGGTCCACAGCCGATTGAGCTATCCCTTTGGGACCTACTATTGTGTCTTGATTTCCTCTTGTTTGCCTTATCAACTTTAACATTCCATCTTCATTTTTAAAATGGTGTACGCTGCAGGGAGGCCTGAACCCTAGAATATGATACTGGGGGAAACTTACCATAGTGTTAGACTCGATAGTGCACTTTTTTAACAAAAGCACTTGTCAATCTTATTTTTTCCTTAAGAGGGATAGACTAACTTTGGACAACTTGGATTTATGTCATGTTTAATTTATTTATTCCAAGTCATTGTGCATGGGTGGCATGGATATAATAACGAAACAGGTCATAGGTAAGGTCATTTGGGTGGTGCTGTTTTGCTCCATCCATGTGCATCATGGAGAATTTCACCATTCTTTTGCCCATGAGAACCAACTAAAATTGAGAGGGGGCTTTTGGTTTTACTAATAGACACAAGTTTAAGCTATAGAAGATGGTGCAGTTATATGTTTGAAGACTATCTTTCATGTGTGGGCCTTACTTGTGGCTATGCAGCTAAATGCAAACAAGTTCATGAAGGAGGTGTTATGATTTTAGATTTTTTTTTTTTTTGGCTTTTGTACTACTTTTGCTCATGAGAGCTAACTAATATTACAGTTATGTCTATGTGCACAAATGATAGGTTTTGACTAAAGCTGCATTTCATCATATATGGGTCTCTCTCAGTGATGGGTTTTTAGTGTTGAGATTTCATGACTTTTTTAGGAGTTCTTGGCAGCATGGGATTGGGTGAATACTGTGGATATGACGATGATATATATGTTGTTTCCGCTTTCTACGAATTTGCTGGCATAAAGCCCCCTTTTTGAGCAGGGCTGCTAGCTCTCAGTTGGGGCTTTAGGACTACAAATTAGTGATCTTAACCAATTTTATGGAAGGGGACCATGTCAATGTCATATCTTGGGTTGTGAGCGAAGTCTTCCAGTCCTTTGTTTTTCCAAAGCACTAGTGGAGACATGATGGATTTGTCATGTACTACACTGGCTTCTTTTTATCAGATTCCTAAATAAGACAAAGGCTCCCATTCCCCTCCCTCCTCTCCCCTACCCAAAAAATTCTTTTTCCCCCCATATGTGTTAAAAAGCCATGTGAGTGAGATTTCTTATTGAGCTTTCTTGTATCATGAACCCACATGGAATACAGTTTTTGTATCATCTTCATTTACTTCCTTGGTAAGATTTTATTTATTTTTTTAACTTCAAGCCTAATGAATTTCATTTCATATTTACAGCTAGTTACTAGAGTTTACAAAGATGAATTAGACCTGGAAACCTACATTCGCTCGGATATCTACGGTAGCTATAATCGAGTCAAGTAAGTCATACTCTAATGGTATTTATATTTAGGCCATTTGCTGAAGATGGAGTTCTTTTATTGTGTGCCTCAATGTTGATCATAAAAAGTAATTTAAGGGAAAAAAAAGTAGGAAAAACTGACCCCTTTTTCTTTCGTTTGATGAAGGAAAGAGGATAACAAACTTGATTATTTCAAAGGCTTCAGTGTGTTGGTTCATTGTTGGATAAACTTTAAGAACTCTTCAAAACTGATTAGTTTTTTTGTCAACTATAAGTTCAACCATAGATTCAAAGTTTAAATTTGTTTAAGTTCTCAATTCTTCTTTATATTTTGTACCACATGAACACTTAAGATATTTTTATTGTGAAAAGCCATGTTGGATGAAGAAGATGTGGGCCTTGTTATGCATTGTTTCTGACGTACTCAAACATCTTACAATCTGCTTTTATTATCTTGAAAACACATTTAATTGCTCGTATGAATTAGTCTATTAGTTTGGAGTTATCCATTCTTTCTTAATTTGTTTTATTTTGTTTTGTTTTTTGTTGTTGGTGATGTTGTTTTTGTTTCGTTTATGGCTGTGGTTGTTTTGACGTAAAACATTTTCTGTTGGAATGTAAAAATGACTGATTTTCCGATGTTGAAGTGCCTTTTTGAAAGTGGACTTGAAAATGTTTTTCACTGATTGGCTTGTATTGAAACATGGGCATTCTCCAAACCAAAACAACCCCTTTTGACCAAAAATGATACTACATTCTTGGATCCAACCGCCAATACAGGCCCATCAGTACCCAAACCCCCACAGATAGTACTATGAGTCTATGGCTAATGACCACTTCACACTCATAAACTGACATCCAAAATGCCAGAACCCCTATCACCAACTAAAAACAATCGCTCGGCTACCCATAGCCGAAACTGCAGCTTTTCCTTACACACAACCATGTGGTGGTTCTCAAAACTATAGTTACTATGAGCACCCCCAAAACTTCTCTTCTTCTTCCTCTTAACCAATAGGAAATGCCTACACCGTGGTTAAGGATTCACAACATAGTGAAGCCTCTACACACCCATGGCCACCCATGGCCTAAAAGACCCCAAATAGACCATCACCAGCCGAAAAGTGGAAGCCATTTTATGTTTGGTTGCATGTATTTTTGGTTTGCTCAAAAAAAATCTCCATTGACTAGCATTTTTTGCCCACATTAAATACTGGAGAATCAGGAAAATATTTTTAGAAGATGTTTTACGCAGAAACAAACATAGCCTATTTGTTTGTAACATATGCTACATATGCTTTCAAGATTATTTGGGCCATCCACTGATAAATTTAATGGATTTTTTCTTTTTTAAGGAATTGTTCTAATCCAAAGATCAAAGGCGCAGTAGTGTTTCATGATCAAGGTCCTCAGTTATTTGATTACAGTATACGCCTCAACCACACATGGGCTTTCTCGGGATTTCCTGATGTTAAATCCATCATGGACGTAAATGGTCCTTATCTCAATGACTTGGAACTGGGTGTCAGTACTGTACCGACAATGCAGTATAGCTTCAGTGGATTTTTGACTGTATGATTGCATTGTTACCTCTTCATTTTTTTTCTAAACACATTTTTCTCTTTTGTACTACTGTTTTTCTGATTTAGTATAACACTGGTAATAGTTTTTTTTTTTTTTTTTTTAATGAATAATAATTTTATTGAAAGAAAAGGATAGAGCCCCCCGTACACAAATTCTGCAATCTAAAAAATTCATTAGATTTGCCAAATCCGATGAGGAAAAGTTAGGAATGCGTACAACAATCCAATCCAAAAAAGATCTCTAAAAAGAGGAATTTTGAAAAAGCACGTTGGACTCATAGTCTTGAAAGAGGTGTTCCTTTCTCTCCAAATGCTCCAGATTAATAAAGTAGGATTAACTTTCCAGATTGCCTCTTTGGGTTGTCCCTGGCTTGACCTAGACCTTAACGTTTTCTGAACCAAATCATTAACAGATTTGGTTTAATCATAAATTCTTCAATTATTTTATAATTTAAAATCATTTATACAAATTAAGGTCATGAATATGATTATTCACTTATAAATCCGTCCAGTTTCTTCAGTAGCTTAATGATTTGGTTCAATCATAAATTCTTCAATTCTTTTATAATTTAAAATCATTTATACAAATTAAGGTCATGAATATGATTATTCACTTATAAATCCGTCCAGTTTCTTCAGTAGCTCTTGTGGTATGAGATGGGAAGACCCTTTGTCTCATTTTTTGTTCGTTATTGTCATGGAGGCCTCAAGTAAAATGCTTTCTGCAACTATGGATGGGGGGTTTCCTCTTAGGCTTTTCTTTGGGGTTTAGGCATTCTAGTGTGGTTAGCATTTTTTTTATAAGTACTCTAGTGTGATTAATGTATCACACTTGCTATTTGCGGATCACTTTGGTTTTTTGTAGGGCCAATCTTGATTACCTTTGCTATCTACATGCTTTATTTTAACGTTTTGAAGCTGTCTCTAGGTTGAAGATTAATCTGGTTAAGTTGAAATTGGTTCTTGTGGGTAATATTGATAATGTGGATAGGCTGGCTGGCATTTTGGATTGCGGGGTTTCATTTTTTGCTTTTGAAGTATCTTGGTCTTCTGTTGAGAGCCTCTTACAAGGACAAGTTTGTTTGTGATGGTGTTGTTGAAAATATGGGGTTACCCTTATCAATAGCACCCTTTCCAACTTACCTACATGCATCATGTCTCTTTTCCCCCTCTTTGCTGGTGTTGCAAACCACATAGAGAAGCTTCATCAAGATTAATTATGGGGTGGGTAAGTGGGTTACATGAAGAGTTCAAATTTCACTTGGTTAGCTGGTCCAAGGTTTGTTCACTGGTCTTTAAGGGAGGGTTGGGGATTTAGAACTTCTGATGGTCAATCTTGCTCTTTTAGGGAAATGGTTGTAGCGCTATGTGCATGAGAGAGAGACATGGTGGGGAGTTGTAGTGGATTCTAAATTTAGTAGTTTCTTGGGTGGGTGGTGTTTTAATGAGCCTCATGGGCCGTGGAGTTATGGATAAATATTAGGAGGGGTTTGAGGATGATTTCTAGTCATACTAGATTTGATTTGGGAGATGACTCCAACATTAGATTTTAGCATGTGTGTGGTGTAGGGAGAAGGTCCTTAAGGAAGCTTTTCCGGATTTATATAGTATTGCTCGTGTGAAGGATGCTTTTATAGCAGTTCATTTGGAGCTTTCTAGTTATTCCCTTTTGTGGAACATAAGCTTTATAAGAGCAATTCATGATTGGGAGGTGGATGTCCAAGATATATCTTCTCCTGATGAATAAGGGATGGAGGGTGAAGTACGGCTCAATCCCATATTGGTCTATGATTTGTTCTCTTATCTCTGAGGGAGGGTTGGGGTTTGAAACTTGCTTTTGTTAAACCATGCCTTGGGGAAGTGGCTACGGTGCTATTTGCATGTGGCCTACATACATGCGCACAACATGTGTCATGCTGATGCATGAGGTCCTTTGAATAGAAGGGCTAATTTCTTCAAGTCATTTTTATCATTTTTCAGGTTCTTAAAATTCAAAAGGAAGAGTAGAAGTGTTCCCATGCATATTATGTATATGTAGTAATCATGATTTGATCTCTTTCTCAATTTCATTTTAAATTAATTGCATGCATTCTTCCATAATCCTGCTTCAAGTCCTATTTCTTTTTTTTTTTTTTTGAAGTCGGATTATAATCTCAACTACATCATTTTTGAACACCACTTTTGTGGCAATTTGTGACGGTTGTAATTGATGATTTCATACTTTTTGCAGCTCCAACAAGTAATGGATGCATTCATTATATTTGCTTCCCAGCAAGGTGAAACTAACTCTACCTCTCAAAATATAGAACTTACTTCAGCGCAATTCTTCGGCACAGCCTCCTCGCTTAAGTTGCCACTGATGAAATTTAGCCCTTCAAGCATAAGAATAGCTCCCTTTCCAACTCGAGAATACACTGATGATGAGTTCCAGTCGATCATTAAGAATGTTATGGGTGTATTGTATGTACTTCTTCAAATTTATGTATTTGTTATTGATCCTTTTGGTTTTGTATTATATTTATCAGAAATTAATGATTATAGCTTTGATTTTATAACATGCTCTATTTTTGGTGACCTGCAACTGGGATGGGCAGGTATCTTTTGGGATTTCTCTATCCAATCTCTCGCCTGATAAGCTTTTCTGTGATTGAGAAGGTTTGTTAATGCCTATGTTACTGAAATTGGCATAAAACTGAGTACCCATCTATGCATTTAGATAATTTATTTAATTTTTTTCTTTGTTCTTACAATTTAGTATAAAATGATCTATTATCTGCCTTAAGTTCGTGAAGTCAATTTAATTGTTTTTTATTTCAGGAACAGAAAATAAAAGAAGGTCTCTACATGATGGGCCTAAAAGAGGGGATTTTCCATCTTTCGTGGTTTATTGCATATGCTTTGCAGGTATATTGTCATTTTTCCTCGACTGAATTATCATAATTGTCTACGTTCTCTTTGCATTTTTCATAGAGTTAAGGAAATGGTTTCTTTTCTCTCTCATTTCTGTCGGTGTTTGCTTTCTAGTGTAGACATTTAAGAATATTGTTGGCACGGATCTATTACTGAGATGCTTGGTTGAGAATGATAAGTTTCAATGAATTTAAATGTCTTCTTTGGTTGATTAATTCAATTAGGATCAGTTGATGCAATTTCGACATTGTTAAACTATTACAGTAGTGCATATGGTTTGGACAAAGGAGGGCATCATGTCTATATGGCATGTCCAAGCCCTGCCTGAAAGTATGGGTTATGGTTTTATGGGATAATTAGAGGACTGTTTTGCAATTCTGAATGGAAAAAGACCAAGGCTTTGTTTGGCAAAGCATTTCTTTTCATTTGTTACTATTCATGCACCATTTTCCAAAAAAATTAACATCAAAGCATTCTAACTTTTTTCACTTTTATATCACATAATTTACTTTTTATTACTATTCAAATAAAAAAATCATTACTAAACAAATTTTTTTCACTCTTCCATACAACTTTTTCATTTTTTTATACCAAATATTCGTACTTTTTTTTCACATCAATCTACATCAACTACGGTGTCTTAAGGAAAAACCTTTGCCTAACAAAGCCCAAGATTTTGGACAGGAATTCTCTGTCCAAGTATAATTTTCTGGGTTCTTTTAACTAGAAATGGTCAGCCCTAGGTGTACCTATGTTTATGTGTTATGAATAATATATTTTTGTTAACCATTTTACATGTTAAATTTGCTCATCTACTTGGAGTAGTTAAAGATGCTGATCTAGAGCATTCTTTCATTGTAGTTATTATTTTAATTATGCTTCATGATTGACAGAATACCTCTTAATTTGAATTTTTATTAGTGACTTATAGGAAGGAATGAGTATCCTGAGTCTTGACTGCCCGCTCCAAACCAAAAACTCATGTGCCATCAACATTAAAAACCGAACCAAAACCTGTTGTTGACCCACGCATACCCAAACCCATCACTGCCTCTTTAAGCCACCCCCAACACCCCCCTAAGCACCATTTTCATCTACTTGCCAAGGTGTTGACCCACACATACCGACACATCACGGCTGCTATTTTTGAAGTTCGGTCATGGGGTACACATCCATGACCAGATGGTGCAATAGGAAATTACTGTGGGGGAAATGGGGATTGAATTCTATTGGATCAATTATGAGATGAAAAATCTGTTGAGGATGGAGTTGGAACTATGGAGTGGGTTTGTGTGTGAAGTAGTAGTGTGATTCACCTGAAATTGAGAGCCTTGAAGGCTCGGATTAGGAAGTTAAAAGGGGCTGGTTGTTTACTTCGGTTCTGGTTTTAGGTTTTATTTTGTCTTGTTGATTGGGATTTTTTGGTTCTAGCTGCCTGGTTATGCAGAGTTCTAGTGGTCTTAGCTTTGTTGGGAATGGGAGACAACCAAGATATAGTAAAGAAGAAAGGGAGAAACTGAATATATGATTCCAAAGTTGTGCCACTCCGCACTTTTTTTGTGATTGAATTTTATATATAATAATATTTCGACTACTTAAAAAAAATGATTGATTTGCATTATTTACATTTTTTCCTTTTCTTTTCATAGAGTTGCGTGTATGGATCAATGTGTATTATCTGCTTTTTCCAAATAAAAAGATTGTCATGGAGTTCTCTCTCTCTCTCTCTCCCCCTTTGCAGTTTGCGATTTCATCTGGGATTATTACAGCCTGCACCATGACAAGCCTTTTCAAGTATAGTGATAAGTCGGTGGTTTTTATGTACTTCTTTTCGTTTGGACTAAGTGCAATCATGCTGTCATTTTTGATCTCCACATTCTTCACACGAGCCAAAACAGCTGTGGCGGTTGGAACCCTATCTTTTCTAGGTGCCTATTTTCCTTATTACACTGTCAATGACCAGGCTGTCCCTATGTAAGCAATGCTGTCTACAACTTTATGCTTATTTTATTTTATTTTTCTTTTGAAATTTAAGAAGGCTGATGGAATTCATTTGCTTATCATATTTCAGGATATTAAAGGTCCTTGCTTCTTTTCTTTCTCCTACAGCCTTTGCTCTAGGGTCAATTAACTTTGCTGATTATGAGCGTGCTCAAGTTGGACTTCGTTGGAGCAACATATGGCGGGTATGCTCTGTATCTGGGGTTTTGTGCTACTGCTATTTAGTTTAAACCTTCTGTGTGTGTGTGTCTAACATTTTGTGGAATTGATCTGTATAGGCATCATCTGGAGTGAATTTTGTGGTCTGTCTCCTGATGATGTTGCTTGATGCACTGCTGTATTGTGTGATTGGTCTTTACCTGGATAAGGTATATCTTTAAGCTCTTAAATATTTTCTATCAAAATTGCTTAGTTTGCTTTCGTGAATAGTTGTCTTACTGCTTTGTATGTTTATTGGTATGATGTTTCTGGCATTCTGTGGGCTGCTTGCACGAAAAAATGCTAACTTGGAATTTTATGGGAATCCATTTTGTTGTTGGTAGAGTTTTACACATGGATAGATTTCACAGTTCAAATGGTATAAGATTACTTTATGTTGATGTGGAAAAATTTTCCTGTCAAGTTGTCTGGTCTCCTGTGCTAATTTATTTAATCAAATTTATATTTTAAAGAGGGTTTCTTGTCCTCTTCATTTTTCTGTCAAGTTTACCATATTGGAGAGATTAGTATTTATTTTCTTATAATATGAGCAGTCACTCTTGGTCTACAGAGTGTTCATAATGACATCAGCTTAAAAGCTAAGATTTCAAGCCATGTGAGGTTGATCAGGGGTTAGTTTGTTCCCAATGATAACAATTTGAAGGTGTTAGACCTTTCTTTTTCCCTTAAAAAACTAACAAAAAATATGTGATGTGGTATGTCTTGGTCTAAAGAATGTATATCAAATTATATCAAGCTATCCAATGGCCATCAGATGGGCTCTTATTTTGAACAATTGATAGATTTATTAAGTGATTTTGATCAACTGTTAGTGTTGTCATTATTCCATTAGCAGGCTATGGACAAGCCTTTTTACTGTGTCTCCTCTTTCTGTGTTACTTTACATGCAATGAAAATGTTCAAAATTTGTTCATGTAATCAGGTCCTTCCCCGGGAGAATGGACTACGTTATCCATGGAACTTCATATTCCATAGGTGCTTCTGGAAGAAGAAAAGTATTGTTGAACATCATGCTTCCAGTTTAAAAGTTACATTTAGTGATAAGATTTCGAAGGAAAAGGCAAGCTTTTCTGGTAAAGATACTTTTGAACCTGCCGTGGAAGCGATAAGCTTGGACATGAAGCAACAAGAGCTTGATGGCAGGTATATGCACTATAATTTGAATGCGTTAGTGTTTGTGCATTTAAAATGATACTTTCCTCACATTCTTATTTTGCACACTCCGTGTATTTGGGTTGATTACTTTAGAACTTCTCCATAGATTTATTACTAATAAAAAAAGTCTTTTATTCAACCTGTAGATGCATCCAAATTAGGAATCTGCATAAGGTGTATGCTACGAAGAAGGGGAAATGTTGTGCTGTTAACTCGTTGAAGTTGACCTTGTATGAAAATCAGATTCTTGCTCTTCTAGGTGAGTGTATTCTTTATACTTTCTTCATTGTATGTCTTTCATTTTTTGTTTTTTTATTTGCTTGCCTGATTCCAAATATCTTAATAATGGTCATAACTCAAGTGCTTTCTCTTTAGTTTGTGATTAATACCTACCATAGGTTATAGGATTGTATTTGTAACTCAACGGTTTATCTTGGTTTCATTTTGTGGTTCTTTCTTTGTTGGAGAAAGAAAGAATAAACCCAATGTTTAGAAGAAACTGTGTTAGTCTGAGACCTCTAGTTCAAAAGTTGAAGACTAATTGAATCAGATGTATCTGGATCGGAAAAAAGTATGTTAAACTGTCTGCCATATATATATTGATAAGTAAAGCAAATTTATTAAAAGCACAAGGGGCGCAACCCCAAGTACACAAGAAGTATACAAGAGAGAACACCCAATAAGATCAAGAAGAACAAGGAAAAAGAGCACAAAAATCTGCAAAGTTGGAGGCATCAAAAAGGGCATTAACAGAGTTCCATTAGAAGAGGGATTTAAGGAATCTTATCTGTAGATCTGAGCTCATCTTCTCTCAATCCTCGAAACTTCGGGCATTCCTTTCTCTCCAAATGCACCGCATTAAACAAGAAGAGATTACATTCCAAACAATATTATGATCATTCCTGACCACGTTGTTTGAGATTTTGACTGATATTATCATTTCATATAGTTGGTACTTTCTCCATACATGAACCGACTTGTCTCCGTGATCTATCTAGGTCTCTTCCCTACTTTGCTGCCATAAACTTCAGCATAAGAATTTCATGGTCAGATGGTCACCATTCTACTGTATCATTCTTAGGATTAATGCCTTCAATCCATTAAACTGCACCAAGATTTTTCACGCTTTACAACATTGTTTGACTCTTATTCTGTATTTCAACCATTTCTAACATGTTACTTGTCGTTTTCAAGAGTGACCCTGTTTAATGTCAGTGAGCTCTAGCTTAAATTGCACCTTCCTCCTCATAAGAATATGGTAGAGAGTGATCTTGTGTGTTTAAAAATCAATGGGTGTATGTATAAAGTACTAATTAAAAGAAAGGAAAAAAAAAAGGAGAAAAGATTCAGCCCTGTTTAATTTTAGCCTAGGTAAACTTAGAGCGACTATCTTCATTAAGTCCCTTTTGTCATGAAGAGCTTATTCACTGGAAAAAGTCTAGTCGTCGGGTGAAAGCATACTCTTGTTTTTGATAAATTATGCAATACAAATGAAGTTGATTTTTAAAGTGTTTTTTTGATAAGTAATGAGAAATGTCATTAAATGTGTAAGGCTTCCCTAAGTACACATAAAGTATTCAAAAGGAACACCTAGAAAAAAGAAGCAAGAAGAACAAAAAAAAAAAAAAAATCCCAGCCAAAGAGTCCCGTAAAAGCCCAGAAAGGGTGCTACAATAATACATTACTTTCTAGAGTACTTTTGCTTCCCTTTAACCTAACTTTTTTTGAAGTAGTCCTTCATAGTCCACACACACATTGTTCCATAAGAACACCTTATTCATTTGATGACTTCATGGACTTAAATAAGCTTATTGTGGATTAAGTATAATATCACCTTTCGGTTGAGGAAGACAACCTTGCTCATTGACTCCTCAGTTGCTTAAGATTCGCTCTTCAGATTTTTCTTTTCTCCTCATTGTTAAGCAGCTCAGTGGTGATTATGTTAAAGTATCCAACCCAAAACCTTCAGCTTGTATGTGGAGAGGCCCATTAAGTACGTATACTTGTACCCAAGCATACATCCATCCGAAGTAGAATTCCTTAACAATACTGGGTGTTGGTTCTTGGAGTTTCTCATAAGGGAAAAATATACTTACCCCCCTCAATTTACCACGTAATTTGCAATGTCCCTCCAATTTTTCAATTTGGTTAATGACAATGTACCTTACTGATCTACCATTAGGATTGCAATGTCCCCTTCTGGCACTAAAATGAGAAAAATACCCTGCGTAAAAAAAATTGACAAGAAATTCAGGAAAAAAGCGAAAAAAATCTGAGTAGACCAAAGTGATGCCTTTTTCTGAATTTTTTTAATTTTATACAAAGTATTTTTGTCATTTTGGATTGCAGAAGGGGCACATTGCAACTCCAATGGTAGATCAATTGGGTATGTTAACCAAATCAAAAGATTGGGAGGACATTGCAAATTGCGTGGTAGCATTTTTTTTTTTTTGGGGAGTGGGGAGATTAAGTTTTCCCCTTATAAAAAAGCAAAAATGAAATTGACCGAAATACTTATGGTTGTGCTTCCTTATCTTCTAGATACTAAATGCATTTGTCTTTACCTACCCCCATTATTAGAAGCTTGCCTATTGCATTTCTTGACATATATCATTACTTTGGTGTGTTGAATTTGGATTTTTGAAGGGCACAATGGAGCTGGTAAAAGTACAACCATTTCAATGCTTGTTGGCCTTCTTCATCCTACTTCAGGCGATGCTACGGTTTTTGGAAAGAATATCATAACAGACATGGTGAGTTTTGTGTTTTTAGATGAGTCGCCTCCACCCTTCTCCCTTTATTTGATGTTTGATGATTTCCCATGCTTAAAACTATTTGCCCATAGAGACAAGGTTTCTGGCAGAGTGGTTAGATTTATTTACTTTTGGTTTTGTGGTTGTTTTGCTGTTTGAGTTGGACAATTACCCAAAATTCTTGTAAGATCATAACAAAAATTAGACACCAATTGTTGGGGTGTTTGACTTGTTAGATACTCTTCTAAGCAGCTAGCTGTATCTGGATGGTTTGAGCTCCTTTATAATTAATATTTTTCTTCTTTAATTTGGTCTTATTTGTTCTTTTGCATGCATCACTTACTTAAACATTTGCAATTAGAAAATATACGGATTTCATATGCTATATATGAGCTATTTATTATTATTATTTTTTAAATTGTAAAAAAAAATAAGGTTAAAAGATATCACCTGCATCTGCATAGTTGAGTCCTCGTTTCTGGATTTGAGGAGGCTGCCATGCTCTACACCCTCTATATGTCTCAAAACAAGATATTTATGTCTATGCTGAAGATCATAACTGGTAAGGAAACATGGGAATCCTATTAGATCAGTATTACAATATTCATAGACATCTGATTTTATGACCTGGTCTGATATGACTGCACAAGTATGCTAAATAAGAAGTCACTTGAGCAGATTTTATTTGTTTGCTGCACGCAGCTTTGTACATACCCATTGAGTTTGTGTTGCACACAGGCTCTGTAACTATTAAGGAGTCAAACTTGACATGAGAATCTATGAAGCAGTGTTCAAAGAATGGTTTTTTCTTTTTATCTTTTTTATCTTTCATCTTTGGTTTGATTATACTGCTGAAGCGTCCAATAATAGTTAACTGGCATGCTCCATTATCTCATCATTTTGTATTATATACTCATTCCAGCAAATGTGTGGTGTTTACACTGTTAATCTTAGGAGTTCACAATTTAAACTATTTACTAGCAATCTACTCTTGTTAAATTTGGTAAAGTTTGCCCTATTCTTTTGGAAGTAGAGTTGAATTTTTGTTTGATCTTGTGATCAATTGGAATCTGTTTTGCAGGATGAGATACGGAAGGGATTAGGTGTGTGCCCTCAGAATGATATTCTTTTTCCAGAATTGACCGTAAGTAAGAAGCACATTTCATTTTCAATTTTCTGTATAGTAACATATTTGAAACTGTAAGAGCTTTTAAATGTATTCTTAAGATAGTAACATTAGAGAGAAGAAAAAAGAGAAGAAAAAAAATACAAGTATTTTTTATTTTTTATTTTTAAGTTAGATCCTTGATTGGTAGTTGTTACAGAATGACGAATCTTTTCAGTTACTTGGAGCTTGTCCAATAAATTGAATGCAATGAATGATCATTAGCCACTTTTCTTTTCTTTTTCTCCTTTCTTTCTTTCTAAAATTGTTTTGCATGTTTAATCTTCACACTTGTACTAGAAAATAGGCTTCACAATCTTGTATGCCGGATACCTTTTATGCAGATACAGCGTAGGCACTCACTCTCTTAGGTTTTGTGCAGATACATCATAAAATTCAATTTTTCACTTGGCAATGGATATCACCTTGAATGCTTGGTTTTTTTGTTACCACAATGTCAGAAGTAATGAATATACATTACTAGTTGTACCAAATGTTTAAGCTAATAGGAAACGGTGAATTTAATCATTTTAATTGATATTCTAACATAATAGTGTAAGTAATTGCTCAAATGAATCTTAAATCTACTCTTGTCAATAATATTCTATGCTGATTTTCTTGCAGATAATGACTTCCAGGATGCTAATAGAACATCATCTTATATTTTCTACTTTTAGCTCTTGCAATCTGATCTTTATGGAATGCATTTTCTTTAGTAGCAATGTCTTATTCAATGGTATTATCTAATTAAGTTGCTAGATACTTATATACCCTTGTTTCTAGTTTTGACGTGATGAATTACTCTATCCAGGTGAGAGAGCATTTGGAAATTTTTGCCATATTGAAGGGTGTGAAGGAAGAATTTTTGGAGAGAGTTGTTACAGATATGATTGATGAAGTGAGTTCCTCTTCACTCTACTAGAGTCTTGCTTGCTTGTGTTAGTTTAGTATTCTCAAATGTTTATTGTTTGCCGGTATAGAGTGAGATACCAATTCTCAGCTATCTTTGCCTTGCATGTCTTTATCAAGTCCTACTTACCAAAAACCTGTTTATTGTTTCCTCTGCGCTTTTTTAACTATCAAGTCTATGACTCCTGGAATTGTTTGATATTTGCTAATGCTAAATGATAGACTGTGAAGGAACATTTCCCCTTTTATTATGTTTCTCCTTGGTGGATAAAATATAATTGTTAAAGATGTGGTCTCCAACCATTTGAATTGGCACAATATACAACTAAATTGAGCAATCTCATGACTTGTTCCTTTGGATAGAGCCCGGTACGATTTAGAATTTATTTAGAAACTGCGTAAAAAAAAAAGAAACTGCGTGACTTGTTCATTTAGATAGAACAGTTTCTGTCCTATAGGTTCTTTCGATTAATTGCTTATTATATATATATATAAAGAAAAAAGAAACTGAGCTCTCTTGGGAAAATGACTTGTGTGTTACGCCATAGAGAGGGGGGCTTTGTGGTAATTGGTGGTGGAAGCATATATGAGAGCATGTGGGGTGGTTGGTTTAAATTTGTCAGATTTGGGATGGGAGATAGGTCTAAGATTAGGTTTTGGCATTACGTATGGTGCAGAGATCAGACTTTGAAGGAAGCTTTCTTGGTGTCATTTAATATTGTTCGCTTCAAGGAGGCCTCGGTGGCAGAACATGTGCTATTCCCAAATAATACCTGTTAGTGGAACATTACTTCGATCATTTCCGTGCATGATTGGGAGTTGGAAATGGTCATTATGTTCGTTAATCTCTTTTACTCTATTAGGTTCAATCGAGGGGGGTGAGGATATGATCTGTTAGATTCCTTTCCAAAAGGCAAACATTTAAGGTCAGATCTTTTTATTATCCGCTTAGCCCCTTGCTGATCTTTCTTTCCCTTGGAGAGCATTTGGAGAAATAAGGCTCCTCCGAGAGTAGCTTTCTTGGTTTGGACAGCAGCATAAGGAAGGATCTTGACCTTGGACAACCTTAGAAAGAGGCATGAGGATAAACTGCTTAGCCCGTCAGGGGTGAAAGCTCCTGGATTACCTGGTACTGGTTCTGGCAGGTGGGGTCAGTTACCCGTAGGAGTTTGATTAATAGTGGGGATTGTTGTACAGTATGCTCTGCGACATACAATTAATCTGAGTAAAGTTCTCCTACGTTATCCAAAAAAGAAAAGAAAAGAAAGAGGCATGTTATAGTGATGGATTGGTGTTGCTTGTGCAAGAAGTGCATAGAATCCATCAATCATTTTCTGTTCCACTGTGACATAGCTAGAGACTTGTGGGTTTCAGTTTTCTATCTTTTTGGGATAAAGTGGGTAATGCCCCATTGGGTGGGTGGAGTTATTGGCTAGTTGGAGAGGCAATTTTAGTAGTAGTCATTGTAATTTAGAAGTCTGGAGGATGCCTTCCCTTTGCGTGATGTGGTGTATCTGAAGAGAGTACAATTCCCAAAATTTGAAGATTATGAGAGAACAGTGGTAGAGATAAAGGCTATAATGTTCAAAATTCTTTACGAGTGGATGGTTGCTATCATTGATTCTTGCTTTTCATATTTTCTAGAATTTATGGATTTGCTTTTTTCTTCTCTCTATTTGGGTGTCTATCTTGTTTACTTTTTGTGTACTTGGATTGTGTCCCGCTTTTAATAAGATTAATTTATCCAAAAAAAAAAAATGTTCATCCTCTATAACCGCTCTTTTTCTGTGGTTATACCTAAATTGGTTTTACTATGAGTTAGATTTCTTTTTCTTTAACATGTAAACCCATACTTTTGTATGTTATAAGATGATTCAATTATCACAAGAAAACCAAATTTCCAACTTGTTTGAATGGTCAACATCTTGATGGAAAGTAGAGTACCTGGCAACAGTATATACTGATTGTTCTAGACTCTATAGACATCATAATGTGTAGTATAGACTTTCTATGACATACATGGTCATCATATGGAGTTGATTGAAATTGGAGATCTTAGTATATTTATTTTTGCTGTTTATTCTGCTGGCTTGCTTTATGTTATTTAATTCCCTTATCCGATGTGTATGATATTTGACTACTGTAAAACATTTGAGTTCGTCCTCCTTTTTTGTTTTTTTTTTTGTGATTTCTATGCTTTGAGATTAAGGTAGGATGATTCTTTTTCTGCTGTTATTATGGCCAGGTGGGTTTGGCTGATAAAACCAGCACAACTGTTAAGGCTCTTTCTGGTGGCATGAAGAGGAAATTGTCTCTTGGAATTGCACTAATAGGAGATAGCAAGGTGGTGAAACAATTTGGTTGCAAATTTTTGTTACTTAAGCGTTTACTGAGATGGTTCCTTCTTTTTGTTGTTACAGGTTATTATTCTCGATGAACCTACTAGTGGAATGGATCCATACTCAATGCGCTTGACATGGCAGTTAATAAAAAAAATAAAAAAGGGCAGGATAATATTACTGACAACACACTCGATGGATGAAGCTGATGAACTAGGAGATCGAATAGCTATTATGGCTAATGGTTCATTGAGATGCTGTGGAAGGTATATCCTCTCATAAATAAATTTCTGATCTTCATTTTCTTTTTCTTCTTCTTCTTCCTTGACATAGTAGGGGGCAAGATAAGAAGATGGCATACTTCATTTTTCCATTGAAGCCCAAGTTTCTTAGACGGAACCAAATAGAAAGCCTCATTATTTTTCCCCTAGGCATTACTGAATTATGTATGCATTCTTATTGCTATGTAAAATTCATGAGTTATACAGGACAATCAGCATCACATTACTCTTTTAACTTTTAGTTCATATGCGATTTCATCAGTATGTAAGACTCCTATCAATTGATCCCTATTCATTAGGCCAGTAGGAAATAAGCCAACAAGCATAACATGCTTTTATTGTCTGTTATCACTTGCAAGATTCATCATAACCAAGTGCTGCAATTTGAAATTCATCTTAGAAGGAAAGTAGACCTCATCACAACTAGTGGAGGAAATCTAGTTAGCTCAATGACCTTGCTGTAGGCTGTGGAAGGTGAATTGACCAACATTCTATGATAGAAAGTAGTCATTCGTTTTTTTGCCTTCTTGCAGGATCTTATATTCTTCTTTAGCTTTATGTTCTTCTTTTTGCCTTTAATGGGGCATTTCTTTGTGTATACCCTGTGTACTAAGGTCGCGCCCCTCTTTCCTATTTTCAATGAATTACTTATTTATCAAAAAAAAAAAAAAAAAAAAAAAATCTTATATTCTTTTTTGACACATTGATATGTCTGTGTTGAATTGATAAACACGGAGAACTGACAAATTCTTATTCTTAAGAAGTGGGTTGATCAATTTTACTTTACTCATAGGTTATATTATAGTATAATGAAAATGATCTCTTTCTTTCTTTCCTCATTTACTTTGTTGCCAACTATTTTCATATGTAATCATTCTTGAAGGAAATGGAAAAGGAAAAAAAAGAAAAGAAAAGAAAATAGGAAGCTCCGGTTTAATTGAATATCTTCCTCTTTCCGCTCTTCCCCTTCTTACTATTCCTTGGTACAGTCATTCGGAAAGTCCTTCCGAGGATGATCAAAGCTCTTTGTCAAACTTGAGCCCTTCAAGTTGGCCTCCATTATTGGAATGTAAATGTTGTAACTAATTGAATAATATGTGAAAAAAAATTCAACACATTGTCTTTGGGTTTATGAAAATTGTTAAAGATCTCTAAAATTCGTTGTTCTGAATGCTCATTATTTCAACAGTTCCCTTTTCTTGAAGCATCAGTATGGAGTTGGTTATACACTAACACTAGTGAAGGTGAGTTCCAAATTTCATTTATTTTCTTCTTCATTCATTGGATGGCTGTTTCCTTATATTTTTTTTAGCACTGACATGTAATATGCTGGCTTTATATTCTCCATTTTTCAGTCTGCACCTACTGCCTCGGTAGCTTCTGATATTGTACACCGTCATATTCCATCGGCAACATGTGTGAGTGAGGTACTGGTCTCACTTTATAACTCAAGTAATAGACCTGATGTTCCTACTGCTGATCTTCCCTTTCACTTGCAGGTTGGAACCGAGATTTCCTTCAAGCTTCCTTTAGCATCTTCATCATCTTTTGAAAGTATGTTTAGGGAAATTGAAAGTTGCATGAGTAGATCAGTTGGTAACTCTAAAACAAGTGGGTGTGACGACAAAGACTATCTGGGCATTGAAAGTTACGGTATATCTGTAACAACTCTGGAGGAGGTATTCCTGAGAGTTGCAGGATGTGACTATGATGAAGTGGAATGCATTGAGCGTAATGAAGGCCTTCTTTTACCTGATGCTGCGATTTCTCTTGCTTCTCATGATCATGCTCCCAAAAAGTATTTGTATTCAAAACTCCATGGAAATTACAAATGCGTTCTTGGGGTCATATCAACCATAGTGGGGAGAGCTTGTGGTTTAATTTTTGCTACAGCTTTGAGTTTCATAAACTTCTTAAGTATGCAGTGCTGTTGCTGTTGTTTCATTTCAAGGTCAACATTTTGGCAACATTCTAGAGCATTATTCATAAAAAGGATGACATCTGCTCGGAGAGACCGGAAAACAATTGTTTTCCAGCTTCTAATTCCTGCGGTCTTCTTGCTTTTTGGACTTTTTTTGCTCAAGCTCAAACCACATCCTGATCAGCGGCCTCTGACCTTTACAACTTCACAATTTAATCCTCTATTACGTGGTGATGGTGGTGGTGGTCCAATTCCTTTTGATCTATCCTGGCCTATTGCAAAGGAGGTTTGTTAGTCACGTTAATTCATGTTGGTGCTCCTTGTTTTTCTTTGTGATGTCTTGTGTTATAGTCTTCAAAGTAGTAGATTTAACTACTTGTTGATGGCATGAGAATGTAGTGATTTCTTCCTCTAAAAAGCTATCTATGCTGCAGATTGCACAGTATGTTGAAGGCGGGTGGATTCAAAGCTTTAAACCAAGTACATATAAATTCCCAGATTCAGAAAAGACATTAGCTGATGCAATCGAGGCGGCAGGGCCAAGTTTGGGTCCAGTTTTGCTTTCTATGAGTGAATTTTTGATGTCTAGCTTTAACGAATCCTACCAGTCAAGGTGTGTTAACCCGAATATCTGATTTACTTCATTCTTTTTGACTTTCTGTCAATTGTTATGATGATGTTAGTATGACTAATGGAAATTAAAATCAGAGTCATGTAAAGAATTTTTGTAATAATAGAACAGAAATGTACTCTTCTGATGATGGACAAAAGTGACGAAAAGGACTAAAGCCATTTTTTATAACCAGTTAATTCTTAGAATCCACTACTAGCCCTAGAATATACTAGGAACCCTTGAATCCACAATGTGAAAAGAAGAGAAATTCTTGGGATTTATATTGATAACTGAATAATTGATTAACAACATCCTTTCTTGGAGAGTAGTACATCCCAGTATTTTTATACTATTACTATTACAGTCATTCAACCCTGAAAGTACAATCGGACTAATGATAGTCAATTGTCTTGAGACTTGTAAGAGTTGATCAGCAATTTGTCAAAATAAAAATTAAACAGATAGATATCCAACATGGATTACTGGAAATAAACTTGAGTATTGTAAGTGTATATAAGAATGTAATCATGGTTACATGCAGGTATGGGGCGATTGTGATGGATGACCAGAATGAAGATGGAAGTCTAGGGTACACTGTACTACACAACAGCTCTTGTCAGCATGCTGCTCCAACTTTTATCAATTTAATGAATGCTGCGATTCTTAGGCTCGCTAGTCATAACAAAAATATGACAATTCAAACGCGTAATCATCCTTTGCCAATGACGGAAAGCCAGCGCTTGCAACGCCATGTACACTACCCCTTTCATTTTAATATGATTTATCCATAAAGTATGATTATATGACAGCTGTTGCTACAAAGTTACCTTTTGCCACATATGTAAAGAATGATCCATTAAACCTTCAAAAGAAAATATCAAGAAGAAATATCAAATCAACATGCTTGGCAAGATGATTTAGCTCCTTCTTACCATGAAAAAGCTTGACAGTTTTCATTAAGTGAATTAGGAATTGAATCATTTATAATGTTTTATTTTCCATTATGTCATTATCTTGTAGCATACTAGACTCTTTTGGGATTTTGATTAATGCATTCCTGTCATTTTGTGATTTGTATTTGATGGATTATCTAGGGATGCTATGGAATGTGGAATGTGGGAAAAATTATAAAATTGTAGTGAACCAAGTTAAACAGTCCAGATATCTTTTAGTTTACCTCTAGGAAGAAAGGGTCAAGCAGGCATCCTTCTTGAAAGAGTGTTAGAATGCAAATTGTATTTTGAATTACATATCACAAATCATTAAACATTCTCCAATTATAGACTTTATAGTGTCTGCCAGCTACAACCTTCAATTTTTTTATTTTATTTTTTTCTCTTCATTAAGATTCATCTATTTTCATTTTAAATTTGTAGGATCTTGATGCATTTTCTGCGGCAGTTATTGTTAGCATTGCCTTCTCTTTCATTCCTGCCTCATTTGCGGTTCCCATTGTAAAGGTATTTTCTAGAAAGCTACATCTCAAATATCTACTTTAACAACTGTTTGTGGCATTTTTTATCCCATCATTTGCTTTCATTTAAAGTCTACTTATCTGAAAAAAGAAGAAGAATAAAAGTGTCGCCTGAAGTGTGAAATTAACCCAACGACCCCCAAACAACATCCAGAAGGGGGTGAATACATGTTTGTAACCACACACAATGTCACCAAAACTAAATAAAATAATAAAAAGAGTAAACTCAACAATTTTGGTGACAGAGTGAACCTTTTGAAGAACTCTTCAAAAGTAAAACTACTTTGGGCAGCCAATCTCTAGAAATTGATCCACTATAGAAGATTAAAATTAAAATCAATGTATGCTTCGTGCGGGTTCGGGTTTGAGGGCTTTTGATGTTTTGAAGGTTTGGGTTTGAGGGCTTTCCGGATTTTGTGGTTTTTCTTGTTGTTTTGTTTGGATTTTTCTTTTGCTCATTTTAGTTAGGAGTTTCCTGTGTATACTGCCTATGTACATTGGGGGGGGGGGGGGGGGTGGGGGTGG
>CM017327.1:3773515-3811887 GCA_006937295.1 Carpinus fangiana | reverse complement strand
GGGGGGGCTGGGGTGTCTTATAAATTGTCAATTTCTTATTAAAAAAAAAAAAAAACCTAACTTCTACCCCCATTTATCTTTTACCGTAATAGCTCTAGACATCTGGTTAATATTCTATTTAGCCTTCTCTACAACCTGGAACTCCTATGGCTTAAAGGTTTTTGTGAATTTGTGTGGTTTAAAGAAACTCTAAGAGGTAAGGAATTGATAGCATAAGGATGCAAGGGTTCTCTTTTAGCAGACAAAATATTGGCCTCAAGGTCTTCTGAGAATCATAAGAAAAACTAGAATGAGCAGAAAGAAGAGCCAAACCAAGAAGGAAAGAGGGCCAGGAAAGAAAGAAACGGAAAAAAAAGGTGAAGAATTCCTTGAAGAAGAAAGGGATTAAAAAAATATTAATCGTATCGTATTGCTATGATACCATGTTAAATCTACAGTTTTATAGCAAAAAAAAAATAAGGAAAAGAAAAAAACATTTCCTCCCTCACATTGGTAAATATATATATTGGAAAAACAATATAGTTGACAAGTGTACACAAAGAATGCGCTCTCTAACGGAGGTCAATCAACTAATAAGATCTCTAGACAAGGAAAATTATAATGACAAATGGTTAACTATCCTGCCACTACACTTGCACATGCAACATTGATCCTCTATTATCTATTTGTCTTTAAATATATAGTCTGTTATGGAAATCTTGCCTAACGAAGTTCATTTGTGACTACTTGCTTAAGAATATGTGTAACTTTTTTGTATAGCTTTTGCACTGCAAATATTCTCTACTTTCTTGTTTCTTGGCAAAATAATTTCTACGATCTTAACCAGGAACGTGAAGTTAAAGCTAAGCACCAACAACTAATAAGTGGGGTAAGTTTTATTTTTGGGCAAATGAAAAATTGGCTTCTTGTATTTGTTTCATCAGTACTATTATGGAATTTATTTTATATGAATATATCCTTGCACAGGTTTCTGTACTTTCGTATTGGTCGTCTACATATATATGGGACTTCGTCAGCTTCTTATTTCCTTCATCTTTTGCGATAGTTCTTTTTTACATCTTTGGTATGTCCATAAACTTTCACTGGTGATTTTATCTTATGATGAATTCAGACTTTATTTGGGCTTAACTTTGATCACTATTATAAGTGAATGTTTACATATTGATACTTGTGAAGGAAAAAAAAAATCAAAGGTAGATTTTCCTTTTCTTTTCTTTTTATTTTTTTTTGTCAAATATTCAGCTACTGGTATTGTTGAAAGTTTGATGAGATTAAATGATTTCAATGCTCTAGGGATATGTTAGATGTTTGACCCCATGTTTTAAAAATCATTCCTTTTACCATCTCTTGAGTTATGTTATAGTGTATTTATAATTTTTTCCATTAAGAAAAGGTCGGGAATATTGTGTATGGAAATAAGGAGATCACCAATCAATGAAGATATGTCTTTCAACTTTGTATTTGTGAAATCCACTATTTTTCTCATGGATGTTGGAGTGCTTGAATGGGGACATGTTCTCAATAATCTGCCATACTTTCAAATGTGAGTATTACAACCCTTTTACAATATTGCAAAGAATATCCTAAAGAAAAGTAAACTGCAGCCTAGGATTTAATAAACCCTGGCCCTACAGTTCTTGCAATTCATCCTTTTCAATGATAATAATTTCACCAATGTCAAGAGAGGGAAAGAATACTTCTGAATTTCTTGCCCAGTTGCCCTTCCTAGCTGACTCTTGAGATTATTTTTGTTGGAGAGTAAAAATCAGAAAAGCAAAGGGGGTGGTGAGAGAAAAGAAAAGGAAAAGGGATGACGGCATCTCTCTGTATTCTGTTTGTTTGTGCATGTCTGTGTTGAGAAAATTTGATAAACAAAAAAAACAAAAATGGATGGATTCTCCTCCCCTCTAGGCCCACCATATTTCCTCTTGCAGATTTGGGTGTTGAGGAAGAACCGTTAAGAGTTTGTGTCCTATTACCCTTGGGTCCACTAGATTTCCTGCTGCATCCTAGAAACCAAACAACAAAGGAAAGGTAGCTTTCCTTCATTCCATCCCCCCCCCCACTGTCCTCAATTTCCTTTCCATTCCCTCTCCCATTTTGAAAGCATTATAGTATAGATTAACAATTACTGTTTTTTTTTTTGATCGGTAACAATTACTGTTTTTTTATATCATCACTGTGTTTTACATTATTGTCATGATTAATGCTCGTTTTGTTTCTTTTGTGTTATGTATTAAATTTCTGTAGGTTTGGATCAGTTTATTGGAAGGGGTTGTGTCTTGCCAACAGTCCTTATGTTCTTGGAATATGGATTATCAATTGCATCATTAACATATTGCCTTACATTTTTCTTTTCTGACCACACCATGGCACAGGTGGGCATTTTCATTTCGCAATACTCTAAGGTGCATTGTGCCCATACTTCCAGGAAGTACTTATGTTTTCAGTCATCTTGCAGAATGTGGTTCTCCTGGTCCACTTTTTCACTGGACTCATTCTTATGGTTATCTCATTCATTATGGGGCTTATACCGGCAACAGCAAGTGCAAATTCTTTTCTTAAGGTTGTATACTTTTCCTGTTCTAGATTGTCAACTTAGGGTGTGGGAAGACATTCATTATGATGGCTTTAACTTCAAACCTATCCATGATGAACGTATACATTTAAGAGATTTAAACTTAAAAGTTACATAAATGGTCGGAGAAATGTCTATCTTGAGTCCTTCCATAACATAAAGCCCCCAGTCCCATTTTTTACCCCAACAACTGCAGTAGCAAATTCTTTTTTTTAACATTGGGCTACAGCTTTCATTTACAGATATTTGCTGGATGTATTTTTGGAGAATGAACTTGATGAGGATAGAGATTTTGTTTAATGTCCTTTTAAATTGACTTCAATGTTGTCAATTCTCTTGGGAAATTATTACCACCTGCAATACTTCACTCCATCAGAAAAGCATATGATTGCTTTCAGAGTTATGTGCAATTTTGAACCAGTTTTGCTATTATTTTATTGATGTATAAGCTATACAACAATAGCAAGAGCAATGAGTCTATAATTACACATCACTTGATAAAAGGCTGCTCAGTTATATTTTCCTGTAACTAAATATATTTTTTTTCCTCTATATGTAGTCAGAATTCATGCTGATAATAACCGTCTCATCTTTCCTTACATTTGTTATATATCCTACCAGAATTTATTCAGATTATCTCCAGCGTTTTGCTTTGCTGATGGGCTTGCTTCGTTGGCTCTTCTACGACAAGGGATGAAAGATAAATCAAGTGATGGGGTTTTTAATTGGAATGTTACTGGCGCCTCGATTTGTTATCTCGGTCTTGAGGTTCATTTCTTATCCCAATCCTGCATGAAACTATATGCTTGTTTACAATTTTATATGTTGACTAGCCTTTGATCATGTGTGCTGCTCATGAAAAAATTGAGTGAGTATTACACAATTAAAAAAAAATGTAGGCGAAGAGGTACTTATAAAATTTATGCATGATTATGTTATGTTGAATGACTAGAAAGAAGAAAAATAAAGTCATATATGTTTTGAACCGTGAACTTAATTTGAGTCTGTTGGTCTTCTTTTTATGGCTAATCGGTGAAGGACTGAGGATACCACCTTCCTATCTCCCCAATATTCTCATGCCATGGATTCACATTATAGACATCCATCTTGAGATTCTCTACAATTGTAATATTCTATTTTCATGCAGATATGGCTCATTCAGAAGTTCTGAAAGTTAAATTTTAATTTAGCTTTCTTTTATCAATGATAAAAACACCCATTTTTGCTGATCTGTCTACTTTATCTAGTTGGTTCTTGTAATAAAGCGGCAAAACTACTTCTAGCTTGGTGCCATTCAAATGAAAACTAAATTTTCACCCAAGATGTCTATTTGATGGAGATCAATGAAAGAAAAATTTCTTCTTCCTTTCTGTTTTTTTTTTTTTTTTTAACTTTCAAATATTTTTTTTTTTCGTGGCTGGTATTTGGCATGGACTTCCACTGGTTTAAAGCAATGCACTCTAACCATGCATAGATGTATCAGTGGAAAGTTTGGAGCATGCTGGCAACTTTATTTCTTATATCCTCTTTAAAAATGTGTTTGAAATGGGCTTCCTCTGATTCAATTCGATTTTCTTTCCTCTGGCAGAGCATTATTTACTTCCTCTTGACACTAGGGCTTGAACTCTGGCCTTCTCATAAATTGAATCCTGTCAGAATCAAGGAGTGGTGGAGCAAGAAAGGTCTCCAGCCAGGCACTCCTAGTTATTTAGAACCTCTCATGAAACCTTCCTCTGAAGCTGTTGCTCTTGATCTTGATGAAGACATAGATGTGAAAACAGAAAGAAACAGGGTACTTTCAGGTTCAATTGATAATGCCATCATCTATTTGCGTAATCTTCAGAAGGTATCACTTGCTTTGCATAAAATTACTTGTTTTTTAAGTCTACTTTGTAAGACCAATACCATGCCATTCCATTATTGTATTATACCAATTTCAGGTGTATCCTGGAGGAATGCATTGCGGCACAAAAGTCGCAGTACGGTCATTGACTTTCTCAGTTCAAGCAGGAGAATGTTTTGGATTTTTAGGAACAAATGGTGCTGGGAAAACCACAACACTTTCAATGCTGTCTGGTATATAAAAATTATGTGCCAATACATGAATACTTTTTTTTTTTTGTTAAGTCAAAAGGATTTTATTAAAAAGCGAAAAATCCCCAAAGTACATAGGATATATACAAGAGGAATTCCTAGCTAGGAAAAGAAAAGCGGGAAAGAAAATCCGCGTAACTAAGATACAAAGGGGACAGGTAAGCCATAGTCCATGAGTACAAGGAAAACAACAAAGAGGCTAGAATCTCATCCATAGAACTTTCCAAGTCCTCAAAACACCTTTGTTTCTCTCCCTCCAAATAGACCAAAAAATACAAATAGGCACCATCTTCCAAACCACAGCACTTCTAGTCCTGCCAGAGGAACACCAGCAAGCACTCCTAGTCCTGCCAATACATGAATACTGTATCCGTGGAATGTCAAAGCATAGGAAAAAATATAAAAAAGCCCTCCAAACTACTAGCTGTGTGCAATATAGCCCCCTAATGTTCAAAAGGTAATAAAGTAGCTCCCCAAACTACCAAAATGTATCAAAAAGGCCACTTATTTGTTTATATTCCTTTAATACCCTTATTCTTCTAACAAATAAAATAATAAAATAATTGTAAAAAAAACAAAAAAACCAATGGGCCAATATTTATTTATTCCAAAAAACTTCTTTTTTTTTTTGGTATTTATTAGCCCATTGGTTTTTTTGTATTTTTAAAAAATTGTTTAGTTTTTTTTACAATTATTTATTATTTTATTTGTTAAAAATAGGGGTATTATAGGAATATAAAAAAAATAAGTGGCCTTTTTGTTACATTTTGGTAGTTTGGAGGGCTACTTTATTACATTTTGAACATTGTGGGGGCTATATTGTAAACAGCTGGTAATTTGGGGGACTTTTTAATATTTTTACCCAAAGCATATCTTATCCCTGCCATAAATAACTTCTAATTCGATTAAGTTTTTGGAGGGGCCAACTTCATAAGAAATGACTATATTTCTATGAGAATTGAGGGGATAAGTATATAATGAATGGCGTCCTTTTTAAGTATTTCATATATTTTTTTTACTTTTCCTGAGGGTATTATGCGGTTCCCAGAATGTTAAGACTTTATTAGAACATGACAATGATGTGGATATTCAACGATTATACCACCGTAGAGGGTTCTAATTTTTAATAGCTAATAACTGAAGTATCTGCAACTCTGCATGCTTTTGCATTATGTTATCATATTTCTGAATTTTGAAATATTTGCTGAGATGCCTGCTTTTGTCCAAATATTTACCATGCAGGAGAAGAATCGCCAACTGGTGGAACTGCTTATATTTTTGGCAAAGACATATGCTCCAATCCCAAGGCTGCTCGTCGGCATGTAAATCTTTTTAGCTCATTTTTAAACTTTCCTTAAAAAAAGAAGAAAAAAAAAAGAATTGTACACTATCTATAATATACTGATTGAACCTAGTTGACTTTTTTTTTTTTAATTCACTTTCAGATTGGGTATTGTCCACAATTCGATGCTCTATTAGAGTTTTTAACTGTCCGAGAGCACCTTGAGCTTTACGCAAGAATAAAAGGAGTTCCAGAATACAGGATAGATGATGTATGTAATTTAGTTCAAGCCTTACAGTAAATTTTTATTGCTTGAGCTGGTGGTTTAATCAGAATCTCTTTCTTCTGATTATAGTCAAAACCTACTTGAAATTGGTTCATACTTGATATGCAAGAATTTGATCATGCATCAATGAGACGTCTTTCTTCTAGGTCCTTTCCTCAATTTGGGGTTAAATGTATTAGTTAGAGAATCTGGTTCAGTATGTTCTGCTCAGCCTTTTTTGTTTCTCTTTAAAAAAAAAAAAAAAAAAAAAAAGGGAGAGAGAAGTAGTAATAATGATGATCTAGTTTATTGTTCTCCTACACAATGAAATATTGAATATTCTGCGTAGGAGAAATTTGACTTTAATTGTATGATTTAGTACATAGTGACAATCACATGTTGGATCCGTAATGCCTCAAGCCATATGAACAGGTTGTAATGGAAAAGTTAGAGGAGTTTGATTTGTTGAAGCATGCAGACAAGCCTTCATTTGCCCTTAGTGGTGGAAACAAGCGCAAATTATCTGTTGCAATTGCAATGGTTGGAGATCCTCCAATAGTCATTCTAGATGAGCCATCCACAGGTATACACACTGCTTCTTTTTATTCTACACCTTGTTAGACAAGTTTGACAAGTATTTTCTATCCTAATATTTTGTTATCAAATATAGTTAGCAATATTGTTTCTAAATGGTAAACTTGCGTTAGTTTGAGTTATAAGATTTTATAAAATATAGTTAGCAATTTTTTTTTATACCTTTTAGGGAGAGCAACCCCTTGAAGCCAATTGCCTCATTAGAAGTATCTAAGTTTGTAATTGCATAGACAAAATCAACAGTTACAGAGGAAGTTCTTAGATTGTGCCCAGTTTACCCCAAGCATGTTGATTTATATTTAGTTTCTTACACATACAGCACTACACCACAATAATATTCATCTTTCGCAAATTATTTAGAGTTAAGATTTTTCCTAAAGCTGCCGTTCACACAAAGAATGCCGCTCTCAAGGGCGCCTTAACTTTCCAAATACTCTTCCAAGGAAAAGTGGGCTTACATGATTAGATAAAACCTGATAGTAAGCCTTCACTTCAAATAGGTTCCTTTTGGATGGAATCCAACAAATTGTATCATCGCTTCCATGCCTTATTCTTTGAGAATACAACTCAAAAAACTCATAAACCACTTCCACCTCCTAATCATGCACAGGTCTAGTAAGTATAATATTTCATTGAATGTTTCCATTCTGGAGCTGCATATTATCTGCCATCCACACATCCTTACCACAAGCAATAGTGAACAATTCAGCAAATGAGATCTTCAAAGGATGCTCCCCAAACATCATGCACAAACAGCACTTTAGAACCATCTCCTACTTCATATCTCACATGATTAGCAAAATCGTCCCACTCCCTCCTTATACATTTACACACTCCCACACCATACGGCTTCAATCTCCTTAAAACACCAACCTCCTCGCATACTATCATATTGAATGTTTGCAAACCTTTCTCCACAAAGCCTCCCTCTCAGTAGCAAACCTTCACAACCACTTACACTAAAGGGATCAGTTAAACTGAATCATGTTTTCTTTACCTATAATTTATAAATGTGTTTGAAGAGCGATAGAAGATCTATTGCATCCTTGAACCTATGGCACTAGTCCAAAGCCTTGGTTTTTTTTCAAATTATAATTAGTGTATCTAATGGTTTAACAGCACATAAAGATACACTTAGTGTATCTAAGTGTATCTTTATTTCCGGTCCCTGTGAGTGTGGCTAATAGGATTGAGAAGATACAAAGAGATTTTTTATGGGGAGGAATGGGAGATGAACCGAAAATGCATCTTATTAATTGGAACCAAGTTTGCCGTCCTTTAAGGGCTGGTGGTCTCGGTATTCGAAATGTTATCGAGTTTAACAAAGCCTTGTTGGGAAAGTGGCTATGGAGATATGCGACAGAAAGCGAGGCACTGTGGTATAAGATAATCAAAGAGAAGTATGAAGAACAGGGTGGTGGGTGGTGTTCAAAGGAGGTTTCTGGGCCTTTTGGTGTGGGTTTGTGGAAGCACATAAGACGAGGGTGGGATGTGTTTGTACAAAATGTGAGGTTTGAAGTTGGGATTGGTTCAAAAATAAGATTTTGGCATGACGCATGGTGTGGAAATCAGTCATTGAAACAAACATTCCCTTCTTTGTTTCGTATTGCAAGATATAAGGAAGCGTGGGTGAATGATAATTTTATATGGAGAAATGGGGTTGTTGAGTGGAATGTCATCTTTGTTCGTGCTATTCAAGATTGGGAGATGGATGTGATATCATCTTTTTTTGAAGTGTTGTACTCATGCAAGATTTCACAGGGTAATGTAGATCGTATTCGGTGGTCCCCTTCTAAAAAAGGGATATTTGAGGTGAAATCATTCTATAAGATCTTGTCCAACCCAGGTAGCGGGGTGTTTCCTTGGAAAAGTATTTGGCGTTGCAAGGTGCCGTCGCGGGTGTCTTTCTTTGGGTGGAACGCAGCACTTGAGAAAATTTTGACACATGACAACTTACGTAAGAGGCGGATTATAGTGGTGGAATGGTGTTGTATGTGTAAGAAGAATGGGGAATCCGTAGATCATTTATTGATTCATTGTGAAGTGGCAACTTGTTTATGGCATTATGTATTTACTTTGTTCGGTGTGGAGTGGGTGATGCCGCGAAAGGTCATAGAGTTGTTTGCTTGTTGGAGCCAGGTGGGGGGGAGGGATCTATCTAGAGTTATTTGGAGGATGGCTCCGTTGTTCGTCATTTGGTGTATATGGAGGGAGAGGAATGCACGAATCTTTGAGGATAAGGAGTGTTCGGTGGATGGGATGAGGAAGAATATGATTGCTTTGTTACATGAGTGGACGATGGCTCATTACCGTAATGAGATACCGACGTTAGAAGATTTTTTGCATATGTGTCCTTTGTATATTTCTTAGGAGTTTTGTATATATATTTTTTTAGGGTTGTGCCCCTCTGCGCGTTTCAATAAAATTTTCACATTACTTTTAAAAAAAAAAAAAAAAAAAAAATGGTTTAACAGCACAAAAGCTTTGACATGTCAAATTGTTCTCTGCAATTGTGTCTGTAAATCATGAAATTCATGTTATAAGGTTACATGAGTTGTGCCAACTTCATAAGTTGGAAGCTTTCGATTATTGACCTGCAAACTCCTCTACCACAAAACTTCTCTTTTACTAGTTCTACGGTTTATCTTGTAGTTAATTCTCCGTTGACTTATCCTATTATTTGTTTGTTCATGAGTCAATTGCGAAGACATCTCCCTACCCAATCCTTTTATGAAAATGTTACATGCTCCATGTAACATCTTCTCTTCTTTGTCTGTGCTATTTCCAATCAACTAATTTTTGTCATTGTTATTACTAATTAATAATCCTAGGCATGGATCCTCTTGCCAAACGATTCATGTGGGAAGTGATATCTCGTTTATCTACAAGACAAGGAAAAACAGCAGTGATTCTTACAACACACAGCATGAATGAAGCTCAAGCTCTGTGCACTAGGATTGGGATAATGGTACTATATCTTTGCTCCCTACAAGCTTGAAGAACTTGTGTCACATAATCATTGCTTTGCCTCTTTTGTGTTTGATTTGTAGGTTGGAGGCCAACTAAGATGTATTGGTAGTCCTCAGCATCTGAAAACACGATTTGGAAATCACCTTGAGCTAGAGGTATGTATACCGACTCGTGAACTTTTGGAGCATTTTAAGGAATCTAATTCTCTGTTCCCTGTCCTCAGGTTAAACCTGCTGAAGTCAGTACTGTGGACTTGGAAAACCTTTGCCAAATTATTCGAGAAAAGCTTTTTGACATTCCTTCTCACCCAAGAAGTTTACTTGATGACCTTGAAGTTTGCATTGGGGGTATTGATTCCATAGCATCAGAGAATGCATCCGCAGCAGAGATTAGTCTGTCAAAGGAAATGATAATTGCAATTGGACGCTATCTTGGCAATGAAGAAAGAACAAAGGCACTTGTATTATCAACACCTGTTTCTGATGGGAATTTTGGTGAACAGCTATCTGAGCAGTTGGTTCGACATGGTATGTGCACTCTCACACATGCTGATTTATGTGCTTCATTTTTGTTGTTGCTTTTTTTTCCTTGTTAATACCTTTTGCTTTGTTGGAAATATGTATGGAATGTTTTACAAGCTTTTGGGCTTCATCTTCACAAAGTTAACAATATTATTACTATTATTGTTATGATTATCATCACTTTTGTCGGTAAATTGCAATGTCTTCTGTAAATTGCAATGTCTTCCAAACTTAAAAAAAGTTGCAATTGACCCTCAAACTAGGAGCCCCTTTCACTTGGGACCCTCTGTTAGATTTTTTGTTAAAGCAAACAGAAAATGGATCACATGTGAGACACATGACGCAAAATGACAATAATATTTCTGCATTAATTTTTTATTTTTTATTTAGATTTTTTTAATCCAAGGGCATATTGGTCTTTTCACACCTCATTGTGGGTGTATAATGGACATTTCACGCCATGTGATGCATTTGCAGCTTGCTTGTCTTATGTTTTAGAAGATTGTTGTTCGTAATGAATGCGGTTTAACTAGATTCACTTGCACACCTTTAGGTTTTATCTGTGTGGCTTTTCCATCTCTTACAGCAAGATGCTGAAACAAATTACTTCCTAAGCTAACTTTAGCAAACTGATTCTTATATTTTTTTTTTCTCCCTATTACTGAGAAGTAAGTACTCCTGGTCAGAATAGAAAGTGAGTTATGCTTCTTGAACATTTTTAAGTTCTTCCTTTTTCTTTTGTTTTCCTTTCCTATTTTAGGGTAAGTTACACTAACCTTCCTTTGGATTAGGTGAAATTAATGTAACCATTCCACACATTTTTAGAATTACACTGTAGCCATGTTTGAACTGTGTAGAAAGTATAAATAATTTTCTTCCTCATCCATTCACCACTTCTTATTTGTATCACAATAATTCTTAATAGGATATATCAATATTGTGAACCTCACCTTCATTACCATTTCTAACTCCTATTACAGAATTTGCAACACCGAAACCATTACTTCAACTAACTGTAGAGTTGAAAGCCTACTTGTCTTCAAAACTTAAGTTAATGGAAAAGGATAATTTAGTATAATATTAAAGTAGGCAGCATGAGTTCAAAACCCAATCTATACTCTATACCTTCAACATAATAAATAAAAAAAATAAAAAATTCCATGTATCCCTAGATTCCCTACTTATACAGGGGAATTTGGGTCTCAAACATATGTTAAAGTAGTGGTTAAATTCTTAAATTTTTTACTTTTTATTAGTTTAAGCTTTTGGATAAGTGGTAATTTGCCACTTATGTTCAACGCAAAAGTTGTATATGAAAAACTATTCTAGCTTGGGGTGTTATTATCAATTTTTGGTCGCTATAAGTGAACTAGTGCAACTTACTTTTCTTTTCTTTTTTTTTTTCCTATTTTTTCCCTCCAAAATAGCAATATGTTATGGATGCCAATAAATTCTAGCTCAAATAGTACCTTGTCTATCCATAAGATTGGGGCGGAAGGTGAGGTCTGCGTTCAAGACCCATTACGTGCATGTGCGTGCCACCAATTGTAAAAAAATGGAAAAAAATCAATATGTTCTGGATATTATTTCATGTATGTTTGGTTCTTCAAATCGATGGTCAACATTATTAATCATTTTGCAACTCCTATTTCTTATCTTGCTACCGTTTTACTTATTATTTGAGTTGGCGTAGGTGGCATACCATTACCAATATTTTCCGAGTGGTGGTTAGCCAAAGAAAAGTTCTCTGTGATCGATTCATTTGTACTCTCTTCATTTCCTGGTGTCACATTCAAAGGATGCAATGGGTTGAGTGTTAAATATCAGGTAAAATCAGTAATGACTTTGGGATACATATTGCAATTCAAATAATCCTCCTATGCATTTGGGATTTGATTACTAGTTGTGGCCTAACATGGGCAATTGTATGGAGATGTGTGGGTGTGTGTTTTCAAGTATTTGCCAGCATATATCTATTATGAGCTTCTACAATTCCTATAGTGGTTGATCTTGAATTTTGTTGCAGTTGCCATTTGGAGAAGGCCTCTCACTTGCAGATGTTTTTGGACACCTGGAACAAAATAGGTTAGATATGTTCATACATTTCTTGTTTTTCATGTTCCTTTCTTGTCAATCAATCTGAACAGTGTTTCCTTTAATATCTCAGAATTCAGCTGGGCATTGCAGAATACAGTATCAGTCAGTCTACTCTAGAGACCATATTTAATCATTTTGCTGCAAACCCATGAGGTATTATGGTCTTCTTGAACCATTTTTCACTCACTCAGTGTAGAAGGATCATATTATACATGTAGCTCTCGTGTTTCCATGTAAAAGGTTGATTCTGTCTGACAAGGTTTTAAGGCCATTTGTAAATATCGGAAAGTGACATAATTGTTGTAAAAGTCGGAACATTTGCCTATGGAAATGTTGGCTGTTGGCTTGATCAAAGTTTGCATCCCAACATCATACAAGTGATGGCTTTAAACGTTGTCAGTACATGGAACATACATTCTGCTTCAAATTCTTATGTATACTTCAAATTCTTATGTATTCGTCTATTGCAATAAAAAATCCAAGTTTGTGCATTCAAATTTCAAAGGGTGGCAATGATTCATACCTTCTTTATATAAATAATATGGTGATGTTCACTACCACGTCAAAACTAAATAGTTATTGGGTCGTCCTCCGTGCATTGTGTTGAGCTTGGTTTCATGAAAATTAACATATTTATGAATCACTTAGGAAGTCAGAGTATAGTGACAAAATGATTTATATATATATAGTAAACTTATATCTTAGATTATAGGCATGTGGTTTGTGATTTTGACAAATAACTCTTCGAGTTCAAAAAAATGATTAATAACTTCTTGAGATAAGCAAAAAAGTACAAATTAATCGTTTCAAATTCAAATGAGCTATTTGGCCATACTTCAAATCACATGGACACAATGCATTTATCGCTAGATTATAAAGTCAAGTTAATTGATTTTAAAAGTAACACTTTTCCATGTCTTATATATGAACGACATTGTTATACTACAGTACAGTTTTGAATTGGGAAGAGCTGTGAACTTGAAAGTGAAAATAAGAGAACAAATATCTTTAAAAAATAAAAATAAATAAGACAACAAACGGATCACAGAAGTCATTTGTGAAGTATGACATCAGCGTGTGGTTTTATAATTATGCCTTTTTTATTAGGGCAAATGTATAATAATTGATTGAGTAAACGCGTCTTTTACCGTCATTGTTTCAGTTTTTAAGAATTGAATTTAACTGCTTACTTTGTCATAGATTTAAAATGGGTCTTTCTGTGCGTTTTTTGTTAAGCCATGTCAGCATTTTTTGTCATACCATATTAAAATAATATTAACTTATTTATTAAATATTAAAAATTAAATAAATTAAAGGGTGAAGGATCATCCACTCATGCATCCCTAAAGGGTGAATGATCAATTAGGTATTACTGATATTTCTTCCAAGTCGATAGTTTTCTTATCCAATTGGAGACGGTAAAATATCATTCTTACCATCGATCATCATTTCTTCATAGCATCAATTATAAATGAGAAATGCTACATGCAATCTCAAGTGCACACTCTCTAATGTGGTAATGAAAATCATTCTTTCATTATGCGGCAACTTGTATAATCTCTTGTTGCACCTTCACTTCATCCCTAAAAATGAAATATAGTTGATGGCAATCCATTACTTCTTTTGATTAAACGAATAGCACATGTTTTAAGTATTTGTGGGTGCGAACCAAAGCTGAAGTAGAATGGCTTGTAATTGTGTGTAAAATTTAATATTTAATATATTAGAAAATTTTGATTTTGATCCACAAGCTTGAATAAGTTTACTAATTAAGCTAATGCATGCAATTTCAGAGAAAATTATATTTATCTCCTCAATTTACTACTAAATTTGCAATCTCTTAATCTTTTAATTTTTTGTAATATCTCCAACTTTAATCTATCATTGGGTTGCAATGTCCCATTTCATTAGTAAATTATGTTAAGTCAAAAGGCAAGAGCAATCACTTGAACTACATGTGATGTAAAATATCCAATCGCTTTCTAGGTGACAACTTAGTTGTGGGTCAGGAGGTGACCCACTACAAGGTTGTGGGTTTGGCACTTAGCCGTTGGTTTTCTTTGCCTTTTGTTTTCTTTTCATTTTTCTGATTAATTTGCTTTTTTTTTTTTTGTCATTTTGAATCGCATAAAATAACCATTATTATGCCCTCCCATTAGATTAAATCCTAGAGTAAGGACGAGATTGTAACCCTAATAATAAATTAATATATATATTAATTTATTATTAGGGTTACAATCTCGTCCTTACTCTAGGATTTAATCTAAATATGGTAGTAGTAGAGGAAAATAAGTGTAGGATTCCCCAATTGGTGATATGGTTGGAAAAAGAAGTCTGCCTATTAATTTCTTGGAAGGAACTATGAAAGGAGCTTGTACACAAACACGGACTTATGGGGGGACCGGCTGGGGCTGGTCCCCCCCCCCCCAATTCATAAAAAAATAATTTTGAAGCCTAAAAAAAAGAAAGAAAGGTTATACCGGTCCCCTCCCAAAAATTTGCTTAGTTGACCGGTCCCCCTCCAAAAAAAACCCATCCCCTAAACATCCTCTGTCTCATTGAAAAATAAAAAAAAAACTCACAAGACTAATACAGTGATACCTCTTTGACCCTTTCTCTTTCAAGACTTCCTCCCCTTTCTGGCTTTCTTCACAGCTTCACGAATCACGCACTAGTCCACTCACTGATACCAATCATAGAGAGAGAGATCAACAGTGAGAGAGTGAGATGGAGAGATTGAGAGAGATAATGAGATTAAGAGAGAGAGAGCTGCTGGGCAGTTAGAAGAAGACGTGGAAATGAACAAATCTCCAAGAAATTTGTGAGTTTTCTTTTACACAAAGCACAATTAACATTAATAAACATAGAATGATACATAAATACCTATTTGTTGTGTCAATGGGATTGAAACAAATTTTGTCATAGATTGATACACTATGATTGCTAATTGGATGAGTTAATTGCATTTAAAGTGTTAATTAACCATAGACTTTTATAAGTTCAATAAAAATTGATGCCTATGGGGTTTAGGTTCTAATATGTCATATTATAATCATATTGATTATTGTATGTGAATATGAGTATTATTTTCTAAAGACTCCAAAATGATAATATAAATTTATTTGTAGATGATGGGAAAGTCAAATATATATGGGAATATGATGTTAACGAGGTGTAAAATAATTTAATGTAGGTCGCACTTTTGAGGTTAGTATTCTAAGCTCAATTCTTAATTTAAGTGATCTTGTAATTTGGATATTATGGTTATTAAATATTGAGAATATTGGTTGTTAGAATTTAAACATATAATTAAAGAATTTGACACAATTCTAAATCCTAATTAAAAAAAAAAAAAAAAAAAACTTAAATTTTTTTTTTTTTGCTTTGATCCCCTCTTATAAAAATTCCTAGATCCGTCCCTGCTTGTAGAGAAGTCAACTGAAAATAGCTTTTAAACCCAAAGCTCCCTTCACCCAACAACCCAATTTCCCAAATTTCTTTTTTAATGATATACCAGAAATATGAGAGAGAGAGAGAGAGAGAGTGAGAGTGATACATATAGAATAATATTAATAAAAAAATTGGGTCTTAGCACTTGTCGTATTTACATACGGCTCACTGTAGAAAAAACCTTAATTAGTTTTTTCTTGTGTTTTTTTAGATTTTATTAATTAAAAATTTTAGTGGAAAAGAAAAAAAAAATTACTCTTACTGAATCTCCATGACCAAAAGTTCTAAAAAGAAGTAAAATACAACATCTGAAATTCTATTACAAGAAATTCTAAGTGACAAATTTATATTTCTCTTTCCCTCTTATCAAAACCAACAATTAAGTCAATGCAAATTCATATTAATGTTTAGTATAGTTGATTTGCAAGCCGGTAATTCAGTCAATGAGACTTGCAAAGATAGGAAATAAGTAAGAGTGACTCATTTGAAGTGCGGACAAATAACACTTTGATGCCTAAGTCAGTGAAAGATTCTTAAGAGTTATAAGGAAGTGGGTGTCGTATAGTTTGGGTCACGTGGCACCATCTGATTGAGAAACACACTATCAATACAAACTGTTTTCCCTTGAGCATCTAACATTTTGTTGGCTTGGACTGGTGTCCGACATTCTTCACTTTATAATTAGTCTGTGTGTTGCATGGGTATATTAACAATGTAGAATAAATGCTACCTCAACCGGCCTTTCAAAAAAACAGAAATAGAAAAGTAAATTATCTAATTTATCATCAAAGGAGAGACACATTGCATATTGATGCATACTTGTACAAGTTTAACAGGCCTGTACCCATTTTATCACATTTCTAAGAGTTCGTATAAAAATTTACATATGTTCTTTGAACTATCTTCACATTATTAAATAACAATTTTTTTATTCTAAAAACTTAAGCCGATAGAAATAGTTGATTTAATAATTTAATTAATATTTTAACAGACTCATTCATTGACCAACAATGCATGCATTTATAGTATCTAAGCCACTAAACTTTTGAAGTAGCTAACTACTTAGATTAGACTGCATGAAACTCGTTTGCAGGATTGAGATAGTAAAATGCTTGCACTTTCACTAATCTCTGCCCTCCTTCTCTTCATCTCCCTCTCTCCTTGAACTTCCAATCTCACTCCAAACAACTTTGGCCTTTCGTCTTCCTCTTCTTTATCCGAATGTGCATACTTAGCCACCAAATCAAGAAGCTCCTTACACTTCCTTTTCATGCTCGTGAGCTCGGAATTCAAGACCCCGTTCTCTTTCTTGAGACGCTTGTTTTCATCGATAAGGCTGCCATAACCCGACGACGATGATGTTGACGATGACCTTTGATCTTCATCAAACTCTTGTGGTGCCGCCGCCGCCGCCGTTTGTTGCTTGTTGGCCCATGCTTTTCTACGACGAATTTTACACAGTGACTCTTTTTCACCCTTTCGGAACATTTCGTTGCAGAACTCCCACCGGTTTGTTGCAACTTTTCGAAAACCCTATGCATGGATCATAATATACAAGAACGTAAGCTGTGTACTAAGAAGTTAACATTATTCTGTGAGACAACCTATTACAAGAATATATAGTAAATACAAAAACAATTAAATTAAAGTAAAGTAGTAGAAAAGTTTTTCAAAAAAAAAAAGTAGTAGAAAAGTGGGTCTTAAAGCTGAAGGATGCCACGATATTTTAATTAATGTTATAAGAATTCCAAACATATATGTTTCCGTAGTTAAAATTATCGTTTACAGTCTACGTTGGAATTATATATATGCTTGTCGTTTATAATATTTTACTAGCCTGGTCTTGACTAATATCCAACTTGGCCACGCTGGAAATAGGAAGTGAAATAGAAACAAAAATATATATAGTTTATAGCCGAAATTAATAATTTATTAATCAAAGGTTTAAGCCTTGACTTTCTTTAATTTATTCGGCTTAATTAATGATCAATTAATTAATTATTTCCAAAATTTTGACCCAGCAAGAGCCTATATTCCAGCTGTCCTACAATTCAGGCGGGATGCCACCTACCCTAGGCGGTAAATTGAAACCTCATGGTTTGATACCAAAAGCCTGGTTTTAAATTTTAACCGGCCGTTCACGCTATTCCATTAGTTTCTAACCCAAAAATATAAATAAATATTCAAAAAAGTTGAACAGGAATTCCATGATCTAAGATCGATCTAAAATGTCTTTTGTTTTGTTAATTGTCCAAAGAAAAGGAAAAAATAAATATAATTATTCATGAAAAACCAAAGACAGGACCAGTAAATTAACCTTTGTTTATCCACAAGAAAATTAACTAAGAACTTAGTCAACTGCCCAAAATATAGAGATTTTTGTTTTTGGTTTTGGTTTTGTGTTGATGTACATGAGACATATGGAGATTTGAAATTAAGGTTCTGATAGCTAAAAAAGAAGTTGTATCATGTATGTATGTATATATATATATTGGAAGATCGAGTGGTGGTTATTAATTAGTTAAACGTACATAGGTATTGAGCTGCCGGATAAAGCTAGAGAAGTTGCTATGCTTGAAAAGTGTTGGGAGGAGATCCCGGGCGAACTCCGCCGGCTGCCACACCACGAACGCCGTCCCCTCCGCATTCCACGATATCACGTCGTCGGTGGCCGGATCCTCCACCATCATGTACGTCTTCAGCAAGAAAGGTGGCGGGCTTGACTTCCTCACATATTCCAGCAAACCCTTTTCACACACAGTACCCTCCATATTATATATATTTTCCTGAGAGAGAAAGAGATAGCTAGATTGAGAGAAGTTTCTTACAAGAAGAGGAAGAGGAAGAGAAGGAAGAAGAAGAAGATTAAGGATGATAAGAGGAGAAGAGAAGAAGGGCAGTTAAGAACTCCCAACCCCAACAATAGAAACCCAACACGACTCCACAGTTCATGAGAAATGCAAGGGCCTATTCTTCTCTCTGAAAGAAAGGTAATGGTTGAAACGTATGTACTAAGCCTACCACTTCTTATATAGTGAGAGAATTCATGCCCATCTACAGCATTTTGTCTTGGTAATTGGAATAATACTGTTCATCATCGCGAAGTATTCTTACTTGATTAAGAATTGACACTGTCCACCCTACGATCTTGTAGTTATTTAAGCCTTCAAATACTAATCCACGGCTAGGGTCCTGAGTTTGACCGGCCAATTAACAACTTCTCAAATTCAATGAATTGGGTTAATTAATTAATACGAGAGACTATATATGATATCTCATATTATCTGTTTAAATTACTAGCAATTCAGGTAGGTAATTATTGTGAATCCTCTTCCACATTACGGGTCCGTTTGATAAATGTTTTTGGCATGGCAAATGATAAAATTAATTGATGTGAAAGAAAAAAGTTTTTTTTTTTAAAAAAAAAAAAAAAAAGTGAAAAAATAAGAATGTTTGGTATAGAAAAGTGAAAAAATTTGTTTTGTAATGATTTTTTTATTTGAATAATAAAAAAATGATTGATATGATGTAGAAAGTGATAGAATGTTGAAAAAAATGAAAAAGTGGAGTTGCCATGCATACCTTTGTCTTTACCATGCCAAAAACGTTTATCAAACGGACTCTACATTCTCATAAATTTATGACTGAGCCATATTATTCTTATCATTTTATGGGTTAAATTAGGTTTCACACTATATATATATATATATGAAATGGGTTATAGCTAGGTATATATAAAAACAATCATGCATTTTTAATCACATCAAAACAATTTCACGAAAAAACCATGTAGCACATCTATCTTATGGGTCCAACCGTTTGGATAAACGGTCAAGATCGGCAGACACGTACACGTGTGGGTTTATCTCCAATTAAAGTAACATTTTTTTTTTCTACTATAAAATAAAGTAATGTTTGTTAAAGTCCTTCATGAGTGCCCCTACTTTCTACATTCTTTTTTGTCTCAAATCCCAATCCAACGTGCCAATTTCTTCCAATATTATGGAATTTTGATTTCTTCTATTCTTCTGTCTATCACAAAACCCTCTTCTTCGTTTTCCATGAGAATAGCGACTTCTTTGACTTTCTGTGCTATTCCAATTCCATGCCCAAAATCTCTCATAATATAGTGTTTACTCTGACTTACCAGTAAAGCGCGTGTGATAACTACAATACCACACTATTCAAAAAGACAAACAAGGCAATTGATATATCGAATTCGATCCCTTGATCATAATTTGGACAACAAATTATTAAGAATCTCAATTCATCGAGATTAGAGAACGGGTGAATAACGGAATTAAGATTCGAACTCAAAATTTTCAATTCTAATACTATGTTAAAATATTATTTATCTAAAAAATTGTACCCGAACACCTTCAATTTCCAAAAGAGGTGCACGAGATCTATTGACCAATTAATTATGAACGTTTTTGGTCAGCAAATGAGGGCTCCCGAAGCAGTAATTTGCTATAAAGTTAAAGACACAACCGTCATCATAGCCATTCTCTTGGACTAATTTAATTTATACCAAAATTTTGGTTGACCAAATGGCAAATGCTTCTAGCTCTTCATTTTACGTGAGACCCACATGCTCCATCGATTAGCGACGAGAGCGTGCATCGCACGTGCTGTAAATGAATAGAGGGAGGAAGAAATTCAGGGCATTTGGACACGTACGAAGGTGTTCTGGTTGGGCAGCTGAGCTTTCTTGACTTGATTTAAAAGCCCTCCCCTTTCTTTCTTCTACATTTTCTAATTCCAATTGTCAGCTGCTTTTGTCCTCTCTAAGGCCCCCCCCTCACCAACCATGGCATTGTTTTCCCACTGCCACTGGGATCCCGCGAAATGATGATGGTGTGAAAGGTAGCAATTTCTCCCCGTTCCTAATATAGATGTAAGATTATATAGGTCAGTTTTAATACGACTTATTTAATTAAACAGGTCAAATTTTTTAACTTTAACTCATTAATTTTATGTTAAATTTGTATCGAGTACTCAAGTCGTGTCTAAGCATCAAGCAAATCGCCCTAATTTAGGGTTAAAAATGGAATAACCAATAATTGGTAGTTGAGATGTCACTTAGAGATAAGACAAACCTGGCTTCTACCAAATACTTAGACAAAAGTTTTGTAGGGATATTTGAATCTAGTCCTTTGACATATAAATTAGTCCTAGCTAGACTAATAGATTGGAAAGATATTGAAGTCCCACCACAATTAATGGCTTCTAAGTGATCTAACAAAATATTAAATAAAGAGACAACAAGTCTATTATCCCTTCAAGCCTCAGAAAAAAGAATTCTATATATTTTAGATAATAGGGTTCATAAGTTAAATAAATTTGTTTATTTGGCATGTATGTCTCAATTGCGATCTAAATTCAACTAAAATGACGAGACTGAGTTTCTAGAATGAAATTTCAACTCTGAACATAGTTAATAAGTTTTTTTTTTTTTTTTTTACATGTCTGCACAAGAGGGAAGAGAGAGATTCGAACTAGTGACATTCGCTTCATTAAGCGTGGTCCCAGCCATTAAAACTACCTATTGAGGACAGTTAATAAGCATGTTATTACATAATAAAACATGCATAACTTTGATCATCAGCTAGGATAGCGTAGTACTTAAGCTCTTTTAAATATTCTTTGAGGGTCTATTTGGTCTATTACAACGTTTATTCCTATTTTTCTATTTAATTAGACCAAGTACTTAATGTGATGGAAAGTTGAAAATGATTTTCGGTGGGATATTCACATTCAAAAAGTATTATTTATGGGGTTATAAAATAAAATTGGCTGGTGAACTTTTTGAAAAGTGTATTTTAGACTTTAGCGTTATTTAAAAATTAAAACAAATATCTAAAAAGTGTTTCTAAAATGTAAAGAAAAGAAAAGGCGTGGCCATGCAACTACCCTTTTACTCTATTTTATTGGGGGTGGGTTGGGCCGGTGGCTGCTAGGTGTGGCCATGCACTGCAGCCACCCCTCTCCTCCGCTTGGGGTGACTATATATATATTTATTGTAGTTTTGTAATTTTTTATGAGTAATAAATTAACTTTTATGCTTTTAGAAATGTTTTTTGAAAAGTATTTTGTACTTTATTTCTAACACTATTTTATATTTTATTATTTTAAAAATATTTCGTTGGTAACTTATTCCAAAAAAAAAAATGTATTTTTATTTTTAAAAAGAAAAAATATTTATACAAACACGTTACCAAACAACATGTTGTTTGAGCTCAAGTTTTGAGTTGGGCTAAGCATATAAGCCTGGCTTCCAAGCTTAACTCAAAGTCTGTTGGCCCAAATAAGCTGAGATTTGGATGATTGTGTAGTAAATGGGCCTCTGGGCCTGACAATTTTCTTTTTCTTTGGGTGGAGGCCTAAATAATATTCAGTTTCCTTATTGCTGTCATCATAGGCTATGAGGATTTTACACCTTCCACGTAGTAAATTCCTATCGATCACCACATGAAAACTAAGATAAGTTGTTACGTGGCACGAGGTCATTGGCGAACAAAAGATGCAGCAGATTACGTATGCTGGATCTGGATGCAGAAGCTCTAGGCCAGGTGGAACTAGCTGACAGCCGTCCATCAATGAAATCCCAAAATCGAACGGTGCATATTTCAAGATTACAATTTTTACAGGCTTTGCGATCATCGAGGTCAATGTCGTATGATGGACCTACGGATAGAAGATGCATAGCTGAGAAATATGCCATCGCTACTCGCCCGTCTTCACCTTCACGGCGCTACTCGCTTTCCTATCTCCCTTCGTTTCTTGTTTTCTTTCTTTTGTTCTTTATTTTTGTACAATAATATTTTTAAATGGCATGGCAACAAATTCAATAATAATGATTTTATTTTTATTTTTATTTCTAAAAAAAAAAAGTAGAGACATCTTTTTTTTAACAACTTTACTTTCCACAATTATATTCATTTTATAGGCTTCAATGCGAAACAATATGTATAAATCAGATGTGAAACGAGCACAAATAATTGATAATTGAAAACTATCATTAAATTGAGGTGAAAGATATTGCAAAAGTAATGTTATTATTTACATTTATTTATTATATTGAATGGACATATAACATGTTTTAAGTGATTTTTTATATCAGTCACTTAAAACATGCTAAATCCAAATAACTAAAAAGAGTGATATTACTCAATGACGGAATTAGACTTTTAGGTTTAGGGTGGGCAAAACTTAAAAAAAAATAAATAAATAACAAAAAAAAAAAGAAAAAGAAAAAAGTGGGGGTGGTATTAAAATTTTTAGGGGGGGGGGGGGGGGGGGGGTACACAGCCCTCTCCCAAACCTTCACCGGTCCACCCTTGACATTACTCATTGAGTTATTGTCGAAACTTAAAAGAGTGTTGGTTACAATTTAAATAAACAATAATAAAAAAGTTAACAATTTTAAAAGAAAAATATTAGTTGTTTTCTTAGTATTCTTTTAATCCTATATGTGAATATTATTATTATTATTATTTTTTTTAAAAAAACTTCTCTTATTTCTCTCACTTTATTTTTAAAAAAATAATATTACCTAAGATGAGAATAACACTAAGAGAACACTATAAAAACACCTAACATTTCTCTTTAAAAAAGTGCAAAACATTAAGTTCACAAGTTTTTTTTTTTTTTTTTTTTGTTTAAAAAAAAACTTTTGTTGTGGAGTAATTAAATTTAAATTATTTAAAGCTTGTGACAAACTTGGCCTACCATTCAAGTTTTGATTTTATCACTAAGGACAAAAAGGAAACAAATAAAAATTATTATGAATAATTAAATTACATTACCAAGAACAAAAAATTCCTCTAATTTGAGTTGAGTTTGTTGAACTTCTTTCAAACTCAAATTATAAAATTTAATAAAAAACCAGATTTGAGAGGAGGAGGGAGTAGATCCTCCTCTCCCTTTTCTCTTTACTCTCCGCTCCTACCCTTCTCCCACCGAGTAATTTTAGAAGTCCATCTTAAGTTAATCCAAGAATAATAAATTATCATTTGATCAAAATTCAATAATGATTAATCACAAGCCCAGTGGTAACTTTAATAGCCACATCATTCTTGGATGAATACAAGAGGGACTTGTAGCATTACTCTCTCCAATCTTCTGGTTTTTTTTTTTTTTTTTTTTTTTTTTTTTTTTTTTTTTTTTTTTTTTTTTTTTTTTTCTCTTTTCTTATGTTTGTAAGTGTTATCTGTCAAGATTAGCAACTTCGACCTTTCTGCTATGCATCATCACACCTTCCACTGTATTGTGCCGTTCATCTCCTTTCTGATTGTTGTTGCTGCTTGTTGATTGTTTGTTTATTATTATTATTATTATTTGAATAATATGTGTATTCTCTCTAGATTTGCCATCATGAGCGATAATGAATAATTAGGTGTGAAAAGGATTATTTTTCACGGCTAATTTATGAAATCCTCTTAAATAAATTTTGAGGGTTTATCTCTTACGGCCAATTTAAATAAATTTTGTTAAACAAATTGGCTACTTATGTCTTAGATCTAATATACTCGGAGTAAATTTGCTATTTAACTGTATTTGTACATGGATTGGCAGAAGATTAAAGTCATAGATAGTAGTTGGTTGTAAGAATTTTTGTTTATATTTATAACTTTGTAACCTCATAGCATGTGGTTATGATTTTGCAGAGTTTTATGCTTTGTGTTATAAGAGCTTTTTGCTTTGTTTTGTAAGAATTTTATACTCGTGATATTTAATAAATGAAATCCTCATATTTTTGTTAAAAAAAAAATTTATGAAATTGTCATTTATTACATGTCCCTTAAATTTGTGAGAGCATTAAAAACAAAAGTGTGTTTGAAGGAATTTTTAGAAAATTCTTTTTGAAGTAATTAAGTTCCTTCACCTAATTAAGTCGAAGGAAAACTCTATCCCAACACTTACATAAAAAACAAAAGAAAAGAAAAGAAAACTCTATACCAATATAAAACTCATTAGGAAAGTTACAACTCAATTAGCAAACATAATTATCTGTTAGAAAATAATCCCAGCGAGTAAAACATCTTTCTTTACTCCTGCGAGTACGTATATCTAACTCTCCAGTGCGTGTGCGCACGTCAACAAACAAAAAAACAAAAAAAAAAAACAGGAATGCCTCTTCAACGGCAAGTCCATTGTATGGTCTGAAGCGAATGGGTTGGAACGCGACGATAGGAATCGGAGCCTCCGCGCCGACTCACCGAGTCAGCCCAATGTCCGCCACGCTCTCTCCCGCCACTCTCTCCAACGCTCTTCCTCCTCCTCATCCTCATCCTCCACACAGACACAGCCTCATCCTCCTCAACACCTGGTCCTCTCGCCGACGCGCCCTCCGTTTCCACTCTTCCCGTACTCGCCCTCCCCTTCCCACAGTCCGAGCCTCCTCACCCGACATCCCAGCCTCTCCAGGTAACACTTACACACCCCCTATGTATGTATGTGTATGCTAGTTGTTACTTGATATGTATGTATGTATGACTAAGAAAATATGGGGAATAATCAAGCATTTTGCTTCTTCTTGCAGCGAAAGATATTGAGAATGTGGTTATCATAGGTTCGGGCCCTGCTGGATACACGGCGGCAATATACGCAGCTCGTGCCAATTTGAAGCCTTTAGTGTTTGAGGGATATCAAGTAGGCGGTGTTCCTGGGGGACAGTTGATGACTACCACTGAAGTGGAGAATTTTCCAGGGTTTCCTGATGGAATAACCGGTCCAGATTTGATGGACAGGTAAAAAAAGGAGAATTATATGGTATCAAACTTATTTTATTTTTTACAAAAAAAAAAAAAAAAAAACTTTATTTTTTTTTATTTTTTTTCTTAACATATTTTGTTATTAATTATAGGAAGATGCAATTTCAACTAGAATTGTAGAATAGAATTTTGATATTGTGTATGTTTAGGATGCGACGGCAAGCTGAGCGTTGGGGAGCAGAATTGTTCCAGGAAGATGTGGAATTTATTGATCTAAAAAGCAGTCCTTTTACCGTGCAAAGTAGTGAACGTAAGGTGATATATTATTTTTGCAGCTGCTCATTTTATATCTGTTAGATTAATCGCATAAGTGGCTATTGAAATACTGAATTGTATAAAAATATTCAAACTTGATTTAAACTAGTTCTTTGGATCTGCCCAGCGATGACTTTTATGTGTCGGAAAAAAAATGGGGTTTGATTTGCTTGGTGGGTGTGATTCCAGCAGGTTCTATGGAAACCAAGTGTCAACTGATTACTTATAATGTCTTGTTCAGTTGTTCATAGTAGAAGATAGAGCCATTCCATTGATGGGGAATGAGTATAAACACAACTTGTACTTGTCAATGCCTTGTATATATAGAAAGGGATATCTATATTTATGGTACATTATCTAATATATATGTGGTGGGTGAGGTTGGCAGGTTCGGGTCTCCTTGTGTGTGTGTGTGTGTAAGTCACTAAGCCAAAAAAAAAGAAAAAAAAAAGAGAAAGAACTTCTCTATTATATTTAATTTCCAGTAGGGTCTAGTAGTCTTGTTTAACTTAGCTTAACAGAGCTTTTAGTTTCAAAACTTGTGAAATGGTACTTTTTATTCAAAAAGTTAGGCATAGTTGCTGGGATTCAGAATTGATATTATCACAAGTAATAAGAGAAAAATTGAAGAGCAAGCTTTTAATTTTGCTGTACATATTATAAAAATATTATTGCCATCGTAAAAAATGGCCACATATCCCCCCTTATGTCGTTACTAATAGCCTGTATGTTATGAGTATAGGCTGTAATTCAATCCTCATTTCTTGGCTATTGAGAAATCTGGTTGCGTCAGTTTTATGAAGTTCTTTTGCTTATGTTTAATTTTCAGGTTAAGTGCCACAGTATCATTTATGCCACAGGAGCTACTGCAAAAAAGCTCAGCTTACCCCGCGAAGAAGAATTTTGGAGTAGGGGAATTAGTGCTTGTGCTATTTGTGATGGAGCATCACCGTTGTTTAAGGGACAAGTTCTGGCTGTTGTTGGAGGGGGTGATACAGCTACTGAGGAAGCACTATACCTAACTAAATATGCTCGCCATGTTCATTTACTTGTACGTAGGGACCAACTAAAGGCTTCCAAAGCAATGCAAGATAGGTGAATTCTAGTGGCCCTTTCTTTAATGTTGTTTTTTGAAGTTATGATTGCATCCCTTCTGTGTAACACAAGTATGATCGGTCATTGTAGATTGCTTATTATGAATATTTGATTGCAGTTGTTGATTGTTCCACTCAATCTAATTCTCATTTGGTATTGCATATCAGAGATACTCTTAAGTGAAACTTGTCAGTATCTCGAAGAATGTCATCGTCATTTTCCTCGATACTTATTTATCTATTGTTTGTAGTTTAGTTTTGATGTATTTATTTTAGATTTTAATCTATTTTTGTTATGTTATTCTCTTTCTTTACTTCTCCCATTTGCTCCTCAGGAATTCCCATGGCACCTACCTGTACATTTTTTTCCATTATGGTCTCTTCATTTCTCACTGAAGGTTCCTTTTGTTTGCCAGCATGCATGTTTTTCACTCTACTGTGTTGTTATTCTTTGTATTTTATCTGATTGGCTTGTGAAGATTATTACCTTTCTTTCTCTTACGAGCAAAACATAGTGGATGAGGACAAGCAGTTCTGTGATAAAATGGTTTGTTGTAAATGGAAGAGATTAATGTTTTTCCCTCTTGAATGTTGTTTGTTTGATGGTTTGAAAATTGCTGACAAGCTCGATAGTTTCTAGGACTTATGGTGAAGGTTCCCAACTTTTTATTAACTTGAAATATTTTTAAAAACATTTTTTGCGTTTTGTGATAAATGGTTTGTTGTAAATGTAAACTTTCACAAGCAGTTTTGTGAAAGTTTTTTCTCTTGAATGTTACTTATCAAGAAAAAAAGAGGAAAAAAAAGAGGTTTTTTCTCTTGAATGTTTGTTTGATGGTGTATGTGTTAAATCACCACTTGTCCTAAAAGCTTAAGCTAATAAGAAAAGACAAATTTAATCAATACTTTAACACTCTTCTTCATGTGTGGGCTCAAACTCTCTTTTAAGGTGATGCCCAACGCGTGGAATATTTAATTAAAATGGAGGTGAATTGATGGAGTCAGGTTCAAACTTATGTCCTCTAGCTCTAACTCCTTGTTAAATCACCATTTATCCCAAAAGCTCAAGTTAATAGAAAGAGGCAAATTCAATCAATACTTTAACAGTTTGAAAATTGTTGACAAACTTTTGTATGTTTATGATAGTTTCTAGGACTTACGGTGAAGACTCCTTAATTTCAATTAGGGAAAAAAAAAAATGCAAAATCAGTCCCTGTCATTTGAATTTTATTGAATATGTCCCTATGGTTTGCTTCTGTATAAAAATGATAATTCCATTAGCATTTTTGAAGTTAATGCCTTGTGGCCACTTAGAGACATCAACAATAATGATATATCGACATGTGACAATCTAATCTAAATTACAAATCTACCCCAAAAAAATTTAAAAATTAAAGAAGAAAGAAAAAAGACAGAGAAAGGAGGGGTGGCTGCTGGCATCCCTTCACATAGGGGGTGGCTCTCTTGTAAGGGTGGCCACCCTTCATCTAGGCTGACCAAGGGGTGACCACCCTCATCTTCCCCGTGATAAACAATCTTGAATCTGTTGATCTGCACACAAATACTGGAAGCACAATCCCTCTTTAAGCCTATTGATTTGCTCAAAATACCAAGAATAAAGACATCAACAATTGGTTGATTCAAAAGAATACCCAAAAGTAGAAAAACGCTGGAAACTTCTCTTTAGAAATTTTATTCACAAAAAAAAAAAAAAAATACCGGTCTTGTCTGGCAGCTAAAACTAGTTTTTATAGAAAAACTTTTTTGAAACACTAAATAACAGAAAATACAATAATGCTGTTATGCTAAAACATTAAAAAGACAAAAATCACCCTCAAACAAGCAAAAACACATAAAATAAACCCTAGTCATGAATCTCTAGTGTTTTACATCCCTTCTACTCTAGAATATAATCTTTTTCTTTGAGAATATGCAAGAATGGAACAGCTTTTTAACACAAACCTTTATCTTGGATCAAATTGCATCTCTTCCTTCCGAAAAAGGTATGTAGAAGGTGATGTCCAAACAAAGCTTGTCTTCCACACCCTGCCTCCTCTTGATAGAATACAACAAATTGAAGAACGAGAAGGAATCCACCTCCCAATCATGCGTTGCTTTGACAAAAGTAACATTCCACTTATGAGAGTCAAGAAGAGCTGTAAGTGATTAGCAAAAAAATCATCCTTAAGGCAAGCTATACCAAAATAACTCCGGATATGCAACCTTAAGGGCCTAGTCCCCACATCATACATCATGCCAAAATCTAATCTTGGAAACCATCCCCCGCAGCAAAACTGATGAATCTGGAGAACACCTTTAGCCCTTCCTAATATTTTTCTAGTGACGAACCCGACGTGGCCCATTTACTTCATTAGAACTCCACCCTACTCACATGCTGCCATATTTAGAATCCATGGCTACTCTTCATTTAGCCCTTGCCAGTATAGATAAAATGTTATAAACCCGACCTGCACAAGTAATTATGACTTCATGAACAATGCTGACCCTTGTGTAGTTCATGAACAGTTTTAGTTGCAAGTACCAGCTAATTTTTGCACGTATGTGGTGGTAGGGGGCATCAAATAACGGCAATTACATTATAGTATGTCTCCCCTAAATTTGTGTCCTGTTGACTGGATTGATTTTATCCCCAACTTAATGAAACATATTGCACATGGTAGTGGTGATATAATGTGTGGCAAAGTAATCTTGGTCTTACCAACGTTTCTTCCATGGTCTGATGCTCATCACAACAGCTTTTTTCCCTCAATAAACATTTCATAATTTTTCTCCATTGCAATTGTCTAGTGAGAACCACTTGAAAATATGTCAAATCTCAATTATGCCAATGTTTAAATATTAGGTCTTGTGGAACTTTTGATGCTAATCTTTTTTGTTATCCAATTACAGGCCGCTGTCAATTGTTAAGCAGTGGCAAAAAATTTCTGTTTGTTGTGGGTTTTTTCTTGTTCTTTTTTCTGCTGGCTGCTTTGTTGATGGTGAATTATATACTAATGAGCAACTTGTATGTGAGTTTTCAACTCCCTGAATGTTTGTTTAACAGGTTGATTATCGCGAATGTTTCAGAGTGTACAACAATCCAAATGTCACCGTGCACTTCAACACAGAGACTTTGGATGTTGTTAGCAATACAAAAGGCCAGATGTCTGGAGTTTTAGTTCGAAAAGTTGATACTGGGGAGGAATCTGTGCTTGAAGCAAAAGGGTTATTCTATGGTATAGGTCATTCGCCGAATAGCCAGTTGTTGGAAGGTCAAGTTAAGCTTGACAGCTCTGGCTATGTGTTGGTCGAAGAGGGTAGTGCAAGAACTTCAGTTGAAGGTGTTTTTGCTGCTGGAGACGTACAGGTAATCGTCTCCAGAATTATCATTTTTATCTCCTCAGTTTTTGGTTGGTCCAGGACCAGACAAGATTTATTGTGCCTCCCAGATACTGATTCAACACTGTGAATTATTGCTACAGTTCTACTAGTAATTATTGCTTGTTGGATATATGAGGAATTCGGATATATTCAAGGATATTCTGTGAATTAGTTGAAATATCTTGTATAAATTTGGTGGAAGTGATGAATATCATCTTAAAAGTTTCTTGGCATGGCACATTTAGAGATAGATGAGAAGGCTCAAGGCATAGGTTTTAGTTTCTGTTATATTTGTATTTGAAGTTGTGAATCTTAGCAGTTGCAAGCAAAATCTTTCTTTTGATGCTTGTAAAACAACAGAAAGAATTTGAATTTATTGATAAGTAGCAAGCACATTCACTTCTCAAGTTCAATTACAAGATAGTTATTTTTCTGTTAACTTCAATCCCATCTTCTGATCTGGATAAACCTTATGATTGGGAATCATAATCATTCTTGACAATCTTGTAACTCTAGTTCTTGTTATCCTAATAGGACCATGAATGGAGGCAAGCAGTAACTGCTGCTGGATCTGGATGCATTGCTGCTTTATCAGTCGAGAGATATCTTGCAAGCAAAGATCTCCTTGTTGAGTTTCACCAGGTATTCAAGGGAGTCCAACTTCATCAATCCTACTTGTCTCTATGTAGATTCATGTGCTTATCATCCCCATGCATTGGAAAGCTGTTGTTTCTAACACAGAGAGTTGAACATAGCATGTTCAATTAGTTTATATATGATAATAAAGTTAGTGCTTGTAATTATTGATCCTCCATCCCATTCTTATGGGATGAGAAATTGCCATTTGAGCAGAGCTTGTTGGCTCCTTGTAAGTTTAAAACGAACCGATTACTTTTAGTTTCAAAGGGTAAGTGTTGAATTCGGATGGTGATATTCTATCGTCACATAATTTTTTAATCCTATGACATGGTCCCTCACAAAATTCAATGTTCATTGATTTACTTGTGACAGCCGCCAGTTGAGGAAGTCAAGAAGGAAATCACGGACAGGGATGTTCGAGAGGGTTTTGACATTACACTTACGAAGCATAAGGGTCAGGTACGAGTTATTTCCCCAAATGCTAGGTTGGATATGATCAATTTTTATGTTAGTGACATTTCATCCAAATTAATTTTCCTGTTTTGGGATTTCTGTGTAAGTTAATACAACGGTTACTATTTTTTTTTTCCCTCCAGTATGCATTACGAAAATTGTACCATGAAAGTCCAAGGCTTATATGTGTACTATATACTGCACCAACATGCGGTCCATGTAGGACTTTGAAGCCAATTCTTAGTAAGGTACATTATTTTAAATTTGTTTTGCTGTTGCATGATATTTAAATCTCAATGCTAGTTAAGTTCTCATGGGTACTACGATCTTTTACACATGATTTTTTTTTTTTTTTTTTTTTTAACGTGGATTTATATTTTGTTTGAAGATGTTTGTAGAATTAGTTAGTTTAGTAAGCTGTTAAGAGTTTGTTAGTGAGCTATTAAAGGATTCTTTGTTATTGTACCACTTGATCAAATCCATATGAAGGGGTTGAGAGGGCTATGATTGAATTAATCTAGTCACACTCTCTCTTCCCGTATTTTTCCATACAATTCACAGAAGATGCATGATAGAAACAATTATCGAGAAACTTCACATAAAACTTAAAAGAAATTCATTATGTTGTATAAAATCTTAACATGCATGAAGCATGTTGAATATGACAGTCTGTTAATAAAAGAGATGACAGTTTAAAAGAAATTTACTTGTTTCATATGTTGGACTTAATACAAATCACATTCCAATCCTTAGCATGTTCTTAGGCTTGCTTTAATGCAACAGACAAATAAAGTGCCTCAAGGGTAGTGATGCTTATATGTAGGTTAAATAATATGCCTTTCACTTGAAGCTTGTGCAATATGAAAGGATTATTACAAAATATATCTGTTTTTTTTTTTCTTGAAAAAAAAAAAACCGTTTTCTTTTAAAGCTAGGAACAAACATAGATAGTTGATCCCAAGGGATAGTCCAGTCAACAAGGGACCATGCCACTTGAAGTGGGGGCTTATTGGTTCGAATTTGAAGTTCTTTATCTCTATTGAATACTATATCGACCTGGTTTGAACCTTAAACACCAGAGAAGGAAGGAGTGTGTAGTTATCCAAAGAAGTACAATGTATTTCTTTCAATCTTATGTTGAATGTATGATATTGCCTCGATCTAGACACATATAGAAAGGAATAAGCTGCTGTGCTTTAAGAATTAAAGTTGTTTGATATAGAAACTTACTCATTATCACACTTGACTCAAATTTATCTGAATTATGAGTGGAGTTGCATATTGTAAGGGATGTGCAAACTCATTGTATTCTGATAAAATGGCACAGTTAATGCTATAGCCGAGTCAACTCGAAACCTGACAAGGGATAGCACTAGGAAGAAGATACTAATAGTGTGTGACTAGAATAAACAAACAACGGGTTTCATACATAATGGAAAATTTTATGTGTGTCATCTTTAATGATTCATGCTTATTGTTTTGTTTTTTGTTTAATGATTCTTGCTTTATTATATCTAAGTTTGTTTTTTTGTTGTTGAATGTTTAATTAAGACTGGTAAACTCTTTCTTAACTTCTGATGATAGGTGATAGATGAATTTGATCAAAATGTACATTTTGTTGAAATTGATATCGAGGAAGATCCAGAAATTGCAGAAGCAGCTGGAATTATGGGTACACCATGTGTGCAGTTTTTCAAAAATAAGGAAATGATCAGGTTGGTTATATTTAGTCCTTTCGTGCCTCTTAGTGCTACATGTGCGTTATTGAATTTTAATTGCTGTTTATTTTTCCCTCTCAGGCTCTTTAGTTCTTTAGCCACTTGTATTTTTGTTTACTATGGCTGACATAAACTAGTTGTGTTGAGCAATTTTTCAATGGAATGTAGGTGTTTTGCTATTCAACATTATGGCATATCCATATGACATGCTACTATATAAGTCTTAGCATAATTAAGAATATCAAATTTTATTTTAGTTTTGCATATCTTATCCTCCACAAAGAATGTTCTTTTTCTTTATCTTGTTTTGTAGTGGTTGAATGATTTTGGGTATGTTAGTTAATATTTTTGGGGAGTGTCTTTTGTTTGTTGTTTGAAAAAAATGTTTTGATATGACGTAAAGGTGAAAACTATTTTTGTGGGGTTTTTTTTTATTTTTTATTTTTTTATTTTTTTATAGTTGTTTTTAATGTATTTGTCTTGGGAACAGAAAACAAAACACAAGAAATAAAACTTTAAATAAATGGCCGAATTCAAGTCTAGAAAGCTTACTTTTTCAATTTTACTGATTGTTCTTTTCTGGTTATGCAGGACGGTGTCCGGGGTGAAAATGAAGAGCGAGTACAAAGAATTCATTGAAGAAAATAAATGAGAATATTTTGAAGACTTTTCAGGGTGATGCCCTCATTTTGTGATCCAATTTTGTTCCTCCCAAACAGTCTAGTTGAATAATGCCATCAATTTTTTACAGTGAAATCTCATATTGATCAACTGCACTCTACATTATACAAGCCGAGCTATCAATTCATTGGTATGGGTTTTAAATTTCCTCTCTTGAATTTCAATCATTCTCTAAATTTGGTTGAGGTCGGCTATGAATTTTGTTCTCATCTCGACTACTTGCTACTAAATTGACTATTTTTCGACCATGGGTGCCTAGTGAAAAATCATTGTGGCTTAATTTCCATGAATTTTTTCTTTCTGCCGATTAGTTTCCCCATATATGTATAGAGGTAAGGTTGAGGAACAGGCAAAACATGGTGGAGTGCGATACAATTTTGTTGTTTGTGCAGTCTGCAGTATCACTCGAGCACAATGGAGTGGATGATTATTCACTCTAGCTTAATATTTGGAGGTCCATACGATTCTTTAACAGCTTTGGGCATCTTTGGTGGGGGAATTACACTTCATTATGTTTAATGATAGAGACACCCTTAATCTTTTTATTCCGTCAACCCCAGGCACTTGGATTACTATTCTTAGGACTTGGGGGGTGGTCCAGCTTTTGAAGAATTTAGCTTTTTTGGAGGCCAATTTAGGGTTTAGTGTAAGGTATTTTAGGCTTGAGCTTGGTCATATGTGGCACCCTTTTGAGTATGCTACATGGATGATGCCAAATAAAACATTTATATTTGGTGGGGTGTTACAACTAACATGTCAGAATTTGTGACCGAAGTGCTTAAAAGTCAATCCAATCAGCCTACTAGCAGCTAAGAAGTAGAGTGATATTCATTACCCATTCTACGTGTTTAAATTTCATGTTATAAAATGTTTTCATGTTATGATTTTCTTCGCACAATAAAATGTTTATGTTATCACGTGTTGTCCTTTTATTTAATGAAAATTACGCTCGAGTTTCAAAGTTGTTACCATGTTATTCAAATACACATGATATTCATATGATTCTAAGAGAGAGAGAATCATTATTTTCAAGAAAAGAAAAACTCATTTCATATCGTTCTCATAAGAATAAGTGGTCAGTATATATATATATCTTCTTTATATAAAAAGAGCGAATGCACACAAGAATTGTTTGATATGGAGAGGTCATCGTGTCCTTTTATTTTTATTTTATATTGAGAGATCATTTTTCCTTAAGAAGGTTATTTATGATTTTTGAATGCATAATAATTTTTTAATATGGAGAGACCATTTTGCCCCTTATGTTTTGTTTTATATTGAGAGATTTATGTCTGTCTTTTTCATTTTATTTGTGAGGGATCCACCTCAAATGTAAAAGCAACGAAGAAGAAAACAAAAGAAAAACAAAAGAAATATTTAAGACCATTTTACCTTTTGTCTTCAGCCTTATCATCTCGTTCTGATAAGGTTGGCAGCCTTATCATCTCGGTTGGTGAAATAGAAAACAAAAAAGTGAGAGATTATCATTGACTTTGCGGACGACCTGGAATTAAATCGTCGTTTTTCTGCCCACACGATATTCATGTCACGCTAGCTTTAGATTATCATTTGTTCTTTGTCTTATTAAAAATTATTACTATTTAATTAAGATTATGTTAGTTTATTAATATTTAATTTATGTCTAAAGGAATTTGATCTCTTTCTCTTTTTTTTTTTTTCTCAATGATGTGTTCCCCCTTGATGTGAGCAGCAAAGGTAAAGATATATTAGAGAAGGAAAAAATAGCCACTTGCGTGTTTACCACGTAATTATAGTGGCACCGACGATCTTTCAAGTCTAATTAATGGATAATATATTTCTAAGAGGTAGTTTAATCGGTTAAAAATTACGTCTCATAAAGTAGATGTCACTAGTTTGAATCCTTCTTCACTCCTCTTGTGTAGACATGTAAACAAAAATAATTAATGCATAGTATGACTTAAAGCTTGTTTCTGATTACGTTTGAAGGGCATAAAAGTATTTTTAACATTCAAAAAATTATTTTCAAAAAAAAAATTCAAAAAATCCATTTAAAAAAAAAAAGGTACTCGTTTGATAAAAAAATTAAAAGCATTTTTAAGAGTAAAAAAAGTCTAAAAACTGTACAAAAACTTAAAAATGAAATTTTTACCAAAAACTCTTTTTTAACTTAAAACTCTATTTGCAGCCTTATCAAGAAAAACAAAACAAAAGAAAAACAAAGGGAAGAGAGAAATGAGAAGATAAGGTTGGCAGCCTTATCATCTCGGTTGGTGAAATAGAAAACAAAAAAGTGAGAGATTATTTTTGACACGCAACTTCTTTTTTGTTTCTTCTTTTCTTCCTCATTTGACACTCTCCCTCTTACTTTTCTCTTTCTTCCTTCTTATCTCCACGCGGCCACGCCTCCTGTCTCACTCCTTCCCCCCTCCTCTTCTTCTCACCCACGGTCTCTCTCTTCTTCTCTTCTCTCACACCCGGTTTTGTTGTTGATTTTTGGATTTTTTTTTCCTTCTACACGCACACTCACGGTTTAGGTATTGATTTTTTTTTTTTTAATAATATTTTTCTCTTGGAACATCAATATCAAGCTATGCATAATTTAGTTAAATTTTAGGGTAAATATATAATAATACCTTGGGTTTACCTTCCAAAATTTTAAAATACTTCAGGTTTTTTTTTTTTTTTTCCTAAAATTTACTCCCTGTAAGGAAACTATAATAAAATCACTACCGTCACACTTTTCGTAACATACGTTATGTTATGAAAAGTGTGATGACAGTGATTTTATTCCAGTTTCCTTTATGTTACGAAAAGTGTGACGGCATGAATTTTATTATAGTTTCCTTACATCCAGGGAGTAAATTTTCGAAAAAAAAAACTAAGCATTTTAAAATTCTGAAAGGTAAACCCAATGTGTTATTATATATTTACCCTAAATTTAACTTTCAAAATGTACTTTTTTATATATAGCTAATCACTTTTAAAAACTATCAAATATCAAACTCTTTAAATATTTTTCTACTTTTACCAAATATTATTTTTTTATTGTGAAATCAAATTACTTTAATTACCCTGAAATTCACTTGCATGCTCACATACATGAAATTATTTTTTGTACCCAATTGTATCTTTAATTCAAGAGATTTCATTGATAAATGCATTTAATTTATTAACTGATAAACATCAATTAATGCAGTTGTATATTTGAGAAAGTAGGATTGACGAAAAGAAAAATGGAAGGGGAGAAAAGGTCAAAAGGGAGGGGATGAAACTTTGGAGGGAAATAAATAGAAAAAGAGAGGAAGAAAAATAAAAAGTGGTGCTAGAGTACAATAAAATAATAGAATAATATTTTAACATTTGTTTTTGGTCTCTTTAAATTTGAAGAGGAGGTTTGACAAATATTATATTTAACATTTGATAGAGAGTTTGATGTGGGGGTTTTTTGTAGATTTTGTTAAATTTTTAAAGAAATGTTAGAAATAGAGAGTTTGATGTGGATGCTCTCAATCTTCTAAATCTTGAGAATTTTTTGGTATTGATTTTTGGATTTTTTTTTTTTTTTTCCTCTTAATCGTCTGGATCTTTTGAGGTTTTTTTTTGTTCATTTTTCTCTAAATCTTCTAGATTTTGAGATTTTATTGGTATTGATTTTTGAGATTTTATTGGTATTGATTTTTGAGGTTTTTTTTATTTTATTTTTTTATTTTTTTTTAATCTCTTGACCTTTTGGGTATTGGTTTTTGGGATTTTTTTTTTTGTTAATTTTCAGCTTTTACGCACACTGGTAAGGATTCATCAATTGAGCTTTTGGTTCATTTTTCTCTTAATCTTCTGGATCTTTAGGTTTTTTTGGTATTAATTTTTAGGATTTTTTTGGTTCATTTTTCTCTTAATCTTCTGTATCTTGAGATTTTGTTTGTATTGATTTTTCGGTTTTAATTTAATTTTATTTTTCTCTTAATGTAACACCCCAATCCCATATTGAGAAGATAAGAAGAAGCCCACATAGAGTGGGTGGTTTATAGAGATGGTCATGGGTGCTAAGTCCTACATTGCCTAGTTACTAGATGAAACTGGGTTTTATAATGAATTCTAGGGAAGCTTCAAATTGACTAGTCATTTTGAGGTTTTTTTGGTATTGATTTTTTTGGTTTTTTTGGTTCATTTTCCTCTTAATGTTCTGGATGTTGAGATCTTTTTGGTATTGATTTTTGGGTTTTTTTTTTTGTTTTGTTTTTTTTTTTCATTTTTCTCTTAATTTTCTGACTGTTGAGATTTTTTTGGTATTGATTTTTTGAATTTTTATTTTTTCCATTTTTCTCTTAATGGTCTGGATCTTTTGAGGTATTTTTGGGTTCATTTTTGGGATTGATTTTTGGATTTTTCTTCTACACGCATACTCACGGTTTGGGTATTGATTTTTGGATTTTTCTTCTACACGCACACTCACAGTTTGGGTATTGATTTTTTTTTTTTTTTTGGTTATATTTTTCTCTTAATCTTCTGAATCTTGAGATTTGTTTGGTTTTTTTTTTTTTT
>CM017327.1:3722235-3773194 GCA_006937295.1 Carpinus fangiana | reverse complement strand
TTTTTTTTTTTTCCTCTTAATCGTCTGGATCTTTTGAGGTTTTTTTTTTGTTCATTTTCCTCTTAATCTTCTGGATTTTGAGATTTTATTGGTATTGATTTTTGAGTTTTTTCTTTAATATTTTTCTCTTGAATATATATATTTTTAAATCTTGTGAGCTTTTGGGTATTATTTTTGGGATTTATTTTTCAGGTTAATTTTCAGCTTTTGTGTATTGATTTCTTGATTAGTCTTAAGCTTTTTTTGGGTATTGATTTGTGTTTTTTTTGGATTTTTTCCTCTTAATCCGGAGCTTTTGGGTTTTGTTTTGGATATTTATTTTCTTAGTTTTGGGTAAATCTTGAGCTTTTGGTATTGAATTGATGTGTTTTTCGTGTTTCTTGAGTTCGGCCGAATTATAGATGATTATGGGTTAATGTTGAGCTTTCAGCTATTGATTTGTGTGTTTTTTTTCTTAATGTTCCGGGTTTAATCTTGAGTTTTTTTAGTACTGTTTTTTGTTTTTATATTTTTTTCCTAATATTTCCGTGTTAATATTGGTTCATTTTGTTTATTAATTTTTGGGTTTTTTTAATATATATATATATATATATATATATATTTTGGGTATATTTCCCTCTCCCCACGCACACACCCTTAAACAAGAAAAGGACAAAAAAAATGAAGAAGGAAAGAGAGGAAGAACCTCAAAAATCCAGACGAAAAAAAAAAAAAAAATCCAAAAATCAATATCAAAAAAATCTTAACTCAGAAGATTAAGAGAAAAATGAATATCCCTTCGGAAACCAAGCACGTGCAATGCTCGTGTTGTCCCTACTAGTATATATATAAGAGAGAAGAGAAGACATAAACATGGTATCAGAGATGGGATGAAGTGCATCCATCTATTACCATGTTTGTCAAGTTCGAATTAATTTGGTCAATGTGGCAGCCAAATATAGAAAATAACAATCATTGCCTCATGAATCAAACTTTCTTCTGTGGGCAATGAAGAAAAAATTACTTGAAAAGGTTGACAAGCAACCATGGCCATTTATCTTTAGTGCGAAGGCTACCATCTACCATCAATGTCAATGTACATATATTACCCGGCCCCTGCCATCAACATAATGCTCATTCATTAATATTCGTCCAAAATTTTGTATTGGCCAATTGGATCAGAAACTCAGCTTTCTGCAACAAATTTTGCTTCTTGAAAGTTGAATTTTCAAACAAATCTGGTTGCTTATTGGAAAATGAATTTTGATCTACCCGTCTTAACAATTTTTTTTTTTTTTTTTTTTTTTTTTATTATCTAGAAAAAAAGAAAAGGAAAATGGGTTTTGAATCTTTTTAGAACAATCCATATATTCAGAATAAATAAATAAATTGAATTGAATTGAGTAGATTGTATCTAGAATTCGATTTTATTTCCCATTTTTTTCAATTTAAAAAAGACCTAAGGTTTGAAGGAAGGGAAATTAATTAACTACTCTTTACTGATTAGCCAACTAACTATTAAGAGCATCTTTAACAAGAGTAGCAATTTTAGCCACTCAAAATACACATTTTTTTTTTTAATTTTTTATTTTATTTATTAATTTTTTACTACACATTCCAACAGAACATCTATTTTAACAATTTCTTTTAATTAAATATATTTTTTTAAATTTTTTTCTCTTTACCTTTTCTTCCCCCTCTCTCTCCTCTCTCTCTCTCTCTCTCCAAAACCAGAGCAACACCAAAATCTGTAATCATCGGCTATTCCACCACCAAAATCACTGTAAAAATATTTCTCTCTCTCTCTCTCTTTTTCGTTCTTTTCTGTATTACATTTTATAGAAAACATCCCTTTTCTTCCCCATCTCTCTCACCCGCACATGTTCTTCCCCATTTTCTTCCCCATCTCTCTCTTCCTCTTCTCTTTTCTCTAAAATACATGCCCCATTCCACCAAAATCACGGAATTTCTGACCTTTGTATGGCGTTGGAGAAGAGCAAGATAAAGGGGATGGTGGGTCGATTGCGTCTTCCTATCTTGACTGGATTTGATTTTATGCATTTTCTTTTTCTCTGTGATCGGGTCTGTTGATTTCTTCTTATGCATTTCTTTTTATTGTTGGGATTTTATTTGATTGACTTTCACTTTGGTTTTGGTTTTGGTTTTGGTTTTGGGTGTTTGTTTTGAGTGAAGGAATTGAATTGGGTGTGTGGGTTTTGCACTTTTGCGTATTTTTCTACGGTAAATGTTGGTGTAGACAACCTAGTTTGGTGGCGGAGATGGAAAAGCTGCAGTGGCGGAGTCAATTTGGTGGTGGAGGTGCTAGTGCCTCGGTGGCGGAGATGGCTTGGTTCAGTGCTTCTCACCCTTCAAGAGATGGCTTGGTTTAGTGAAGGGCGAGAGAGATAAGAGGGAGAGGGAGAAGAGAGGAGAATGAAAGATAAGAGAAAAATAATAAAAAATACTTAGCAGGTGCAACATTAGGCTTCTATATATAAACTAATAAAAGTTTACTGTAGCAAAATGGAAGAAAGTTGTTGGTTTTTAGAAGGTCTGTTAAAAAGATGAAATGCTAAATATAATTAAAAAATTATTTTGAAAGATCTGTTGGAAATGTTCTAAGTAGTAACTAGGCTTGATTAGTACGTAGAATCCTACTGTAACGTGGCGAAAAGTAAGTCCAATCCTTAATTCGAGGTTCCTCAATTATACTATATTCCAGACGTGGTGGCTATCATTATTTGACTTCTTCAACGTACCAAATTTGACAACATGCATGAACTTACTGTAGATGATGCCATGATCCCAAAGATTGGAAACCTTCACATGTGGGGGACGAGACATTATACATAAGTCATAATAAGAGAAGAAGAAATATAATCTTAATTCTCTTAATTCTTAAGTCATATTTTATTTTAAGAATTTTCTTTTTATTGTCAAATAAATATTTTTTAAGAAAATGTATTTACCCATAATATAAGATGAAGAATAGATTTTTCCTAAAGGTCCGTATTTTAAAAAAAATAAATAAATTATTAAGAGTTTTCTTTTCTTTTCTAAAAATTATTTCTTTTAGGCCGTATTTTCAAAGTCAGTTTTTTTTTTTTTTTCTTTTTTCGAAAAATAGTTACGAATCTTGTTTCTTATGCTGAAATTTTTTAAAAGGAAATGTATTTTCCTCAATTGATTTGGAGAATATGAATTACAGAAGTTTTTTTGGCATATATATATGTTAAATATATTGTTGAATATATTATAGAAAGCGGAAGAAGAGAGAGAAGAGAGAGAGCGAAAGCATATAATAGACTACATTGTATTGAGTAGTATTAATGTAATGGATACAAGAGCCTCCTTATATAGGAGGGAGAGATGAGCCTTAGTTTTCAATCTTACCAATGTGGGACAAGCTCCACATATACACTAACATCCCCCCTCAAACTCAATGTGTCTAAACATTGAGGTTGGAAAACAAAAGCATGAATAAAAACATAAAAGAAGGGAAAGAAAAATGAAAAATAACCTAACATAAAATAATATTCTTAAAATCCCTCCTCAAACTCAATGTGTAAACTTGAGTTTGGATAAAAGAAAAGGGAAAGAAAAATGAATTCGTCGAAAAAGCTGCTTGTGCCAAAAGAGTTGCCGAAGTAACGCAATAAAAGAAGAGCTTGGTTCACTTGGTTGTAATTTGACTTTGAAAACTATATACTAGTAATGAAGAAACTTGCATGTCTGAAACCCATGGACCATCTCGCCTGGTGGGCTGAGCTAAAGTCTGACCCAAAAATTCTAACTAGTAGATTGATTCGGCCGGTTGAAGAGGCTAATCATGCCTGAAACCCATGGACCGTCTCGCCTGGTGGGCTGAGCTAAAGTCTGACCCAAAAATTCTAACTAGTAGATTGACTCGGTCGGTTGAAGAGGCTAATCAGTTGGGAGAAAAAGGGCCGGTTAAAAGAGGCTAAACACGCCTGAAACCCTTGGACCGTCTCGCCTGGTGGGCTGAGCTAAAGTCTGACCCAAAAAAAATTCTCACTAGTAATGGATCAATGGCCTAGGAGAGGCTACAGTGTCTGGTGATGGCGGCATTTGACAAGGCATAAGTGGGCCAGTTGAAAGGGGCTTCTTTTGCCCAAAAAATCATCTGACCCTAAAGTGCCTACCGCAAGAAGAATGAACCGGATTGAACTGCGCCAAAGAAAAAGGCCGTGGAACCGAATTGAACCACATAAAACAAATGCCTAAATTTGGAGAAAAATCTTGTTTTCTGCCACATAAAGATACCAAAAGCAGAAATATACCATAAATTTGAAATCAGAATGAAAAATTAAGTCAGAAACACCTGGTCAACTCTTTGAGTCACGGTCAACTCTAAAAAGTCAACAATCAACGATGATGACGTGGCAGTCTGGAGCGCTTGGCATAGGGCTAACGTGGCAGCAGAAGACCTAGACGCGTGTGTTGCACGCGCGAAAGAGCTAGCGGCGCTGGAGGCGCGTGGATCCCACACGCATGAGCTTCCACCGGTGCGTGGTGGCGCGTGCAGTATCCGATGGGGGCGTTCTTGGCGGAGATATGACCGTCGTCACTGGATCTATAAGGTGGACGGGCAACCTTCCTGATCAGGCCGACGTGACGGCGCGTGGAGGTGCTGGAGTGGCGCGTGGGCAAACGGCAACAACTTCTAACAGCGCGTGAGGGAGCATGAAAGCTCAGAATTGGCCGAGACTGCACAGATCCACCGATCCGGGGCCGAGACACCACTTTTGGTGGTTATTTTGGCCGAGAGGGGTCACGGTGGTGGCGCAATTGGCTCGAGCAGCAACTGCCGGAGGAGCTCGGAGGGCCGATGACGGTAGATCTTCCATAGATCTGTAGATCTGAAGGAGTGGAATAGATTTGGAGCGGAAAACCCGCTTGGGGGCGCGTTGACGACTGAAAACTACCGGCCGGAAAACGTCAAAGACGTTTATTGAAGGCCACAGAAAAGTGGTTCTGATACCATATTAAATATATTGTTGAATATATTATAGAGAGTGGAAGAAGAGAGAAAAGAGAGAGCGGAAACATATAATAGACTACATTGTATTGAGTAGCATTAATGGAATGGATACAAAAGCCTCCTTATATAGGAGGAAGAGAGAAACCTTAGTTTCTAATCTTACCAATGTAAGACAAGCCCCACATATACACTAACAATATATATTTTCATGCCAGGAAGAAACGGCCTAAAAGAAAGTAATTTAGATGGAAAAAAAAGTCAAAAATGGTGGGCTGTATAATATTTATGGGTCCCAATCCCGACAATCGGAATCAAACAATTGCTAATTAAGCGCGAACTGTTATGTTTAATATCTTCCTTCCCCAACACCTCCGCTGCCTCCTCCCTCTCAGAGTCTCTAGGCTTCAACCCCCACCCACCGAAACTACGGAAAATGGCTGAACTTGCCTTTATCTTGGTAGGAAATATGTTAGAGAAGCTTGGGTCTCTTGTATACCAAGAGTTCAGCTTGACATGGGGTTTCAAAAGTGATCTGAAAAAGCTTGAGCGCACCATGTCAATCATTAGAGAGGTTCTCTTGGATGCCGAAAAGAAGCAAACAAGTGATCGCCTGCTGAGGCTCTGGATAGGGCAACTCAACGATGTCCTTCATGATGCCGAGGATTTGCTTGAAGAAATTGAGTACCAAGCTTCAAGGAAGCAAGTGGTTGCCGCGTATGGCAGCAGTACTTGTACAAAGGTACGTCATTTCTTTTCATCCTCTATGATGCGTGCATTCCCTTTCAAACTCGCTCAAAAAATAAAGGGCATTAGAGAGAGGTTAGATGAGATTGCTGCTTATAAGGATCAATTTAATCTCACCATTATACGTGGAGATGCACATATCATGCACCGGTCGAGGGAGATGACACACTCTTTTGTTCATCCATCATCTGTAATTGGTAGACATAAGGACAAAGAAAATATCATAAATCTCTTGATGCACTCAGATGGTAGCAAAAATGTCAGTGTAATTTCTATAGTTGGATTAGGAGGTTTGGGGAAGACCACACTTGCCAAGTGGGTGTACAATGATGGACGTGTACTTGAGACTTTTAAATTGAGATTGTGGGTTTGTGTGTCTGAAGATTTTAGTGTTGCAAGATTGATAAAAGAAATCCTCAAATCTGCACGTTGTACAATTGATCCTGATTGGAGTGTGGATACATTGCAAACTGAACTGAGACAACAATTAAGGGATAAGAAATTTCTACTTGTCTTAGATGATGTATGGAATGAAGATTATAATAAATGGATTCAATTGAGAGATTTGTTAATTGTTGGGTCTGAAGAAAGTAAAATTATAGTGACAACACGTAGTAACTTGGTTGCTTCCGTTATGAGCACCGATTTCCCATACAATTTAAAAGGTCTATCCCAACGTGATTGTTTGTCTCTGTTTGTGAAATGTGTATTTAAGGAAGGGGAAGAGAAACAACATCCAAACCTCTTAGAAATTGGAAGAGAGATTGTGCGAAAATGTAAAGGGGTTCCGTTGGCAGTGAGGACTTTAGGCAGCATGCTTTATTCAAAAGTTGATGAATGGGAGTGGGAATTTGTGAGAGATAATGAGATATGGAAATTAGAACAAAAAGAGAGTGACATTTTACCTGTATTGAAATTGAGTTATGATCAAATGCCAATTCACTTGAAGCGATGCTTTGCCTTTTGTTCTCTTTTTCCAAAAGACTACAAATTCTTTTCGTATCATTTGATTCGACTGTGGATGGCAAATGGACTAATACTTGAAACATCCATTAATAAAAACCTAGAGTTGGAAGATGTTGGGTATTTGTATATAAATGAGTTGTTGTCGAGATCTTTCTTCCAAGACGTTCAGAAAGAGATTCCTAGCATGCCCTTCTATACATTTCAAATGCACGATCTCATCCACGATCTTGCAATCTCTGTTGCACAAGGAGAATGTTCAGTAGTTGACTTGGACAACAAAGACATTGTTGGAACTGTTCATCATTTGTCATTTTCAGAAATGGGTCAAGAAGTTCCAAAATGCATAGGCAAGTTATCAAATGTGCGTACCGTTATACCCACTATAGACTTTCAACCACTCCCATTGTCCTTCGCTGAAGCATGCATCTTGAGATTCAAGTACTTGCGAGTGCTTGATTTAAGTTTTTCATCTTTTGAGGTGTTGCCAAGTTCTATTAGTACTCTGAAGCATTTGAGATATCTGGACCTAAATAATAATGGAAGAATCAAATTGCTTCCTAATTCAATCTGCAAGCTACACAAGTTGCAAACATTACTACTTGGTGGATGTACGTCGCTTGAACGGTTGCCCAAAGATGTCAGGAACATGATCGGCCTTAGGAGTTTGATAGTGACAACAAAGTACACGTGCTTGTTGGAGAATGGATCAATGAATTCTCTTCGGTATTTGGTTGTTTTTCAATGTCCGAGATTAGATGTTTTGTTTCAAGGAATGGATGGGTGCCGCCTCACCAACCTTTGGACACTAACAATAAATCAGTGCGCAAGTTTGACCTCTTTGTCACTCTGTATCAAGCACTTAACCGCCTTAAAGAACTTGTACATTGTTCAATGTCCAAATCTTAGTTTGATGGGAGAAGACAGTCAGGTTCTCATGCCCAGCCTCAGAAATTTAACGATTCTTAATTTACCAAAGTTGGAGGCTTTGCCGCAATGGCTACAAGGATCTGTTAATACTTTACAACACCTATGCATTGTAGATTGTGAGAACTTCACGGCCTTGCCCGAGTGGCTACCAACTCTCAAATCACTTCACACACTTGAGATTATCAACTGCCCCAAGTTGTCATCTCTTCCAAAGGGAACAAATCGTCTCACGACACTAAAAAAATTAGTAATCGAAGGTTGTCCTAAACTGGAGAGGGTCCAGAAGGAAATGCAAATAGGAAGCTCAGCCCTAAATCTCTCATACGAGAGGTCTGTCTTGATGAGGAAAGTGGGGCTACTTCAACGTTAGAAGACGATATGAGGTAAGGGCAGCTCTTTCTTATTCTTCTTCTTTGGTCTTAAACTTTTAATGCTCTATTGATCCATACCCCCAATGCTTGTCAAGTGCTCTTTACCTCGTCCAATAGCTCCAAGTGCAAATATTCTATCTGCTCCTAAAAGCACTAAATCTCATTTAATGCATGGATAAATTATATCTTTTGTGTGGAACATAATATATTATATTTCCAAGTGTATCAAAAATTTGTTATGTTATGTATTTATTAACTTTTCTTTTGTAATCATATATATATATATATATAAATATTTTCTTCTGGTTTTCTTCTCATAATATTATATTTATATGTCTAGACATTTGCAGTAATCTTCATGCCAGGAGTTGAGCATAGGACGCTGACAGTGGAAGCCTAAATGTAACGAAGTTTAAAGTTGTATGATCCTTTGTTAAGTTATAAATATCTCTGTCATTGTAATTCGAATTAAGAGACGTAAATGCTGGGCCATTTTATTATTATTAAGATTATTTAAATGAGCAGACATTTGTAATTATAATTTTGATTAAGAGATGTATATATACTTTTGTGACTATGCTCTTGTTTGATCATCTTTACAACCACCATGTATGTATTATGACATGTTTAATAGGTTAATTGGTAAATGTTGGGCATAATTGGCACTGCAAATATTAATATTTCTGAATTCTGACTTCCAAAAAGTTCTAGGACATCAAATTTGGTCCAAAATAACAAAAGTAAACATATATTTGCAGCATGACCAAATAATTCTGAGGCATTTTTTATGCCTCCACTAATGTGACATTTTATTTATTTGGGTTGTGTAGAAACTAGGCCTGCTGGTAAGAGAGTTGGGCTTTGCTCTTTTATTGTTTGGGTGAATGAATCATCTTTAAATTTTGCAAATCAGAGTAAAATTCATCAAGGGTTTAGAGTCAAGCATACAAGAGAGAGGTCAATGTCCTTAAGGAATATGAAAAAGATTCCCAATAGTCTAATGAGATCCACTACAATTAGTGGTCACAATTTTATAAAAAATTTGATTAGTTTAGGAAAAAACCACTATATCACCCACTTGCCCGAACAAGGGGCTTAACGCACTAGGCTACAAATTATTTTGTAATTAATTTCATACAAATCAATATAATAAAGTGACATGTGTTTTTTTAACACATGTCACTTTATTAGATTGATTTATATGAAATAACTACGTACAAACCGTTTATAGCTAATTTCTATCCAACTAGCATTACTCATATATAATTAATGCTAGGTAAATACGACACAAATGTCATACAAAGCTTACATTGTAGGATCTAATAGCCATTGGATCAATCCTTGTAAAAAAAAAAAAAAAAAAAAAAAATCCATTTGAGTATTAAGTTTCGTTTGTTTCAGTGTAAAATGATTTCCTAAAATTGATTTTCATATTTTACGGTGTTTAGTGCGACGTAAAATAATGATCAAATTGAAATCATTTTTTGTTGACCAAAAAATCCTTTAGTAACTAGTATAAATTGGTTTCCAATTTTAAAAATCGTAAACCAATTTCCCCACCCACCCTCATGCTCAACCCAATGCCTAACTTTTCTATTTGATCTTCCCTCTCATGCATGCAACGCTTCAGCTTCTCCCTACCATGCACGCATGAAAACATTTTCCTGAAAAATAACTTCCTTGAAAATATTTTATGATATAAAATATTTTACGTCGAAACAAACGGAATCTTAGACTCTACCATGTCAGCGTTGTTGAATATTTGTTGGATGTTTGTGTGGTATGTAGCATTACTCTATAAACATTTTTTTTTTAATTGGTTTCCAACATTTCATTCCACAACAAGACTATTGTTCAACAGCTACAATCTCAATCATGCATGTTGGAAAATCCTCCCTCCACAGCCTATCCTCACTCTTTGTGAAGGCTAGCTTAGCTAAACAATTATCACATTTTAAATAATGTTATATACCACATTTTTATATTATAATTATCCCACAATGCTTACATGACAATCTCATCCAACCTTTTTTTTTTTTTTTTTTTTAAATAAGAACTGATTCAATAATTGAATGGGACTGCCACATATACATTATGGGATAGTTGTAGAATAAAAATGTAATTACTAGCATTATATATACACATATTTATTCGCTTAAACATACATATATACTATGTATGAATATACAAGATGTGAAAGATAAGTAATGTAATTTTCATTTTGGGCTGTAATTTCTGCTTTTGGTATATTGTTGGGGAGCACACCACTTTGATTAGGTCTCTCAGTCTCTCTTACTTTCAGATCAAATGTGGAACATAATTTCTTTCTAAGTTAATTTTGTAATTGAGTTAGGACAGGACACCATTCAGTTCTGGGGCTTTGGTTATGGCTTGTGGACTCTTTTGTTATTAGGTTATCAATTTCTTTAACCTTTCGGCACTGGGCAAGCATTAGGAGCCCCATGCATGGTCTTATGACTTTACAAAGACTTTGTATCTTTGATAAACATTTGATTGGACCTAATCACTGTAACCTCCTTTGTGAGAAGGTGATGTACAAATTTAATTGTACTCGCCAATTACACGAGTCGATCGTAATAGAGTGGATGTGCAAGTGCGAGTGTCGAACCCACAGAGAATCGGTTTTGCTAAAAATCAACTTTTAAATGCCTAAACTAATAATATCTTAACCTAGTCCCAAAAGCAAACACATGGCGTGCATAAAAATAAACTAAATTAAAATGCGATAAAANGTGACTCCTAAACCAGGCGGTTTTAGGGCACTAGATGTAGAGACATCCCTAAGGGCTTAATTACTCAATTCAAAAAGAGTTACGAAGCCTAACTAGCCATACAATTTTTAGCTGAGATTTCTCATCTTTTGACGCGAACACTCATTGCTTGGTCAGGCAAGAGGTCCGGTTACTCAATGAAAAACTCACTTATTCTGATTTTTTTTTTTTAACAGGCAAGGTTTTCATCGTCACATCGTAAACCTAAAAATCTCAAGACACGCACTTCAAAGTCAAATCTCATACCTCACAGACCCTAATGCTAGTGTGCATGTGAAATATCGATCAAACAAGTGGAGTCTCTCTAATCCAACACAAGAATAAAAAACTGGGATTTCTAATGATATGCAATGTTCAAACAAGTTAAACATACCAATGACATACAATCTACAGTTACGATGTAAATTGTGCCCAATCAACAACATAGCAACAAACAAAAAGAAATTTTTTTTTATATACATGGCAAAAACAAATATATACATGCAAAAACAAAACAAAACAAGTAAATAAAACAAATAAAAGACAGACAGAATGCTTGTCCACACCCCCAAACTTAAATGACACATTGTCCCCAATGTGGCAAGAAATACATTACAGTGGGATGAGGAATCGGGATGAGCAAAGTCCAAGGCGTCCCCCAAACTTAAACATCAAAATACTTGTCAAAAACTAACAGCAATCTTTTCTCTTAAAGATCAAACATCAACAAGTTAATTGCTGTTAGAAACTGAAACAAATTAAATATATATATGAAAATAACAAAAATAAAATAAAAATGCGGCGCGAAAAATAAATAAAAAAGAAAAATACAGCACCTTCCCCGCTCATATGGGTGTCCAACTAATCCCTTCCATCCTTTCTTCTTAATAATTAAATATCCCCCAGGAAGGATGTTCCGCCATCTTATGTAGTTGTCCTTGTTTCGAGGGATCCACTTAGGAACACGGTTCCTAGATTTATGATCTTCTGTGTGCGATTCCTCAAAGATTTGTACATTAGATGGTTCTTCGAGACATTGAAAAGATGGAACTTGATGTGAATGATATGTCTCGAGAGGGATTGTGACGAAGGAGTGAGCTTCAATACTCACTTCCTTGTCATTGGGCCAATTTAAAATTGACGGGGGCTCAAACTGCTCCTTCTTTTCTTCTTCTCCATTACCAGTCCGCATCTCAGGAGCGGGATCCAATAAAGCCTTAGCTTACTCATGTACTATGTCAAGGTCTAAATCAAACTCAAATTGAGCAAAGCTCTCTTCCAAAAGATCCTCCAGACTTGACTCTCTAAATCTCACAGCTTGCTCGAGGAACTTGTCCAGATCCAGATCATATTCAATTTCATCAAAACACTCTCCCGATGGATCCTCAAGACTAGGCTCACTAAAAGTATCAACATGATCAAGTAGCCTATCCAAGTCTAGGTCATCTCTATCTGGAGCAAAGTGTTCCATCTCAGGATCCTCTAAACTCAAATCATGCAACACTCCATCTTGCATCACTAGCCTATCGAGGTCTAGGTCACAATCATCTGAGGTGAAGCATTCTATCTTAAGTTCCTCTAAGCTACACTCACTTGCAACTTCATCTCCAATTTCCTCATTAACAAGTATGGTGGTGGTTTGGGCATTGTCAAGTGCAAACTTGTTAACTTCAGTCATGTAATGATTAATGAAAGGGCAATCATCAAACTGGTGAGAAGGATGATAACAATATTCACATGACTGATGAGGTGTGTGAGTGTGAAAAAGCTGGGTATGGGCATGTCTGGCTATCATAAGTTGGTTCGCCCTCCCCTCGAAGTCATCAATATGAGCAGTAGGAAAATGTTGCACTAATGACTCTTGGGGAGGATGAACTATCTCATGACTTTGAAACTCCTCTTCCTCCATTAGGTTGAATTCAGAAACTAAATGACCAAACTGTCCTTCCAATAATGGTTCTTGTGGNAGAATGGTTGCTCCAGTCTGAGCTATAAAAATTTGAAGCTGATTCAAACCCAGGATTGGAGAAACTGGTGTTCAACTGCTCATGTGAAAAATTAAAAAATTGTCCCCAATGTGGACAATCACCTAAACTATGATAAGGGCTAGAGCAGTGTGAACACGGTTCATGTGGGTGCAAAGTGGTAGAGTTTGGCGTCCTACCACTAGGGAAAACATTAAAATAATTAAACGGAAGACTCATGCTTCACCCAAATAGTTCAAAATATCCCATATGAAACAACTAACAGAATACAAAAATAAAATAAAACAAATAAAAACTAACAAAGAAATAAACTAAACAAATAACTAATTAATAAACTAACAAAAATAATAAACTAATTAAATAATTAAGAATAAATTAAACTAACAAAAACTAAAAACAGCTAGTAAATAAATAAAAACAGGCAAAAACAATAAATATTAACAGATAAAACAATAATTAATTAAATAAAATAAAATAAAAAATGAAAATTGGACACATACACTGCCTTGGGTCTGTTGGTGCAGTCAGCTGAGCTGCGTTCGAACGCAGGGCACCGCGATCGATCGCAGATATGCAGATACGCAGAAAATGTTGCAGTCTGTGCACGTACATTCGAACGCAACAGAGGTGCGTTCGTTCGCAACGGCGCACTGCGGTCTGTCAGAGGCGCGTGCTCGCACGCAACAGCGTACTAGGCGAGCGCAGGTACGCGGCTGACCTGGAATAGGCCAAAGTGCGTTCGATCGCAAGAACTGCGTTCGACCGCACTGACGACACCTAATTTTCCAGCAACAGTAATTAAACTAAAAAAATGCAAAACAAACACTAATCTAATTTTTTTTGGATTTTTTTTCTATACAAAAGCACGAAAAAAAATGCACAATAAAAATAACTAGTAGAAAAATAAAATAATCTAAACAAGCAAAGTTAATTTAAACAAAACAACGATTCCCCGGCAACGGCGCCAAAATTTGATGTACAAATTTAATTGTACTCGCCAATTGCACGAGTCGATCGTAATAGAGTGGATGTGCAAGTGCGAGTGTCGAACCCACAGAGAATCGGTTTTGCTAAAAATCAACTTTTAAATGCCTAAACTAATAATATCTTAACCTAGTCCCAAAAGCAAACACATGGCGTGCATAAAAATAAACTAAATTAAAATGCGATAAAATAAAGAAATAAAAACAACTAAAGTCCCTAATTCACTTCACAATAAATTAATTCACATATAAACATGCTTAGCTCATATGTATTAAACATTTATGCTACAAGGCATACTTTGAGCGCTAACACATTGTTCATATTTCCGTCTATCGATAAAGTACATATGTATATCCTATTGTTGTTACACAATCTTGTCAAACTACTCGAGGCAAACACTGTTACAAGAGGTCACAATGGATAATGGTCTGCAGACGAATATCCGATGTATCTCCGGTTGCAACGAGTGTTGACGTTTGGCAATTTGTAAACAACAATCAACACACTTTTGTCACTAAAATGTATTGAAACGAATAAACATAAATCTTAAAAGACAGAATAATACGAACTAAACATAAATATATATAAACAAATTAAAGTAAAGGGAATAAGAGACTAAATAAAAGTAAAATAAAACATAAATTAACTAAACGACAATTTAGGAGGGATTTACAATGGAAAACAGAGGGTTTTGGGCCTTAGAGGCGCCTCCCAAACGTAAGAAATAAAGAAAACAACGAGCTCCTATTTATAGGCTGGCGGGTCACTGAAGTGCGTTCGAACGCACCAGTTATTTGCGGTCGAACGCAGGGTGTGCGGTCGACCGCAAATAACTGCTGTGGCGACTAGGGCTGACTAAGCCTGCGTGCGACCGCAGAAAACCGCTAGGGCCGGCTGGGCATGTGTGCGACCGCGGCTCCTGCATGCGACCGTGAGTGCGTTCGAACGCACCAAGTGCGGTCAAACGCATTTGGCAGGAATCAACTTTTTTTTTACTTTAAGTCCTATTTGCCCTTTGCTAGCCGTGTTTTAATGCAATGACCTGCACATCACAAAGCACTAAAAACTATAGAAAATATTAGTTATTAACACAGCTAAGAGCCTAACAAACATAAGTCAAGAGAGGTCTAATAAACAATATTTGACACCGATCAAAAGGGGTGCCTTCTCACAAAGGATTAGAATCATATGGTCATGTGTGTATACTTTTATTTTATAAAAATTATGCTCAAGTTTCTAAGTTGTTATGATGTTATTCAAATACACGTGATATATATATATATATATATATGATTCTAAGAGAAAGAGAAAGAACCATTATTTTCAAGAAAAGAAAGACTCTCTCATATTGCCCTCATATTAATGGAAGAGGGATGTTAAGAAAGCAAGCCGCTCGCTCGTGAGCTTGAGTTCGGCTCATGCTTGACTTGAATATTAAATGAAGCGTTTCGTGAACATAAATCCTGGTTCGAATATTAAACGAAGCAAGTTTGGCTCGACTTGGTTAAACTTGTGAACAGCTCGTATAAGGCTCGAATTGATAGTTGTTCACATAATAGCTCATATTAATATTAAAAATTGATGATTTTTTTTTTCTCTAATATGCATCATTTTATAAAATGATGCATATCATCTCTCTTTGAAACCAAGTGTCTTGCAGTATTGACTCAGGCTCTATACTCAACTAGCCAGACTAAACAAATTCTCATACGCAAGCTGGCTTCTTAAACCATTTAAAAGTACTTGAAGTTTAAATTTATAATAAAAAATTAAATTAAATTAAATATAAGAGCCAGCTCGCAAACTAGCTTGGCTCGGCTCGACTTATTATGAGCTTGAGCTTGAGCTCGAATAAAATTTAAACAAGTTAAACCCAAACAAGGAAAGCTCGCTCAAACTCGGCTCGTTTACACTCATAAATGGAACACAGTTAAAGAAAGAGAAGAGAAGAGAAAAGTAAAGGGAATAAGAAGAGGTGGTTAGGCCAATGTGTGTGTATATATATATATATATTGCCATATTGGCCTAAGAGAGATGAAAAGGCTTAACATGTACAATATTAGAGTTGGGATGAAGCGCAACTTATTGAAGTACGTTAACATAAAGGCATGGTCTATTACCATGTTTGACAACCTGATAGTGCATCAAAAAGTAGGGTGGGCAAGTTAACCGTTATCGATTAACCGACCGATTACCGATATTAACCGAACCGATATAACTGTTATCGATAATTATCAGTCGGTAATCGGTTAAAAAATTTATATTGGTAACCTTATCGGTCGGTAATCGGTCGGTTAAAATTTTATTATCGGTTAACTGATATGACCGATAAGCATTTTTAATTTTTAATTTTTATATATAAGTTACTTAATAACTCTATTGAAACCAAAACGACGTCTCACTATAATGACTATATAACACTTATAATTCCCTCTTTTTCCTAACCCTAACCCAAAAAATCCCTCACTTTCAAGTCTGCAACCTGCACGCCACAGTAGCCAGCAGCCCGTCGCCTCCTGCACCCGCATCCACGGGAGACCCAGTGCCATGGTCTCGAAGGTGGAAGGGTGGCTGAAGGGGACGGAGACCCAACTGGACTCGAACGAGCCGTGGCTGTTATTGGTGAAGAGCCTGCACTCGTGGGAGACTCGCTCGAACGCCTTGGGCGTGTCGTCACGTGGTTGAGATAAGGCAGGAGAAGTGCCTGGCAGTGGCGCTTCGGGAGCTTGAGGGTGAAGCTTCGCTTCTTTTCGAGAGAGTCCTAGACGGTCTCCACGTGGTGCGTCTAGGAGAGGGTGTGGGCTCGGTAGGTGTCGTGGACGGTGTGGTTGGGCGCTATTGTGAAGGAAATGCGGCTGAGGTGGCAACACGTGGAGGATGAGGGGTTTAAGGAGTTGAGGTAGAGGTTGACGTGGCGGTAGAGGTCGTTGACGTTGACGCCGCAATAGCCGTTGAACTCTGGGATCTCGAAGTAGGAATAGGGAGTGAAGAGGTCCTAGACGGACTTGTAAAAGGAGTGGAGGAGGGAGAGGAGCTGAGACGGCAAGACGTTTTGGATGACGGTAAAGAGGCCCAAGAACGACCACAATTGCGACAATATCTCCATATCTTAATCAATCACCAATATTNTTGAGGGTGAAGCTTCGCTTCTTTTCGAGATAGTCCTAGATGGTCTCCACGTGGTGCGTCCAGGAGAGGGTGTGGGCTCGGTAGGTGTCGTGGACGGTGTGGTTGGGCGCTATTGTGAAGGAAATGCGGCTGAGGTGGCAACACGTGGAGGAGGAGGGGTTTAAGGAGTTGAGGTAGAGGTTGACGTGGCGGTAGAGGTCGTTGACGTTGACGCCGCAATAGCCGTTGAACTCTGGGATCTCGAAGTAGGAATAGGGAGTGAAGAGGTCCTAGACGGACTTGTAAAAGGAGTGGAGGAGGGAGAGGAGCTGAGACGGCAAGACGTTTTGGATGACGGTAAAGAGGCCCAAGAACGACCACAATTGCGACAATATCTCCATATCTTAATCAATCACCAATATTTCTGTCTTTGTCTTGTATTTTTTTTTTTTTTTGGCTCTAGCTAGATATCTACTTTGGGTTTGGGTAGGTTTGATTTCTTTCCTTGAAAATTGAATCTTGTTGTGTGATTTTATTCGTAGGTTTGAATGTCCAGATTGCATGTTATTCTTGGATTTTTATTTTTATTTTTTGGCATATGGGATAGTGGGATGAATGTCCAGATTGCAGAGCATTTGGTGTGGTTGTGGCTGTGTGTGAATCCAGATTGCTCACTCCTTAGCCTTTTCTTTGCTTAGCTTACCATTAGGGGTGCACTTCTCCTTCCCCAAAATATCCCCATTCGGCCATCCCCATCCTCTGCATTTGAGATGACTATCAGACTATGTAATAGGCCTCATTACTTTGAAATGGGCCTATGTAATGACTTTGAAATCAAACAATATGGAAATGAAAAAAAGCCCAAATAAAAATCAGTTTCAGCTTAAACCTAAAAAACAAAAAAGAAGCCTAAAAGCGAAAAAGCCCACGAAAACTGGTTTAACCGAACGGTTTAACCGGTTACCGATATGATCGATAATTTTTGGTTAAACGGCTTATCAGTCAATTAATGGTTAAAAATCGGTTAACCGATAGGCTATCAGTCAGTTAATCGATAACCCTATTAACCAGACCGATATGACCGATACCCACCCCTAGGTTAATCAATTGGCCAAGATGCACATATGTGGCTGCGGATGATGCCATGATCCCAAAGATTTGATCGCGTAACCTAACATGTGGGGGCGTAACATTATACATAAGGTTATAATAAGAGAAGAAATAAAATTTTCTTTAAGTCCTATTTTATGAAGAAAGAATTTTATTGTTATAGTCAAATAAATATTTTTTTAAGAAACTGTTTTAAAGGGAAATGTATTTACCCATATAAGATGAAGAAAATATTTTCTCAAAGTTCCGTATTTTTGAAAAAAAAAATATTATTAAGAGTTTTCTTTTCATGCTAAAGTTTTTGTGCTTTAGCACAAAATGCTTAGACAAAATGGGTCAAGCAGTTCCAAAATGCTTAGACAAGTTAACAAATGTGCGCACCATTATGTCCGTTATAGACTTCGAACCATTCCCATTGTCCTTAGTTGAAGCATGCATCTTAAGATTCAAGTACTTGTGATTGCTTGATTTAAGTAATTCATCTTTTGAGGTGTTACCAAGTTCTATTAGTATACTAAAGCATTTGAGAAATCTCAACCTATTTGATAATAAAAGAATCAAGTTACATCCTAATTCAATTTGAAAGCTACACAATTTGCAAACATTAATACTTGGAGGATGTAGCGAACTTGAACAGTTGCCCAAAGATATAAGGAACATGATTAGCCTGAGGTATTTGTTCGTGACAATCAAGTATACATACTTGGTGGAGAATATATAGATCCTTGAATTCGCTTCGAATTTTTGCAATAAAACAATGTCTGAGACTAGAAGTTTTGTTTCAAGGAATGGACGGGTGCCTCACCAACCTTCGAGCATTGATGATAATTGATTGTTAAAGTTTGACCTCTTTGCCACTCAGTATCAAGCACCTAACCGCCTTAGAGAACTTGTACATTGCTCAATGTTGAGATCTTAGTTTGAATGGAGAAGAAGACAATTAGGATCTCAAGCTGAGCCTCTGAAGTTTGACGATTATTGATTTACCAGAGTTGGAGGTTTTGCCCCAATGGCTACAAGGATCCGCTAATACTTTACAATACCTACAAATCAAAGATTGTGAAAACTTCACACACTTGAGATTATTTGCTGCACCAAGTTGTCATCTCTTCCAGATGGGATAAAACTTTTCACTGGGCTAAAAGAATTGAAGATTAAAGGTTGTCATGAATTAAGCCAGAGATGCAAATTGGCATATCAGCCCATGATCGCTCATGTACTCGAGGTTGAACTTGATAAGGACACAAGGGGTCATTAACAAAATGAAGATGATGAGGTAAGAGCAATTCTTTCTTCTTCTTTGGTCTTAAACTCTTAATGCTTTATTGATTCAAACCCTAATGTTTTGTCAAGTGGTAGTGTGTAAAATCCATACACCGATTCCTTTTTTGCCTAATTCGAATTTGATGTAAACTATTTTTTTTTTTTTAAAAAAAAAAAAAAACAAACAAACAAACTTTTTGGACAAAATCTTTTTGCTTTTGACCTTGTCCAAAGTGCAAGTATTCCACTCCTAAAGCATTAAATCTCATCTAATGCATGGAGAAATTATATCTTTCTTGTGGAACATAATATATAATATTTCCAAGTATATCAAAAACTTGTTATGTTATATTTAGGGAAATTATATCATAACACCTTGGGTCAGCACTCAAATTTTTTTAAATTTCTAAGGTTTTTTTTTTTTTTTTTTACAATTTACTCCATGAGTAAATCGAAATCACAATAAAATCTCTGCCGTCAAAATTTTGTTAACTGCTATTAGTCTGGGTCAAAAGACTCAAAACACACAATTTTGACCCATTAAAATATTATTATTTTTTACTTATTATTATTATTTAAAAAAGAAAGAACGCAGGGATGGCCGAACCACCCCCATGGCCTAAGGGGATGGCCAGCCACCCCCTATGGGGTGGTTCGGCCACCCCTGCATTTATTTATTTTTTAGAAAAAATTAATATTTTAATGGATCAAAACGGTGCGTTTTGATCTAGATTAACGGCAGTTAACAAAATTTGACGGATTGAATTTTATTGTAAATTCGATTTACTCAGAGAGTAAATTGTCAAAAAAAAAAAACTTAGGGATTTAAAAAAATCCAAATGCTTACTCTAGATGTTATGATATTCTTTCCTTATATTTATTAACTTCTCTTTTGTAATCACAAATTTTTTCATGCTGGGACAGTGGAAGCCTGGATGAATGAAGTTTAAAGTTATTTGGCAATTATTTCTGTCATTGTAATTTGAATTAAGAGATCAAAAAAAAAAAAAAAAAAAAAAAAAAAAACATTGCTGCCGTTGTAATTATTATTAAGATTATTTAAATGAATAGGCATTTGTTAATGTAATTATGATTAAGAGACGTAAGGAAACAAATGGGTGACGTATATATATTTTTACTCCCTCCCGTTTTTATGAAGTTTAATATATAGGATGTCTACAATACAATTATCCCGAAAGATCTTTTTTTGACATGTCCACACAAGGGGAGGGAGAGGGGGGATTCGAACTAGTGACCTCCTCTTTATGAGGTATGGTTCACAATTGATCGAGCTACCCTTGATGACCTGAATGACCCTTTTATGCCTCCTCTAATGTGACCTTTTTTATTGATTTGGTTACAAACCAGGCCTACTGGTAAGAGAGTTGGGCTTTGCTTTTTTATTGTTTGGGTGAATGAATCATCTTAAAATTTTGCAAATGAGAATAAAAATTCATCAAGGGTTTAGAGTCAAGCATACAAGGAAGAGTTCCATGTCCTTAAGGAATATGAAAAAGATTTCCCCCCTCCTGCATTGATTAGAAAAAAAGAAAAGAGTCGGCCAATAGTCGATTGAGACCCATTACAATTAGTGGTCCTAATTTCTTAAAAATTACTATATAAACATATGAGTAATGCAATATACCATATTTTTATATCATAATTATCTCACAATATTTACGTAACAGTCACATTCATCCTTTCATATTTTTTTTTTTTTTTTTTACAATAATTGGTTGAGACTACCACATATACATTGTAAAATATTTGTAGAATAAAAATGTAATTTATAGCATTATTTATAAATATATATACATATTTATATGCTTCAAAGTTTACAAACCTAACCCTAGTAAGTTGAGGGTTTTATAATTGGCATGAGTGTAACACAATCAGATTGCAAGCGACATTTTACTTTTTTTTTTTTTTAAAAAAAAGGTTTATATAATTTAGATCTACAAGTGCTTTGTGGGTAGATTGTGGAAATATTTTTCTTAACCTTTTTCAGCTTTCCTTGCCTTTGCGTTGTGGAAAGAGATAGATAGCTTTGTGTGTTGATTGAACTTGAACGTGGCCAATTCTGGTGGATCCGTAGCCATGTGATTTGATCAGAGGAATCAAAGAAAAAGCAGAGTAGGAAACTTCCATCCGAAGAATAGGCGAGCCAGTATTGCACTTGGCCAATTCCTTTTATATATTCTCCCTCCTCAACAATATCTCCAACTCATATTGATGAACTACACACTCTGCATTATACATATACAGGCCGAGATATTGGAATGAGTTTCATATATATTTTCTATCTTGAATTTCGATCATTCTCTAAATTTAGTTTGAATTTCGATCATATTTTCTATCTTTAATTTACTCTCTCCTACTTCCGCTATTATTCTCATAATTTAGTTTCCCCCATAAAATTCAACACGTCATCGTATCTGCATCATTATTTTAACACTAATATTTGTTTATGAGTAATAATAAGAACCATCTGTTTATTATTCTAAAGTTGATGTGGTTTTCAAAATTACCATTTGATCAAAATTTAAGTATAATTCATCTAAAATTTAATAGTAATTTTAGAAGTCACGTCAACTTTAAGAGAATAAAAAGAGGATAAAAAAAATGGTCCTTAGCATTACTCTGTCTTTTTTATATTTTTTTTAATGAAAATATATTCAAAATGAATGCCAAAAACGCAAATAAGCATTTTCCAAAGACTAACGTTTCTTGCTTTATGCTTAGAAGTTAGAAGAACAATGGAGACGGGAGGCAATACTCAAGAACGACTTCAACCTTCGGATATAGTCATCAGAGGATCCCTCGGATTCAGCAAAGAGGGAGCTCTTGTTAACGGAATGCGAGAATTTTCAAAACAGAAGCCATCAAATTCCTTCAAGTTTATTTTACAGAATTTCGAAGATGATCTTGTCCCTCCGGGAAAGCACTCCGACCAAGTGGTTGCTCTCAAAGAGAAACTTGGAGGATTATATTTTCCAAGATACTCCAAAAAGAGTCACTTCCCAGATATTCAAAAATTTAGAGATAAATTCTCTGTCGAAGAATTACGGGTTGTTGACGCATTATGGCATAACGTCACCAATCGTCTCACCGTAGACTTTCGGCAGAACATCGTCGTTGTAATCAGATACATGCGAGAACTGAGGCTCCTAGTAACTAACCTTAAATTCAAAATTAAGGAACAATCATGCAGCCTGATGATCCTTGAAGGAGAATCTGGTAAACAGAAAACTGAATTATCATGGAACAGATATTATTAGAGGATTGAATTTTCTGTTAATTTACAAGCTCCTCTTAAATCTGATCAGAATGCTTGCATTCCTCCTCCTAATCAGGAGTCCAAATCGGACAAGTCCTTAGCAATGACTTGGGCATCAAGAATAACAAAAGGCGAATATCATAATGTTTATGATAGTTTCTAGGACTTACGATGAAGACTCCCAAATTTCAATTAAGTAAAAAAAATGCAAAATCAATCCTTGTCGTTTGAATTTTATTGAATATGTCCCTATGATTTGCTTATGTATAAAAATGATAATTCCGTTAGCATTTTTGAAGTTAATGCCATATGGCCACTTAGACACATCAACAATAATGATATATCAACATGTGACAGTCTAATCTAAATTACAAATCTACCCCAAAAAAAAAATTAAAAATTAAATAAGAAAAAAAAAAAAAGACAGAAAGGAGGCATGGCTGGCATCCCTTCACATAGGGGGTGCCTCTCTCGTAAGGGTAGCCACCCCCTCATCTAGGCTGACCAAGGGGTGACCACCCTCATCTTCCCCGTGATAAACAATCTTCAATCCATTGATCCGCACACAAACACCGGAAGTGTAATCCTTCTTTAAGTCTATTGATTCACTCAAAATACCAAGAATAAAGACATCAACAATTGGTTGATTCAAAAGAATACCCAAAAGTAGAAAAATGCCGGAAACTTCTCTTTAGAAATTTTATTCACAAAAAAAAAAATTACCGGTCTTGTCTGGCAGCTAAAAATAGTTTTTATAGAAAAACTTTTAGAAACCCTAAATAACAGAAAATACAATAATGCCGTTATGCTAAAACATTAAAAAGACAAAAATCACCCTCAAACAAGCAAAAACGCATAAAATAAACCCTAGTCACGAATCTCTAGTGTTTTGCATCCCTTCTACTCTAGAATATAATCTTTTTCTTTGAGAATATGCAAGAATGGAACAGCTTTTTAACACAAACCTCTATCTTGGACTAAATTGCATCTCTTCCTTCCGAAAAAGGTGAGTAGAAGGTGATGTCCAAACAAGCTTGTCTTCCACACCATGCCTCATCTTGATAGAATACAACAAATTGAAGAACGAGAAGGAATCCACCTCCCAATCATGGTTTCCTTCGACAAAAGTAACATTCCACTTATGAGAGTCACGAAGAGCTATAAGTGATTAGCAAAAAAATCATCCTTAAGGCGAGCTATACCAAAATAACTCCGGGTACGCTACCTTAAGGGCTTAGTCCCCACACCATACACCATGCCAAAATCTAATCTTGGAAACCATCCCCCGCAACAAAACTGATGAATCTAGAGAACACCTTTAGCCCTTCCTGATATTTTTCTAGGGGCGAACCCCACGCGGCCCATTTACCTCATATTTAGATTCCACGGCTACTCTTCATTTAGCCCTTGCCAGTATAGATAAAATGTTATAAACCTGACCTGCACAAGTAATTATGGCTTCGTGAACAATGCTGCGTGAATAGTTTTAGCTGCAAGTACCAGCTAATTTTTGCACGTATGTGGTGGTAGGGGGCATCAAATAACAGCAATTACATTATAGTATGTCTCCCCTAAATTTGTGTCCTGTTGACAGGATTGATTTTAGCCCCAACTTAATGGAACACATTGCAGATGGTAGTAGTGATATAACGTGTGGCAAAGTAATCTTGGTTTTACCAACGTTTCTTGCATGGTCTGATGCTCATCACAACAGCTTTTTTCCCTCGATAAACATTTCATAATTTTTCTCTATTGCAATTGTCTAGTGAGAACCACTTGAAAATATGTCAAATCTCAATTATGCCAATGTTTAAATATTAGATCTTGTGGAACTTTTGATGCTAATCTTTTTTGTTATCCAATTACAGGCCGCTGCCAATTGTTAAGCAGTGGCAAAAAATTTCTGTTTGTTGTGGGTTTTTTCTTGTTCTTTTCTCTGCTGGCTGCTTTGTTGATGGTGAATTATATACTAATGAGCAACTTGTATGTGAGTTTTCAACTCCCTGAATGTTTGTTTAACAGGTTGATTATCGCGAATGTTTCAGAGTGTACAACAATCCAAATGTCACCGTGCACTTCAATACAGAGACTTTGGATGTTGTTAGCAATACAAAAGGCCAGATGTCTGGAGTTTTAGTTCGAAAAGTTGATACTGGGGAGGAATCTGTGCTCGAAGCAAAAGGGTTATTCTATGGTATAGGAATTGCCAGTTGTTGGAAGGTCAAGTTAAGCTTGACAGCTCTGGCTATGTGTTGGTTGAAGAGGGTAGTGCAAGAACTTCAGTTGAAGGTGTCTTTGCTGCTGGAGACGTACAGGTAATCGTCTCCAGAATTATCATTTTTATCTCCTCAGTTTTTGGTTGGTCCAGGACCTGACAAGATTTATTGTGCCTCCCAGATACTGATTCAACACTGTGGCCCAATTTGGTTGGCCCTCTACTAGTAATTATTGCTTGTTGGATATATGAGGAATTCGGATATATTCAAGGATATTCTGTGAATTAGTTGAAATATCTTGTGTAAATTTGGTGGAAGTGATGAATGTCATCTTAAAAGTTTCTTGGCATGGCACATTTAGAGATAGATGAGAAGGCTCAAGGCATAGGTTTTAGTTTCTGTTATATTTGTATTTGAAGTTGTGAATCCTAGCAGTTGCAAGCAAAATCTTTCTTTTGATGCTTGTAAAACAACAGAAAGAATTTGAATTTATTGATAAGTAGCGAGCACATTCACTTCTCAAGTTCAATTACAAGATGGTTATTTTTCTGTCAACTTCAATCCCATCTTCTGATCTGGATAAACCTTATGTTTGGGAATCATAATCATTCTTGACAATCTTGTAACTCTAGTTCTTGTTATCCTAATAGGACCATGAATGGAGGCAAGCAGTAACTGCTGCTGGATCTGGATGCATTGCTGCTTTATCAGTCGAGAGATATCTTGCAAGCAAAGATCTCCTTGTTGAGTTTCACCAGGTATTCAAGGGAGTCCAACTTCATCAATCCTACTTGTCTCTATGTAGGTTCATGTGCTTATCATCCCCATGCATTGGAAAACTGTTGTTTCTAACACAGAGAGTTGAACATAGCATGTTCAATTAGTTTATATATGATAATAAAGTTAGTGCTTGTAATTATTGATCCTCCATCCCATTCTTATGGGATGAGAAATTGCCATTTGAGCAGAGCTTGTTGGCTCCTTGTAAGTTTAAAACGAACCGATTACTTTTAGTTTTAAAGAGTAAGCGTTGAATTTGGATGGTGATATTCTATCGTCACATAATTTTTTAATCCTATGACATGGTCCCTCACAAGATTCAATGTTCATTGATTTACTTGTGCAGCCGCCAGTTGAGGAAGTCAAGAAGGAAGTCACGGACAGGGATGTTCGAGAGGGTTTTGACATTACACTTACAAAGCATAAGGGCCAGGTACGAGTTATTTACCCAAATGCTAGCTTGGATATGATCAATTTTTATGTTAGTGACATTTCATCCAAATTAATTTTCCTGTTTTGGGATTTCTGTGTAAGGTAATACAACGGTTACTATTTTTTTTTCCTCCAGTATGCATTACGAAAATTGTACCATGAAAGTCCAAGGCTTATATGTGTACTATATACTGCACCAACACGCGGTCCGTGTAGGACTATGAAGCCAATTCTTAGTAAGGTACATTATTTTAAATTTGTTTTGCTGTTGCATGATGTTTAAATCTCAATGCTAGTTAAGTTCTCATGTGTACTATGATCTTTTACACATGATTTTTTTTTTTTTAAATTTTTTTTTTTAATGTGGATTTATATTTTGTTTGAAGATGTTTGTAGAATTAGTTAGTTTAGTAAGCTGTTAAGAGTTTGTTAGTGAGCTATTAAAGGATTCTTTGTTATTGTACCACTTGATCAAATCCATATGAAGGGGTTGAGAGGGCTATGATTGAATTAATCTAGTCACACTCTCTCTTCCCGTATTTTTCCATACAATTCACAGAAGATTGATGATAGAAACAATTATCCGGAAACTTCTTGTAAAAGTTAAAAGAAATTCATTATGTTGTATAAAATCTTAAGATCCATGAAGCATGTTGAATATGACAGTCTGTTAATGAAAGAGATGACAGTTTAAAAGAAATTTACTTGTTTCATATGTTGGACTTGATACAAATCACATTCCAATCCTTAGCATGTTCTTAGGCTTGCTTTTAATGCAGCAGACAAATAAAGTGCCTCAAGGGTAGTGATGCTTATATGTAGGTTAAATAATAAGACTTTCACTTGAAGCTTGCGCAATATGAAATTAAGGATTATTACAAAATATAGATAGTTGATCCCAAGGGATAGTCCAATCAACAAGGGACCATGCCACTTGAAGTGGCGGCTCATTGGTTCGAATTTGAAGTTCTTTATCTCTATTGAATACAACATCGACCTGCAGGTTTGAACCTTAAACGCTAGAGAAGGAAGGAGTGTGTAGTTATCCAAAGAAGTACAATGTATTTCTTTCAATCTTATATTGAATATATGATATTGCTTCGATCTAGACACATATAGAAGGGAATAAGCTGCAGTGCTTTAAGAATTAAAGTTGTTTGATATAGAAACCTATGAGTGGAGTTGCATTATTGTAAGGGATGTGCGAACTCATTGTATTCTGATGAAATGGCACAGGATATGCTATAGCCGAGTCAACTCGAAACCTGACAAGGGATAGCACTAGGTAGAAGATACTAATAGTGTGTGACTAGAATAAACAAACAATGGGTTTCATACATAATGGAAAATTTTCTGTGTGTCGTCTTTAATGATACATGCTTTATTATATTTGTGGCTATTGTTTTGTTTTTTGTTTAATGATTCTTGCTTTATTATATCTAAGTTTGTTTTTTTTTGTTGTTGAATGTTTAATTAAGACTGATAAACTCTTTCTTAACTTCTGATGATATGTGATAGATGAATTTGATAAAATGTACATTTTGTTGAAATTGATATCGATTAATATCCAGAAATTGCAGAAGCAGCTGGAATTATGGGTAAACCATGTGTGCAGTTTTTCAAAAATAAGGAAATTATCAGGTTGGTTATATTTAGTCCTTTTGCGCGTCTTAGTACTACATGTGCGTTATTGAATTTTTACTGCTATTTATTTTTCCCTCTCAGGCTCTTTAGTTCTTTCACCACTTGTATTTTCGTTTACTATGACTGACATAAACTAGTTGTGTAGAGCAAAATTTCAATGGAATGTAGGTGTTTTGCTATTCAACATTATGGCATATCCATATGTAGGGGTGTTCAAGCGGAGCGGTTATAACCGCCTCACCAACCGCTAACCGCTTATAACCGCTTTTTTATAACCGTTAACCGCTAACTGTTTTGTAAAGCAGTTATTAAAAACTGCTAACCGCCCTAGGCGATTAGCGGTTAGTAGTTTTAGGGATATGAAAAGGCGGTTATAACCGCTAACCGTTTTTATTTATATATAATTATATAAATATATATTATTTAAATATATATATAAAAAAAAAACAAAACAAAAAGGCGTCGTTTCGGTGTTTAACACCAAAATGACACCACATCCCCTCTCTCACTCATTATATATTATTTATATTATATAAGTCTATAAGATGAAACCCTATCTTGTTATCCCAGACATTCACATTTCACACAAGCCACAGCCTCTCTCTCATAGAGTCTCACTCGTTAGGTTTCATCTTAACTTTGAGTTCTCCTGAAGCCGCAGCCTCTGTCTCACAGAGTCTTACTCGTTAGGTTTCATCTTAACTTTGAGTTCTCCCGAAGCAGCAGCCCCTCTCTCACTCGTCTTCGTCTCTGTCTCACTTTCGTCTTTCAGACTCTCACTCGTTAGGTTTTGGTTGTAGTATGTTTTGATCTTAGTTTCAGACTTTCAGTGAGTGGTTTGTAGTGTGAAATAAACCCAAAAAATATGAAAAATGAAGGCCCAAAATATAAAAAAAGTCCAAAAGCCCATTTTTAAAAAAACATTTAAAAAAACGGTTATAACCGCTTGTTAGCGGTTTGAATAACCGCTAACCGCCGGTTATAAAATAACCGCTAACCGCCTAGGCGGAGGCGGTTGCGGTTATTGAAAATCCGATAACCGCCTAAAGCGGAGGCGGTTGCGGTTATTGCAAATAACCGCCGGTTATTGCAAATAACCACCGGTTATTGCAAATAACCACCGGTTATAACCGCTTGAACACCCATATCCATATGACATGTTACTATATAAGTCTTAGCATAATTAAGAATATCAAATTTTATTTTAGTTTTGCATATCTTATCCTCCACAAAGAATGTTCTTTTTCTTTATCTTGTTTTTTAGTGGTCGAATGATTTCGGGTATGTTAGTTAATATTTTTGGGGAGTGTCTTTTTGTTTGTTGTTTGAAAAAAAAAATGTTATGATATGATGTAAAGATGAAAACTGTTTTTGCGGGTTTTTTTTTTTTTTTTTGAGTTGTTTTTAATGTATTTGTCTTGATAACAGAAAACAAAAAATAGGAAATAAAAATTTAAATAAATAGCCGAATACAAGTCTAGAAAGCTATGCAGGAAATTTACTTTTTCAATTTTATTGATTCTTCTTTTCTAGTTAGGCAGGACGGTGTCCGGGGTGAAAATGAAGAGAGAGTACTAAGAATTTGTTGAAGAAAATAAATGAGAATATTTTGAAGACTTTTCTGGGTGATGCCCTCATTTTGTGATCCAATTTTGTTCCTCCCAAACAGTCTAGTTGAATAATGCCATCAATTTTTTACAAAGAAATCTCATATTGATCAACTGCACTCTACGTTATACAAGCTGAGCTATCAATTCGTTGGTATGGTTTTTAAATTTCCTCTCTTGAATTTCAATCATTCTCTAAATTTGCTTGAGGTCAGCTATGATTTTTGTTCTCATCTCGACTGCTTGAAAAGGCTGTATTTCTCCACTCTTTTCTCTATTTTTTTCTTCTAGCATTTATTTGAAAAAAAAAATAAAAATTAAATGACCTTCTCTTTATTGAAGTATTTATTTAAAAAAAATTATTTAAATAGTTCATGAAAATGATAAATAGAGTTCTTATTAATTTTATTTAAATAATAAAACTTTTTTAAATAATTTAAATAGTACACGAAAATGATAAAGTGAGTTATTATGAACTTTATTTAAATAGTAAAACAAAAAATAGTTTCGTTCATTTTTTTTTTCTTAAATAAAATCTTAACATAATTCTCTCAATTTTTATTGTTTTTTCAATTACTATTTTTTTAAAAAAAAACTCTCAATTTGATGTATTAAATTTTAAAAAATTTCATATTTTTATTAAAACTTTCTGTTAAGTCATAATGGATGAAGCCAAAATACCAAAAATACCGTTGGTTAAAATTATAAAAAAGAAAAAAAAAAATTGCTTTGGGGCTAATCCACGATTTAGGCATAGCAAAGCCCGCGATAATAATAATAATAATAATAATAATAATAATAATAATAATAAAACAAAAAACAAAAAAAGGAGGATGAAAGTTAAAAAAAATTAAGTAAAGCTTCTAAAAAATGTTTTGGTGGACGGCAAAGTCTTTATAGATAATTGAATAAAAAAAAAAAAGAGAAATTTTATTTACCCATGAACTTTGGTTACTTTTACAAATATTTTTTAATGTTTAAAACCTTTTACTTAAGTGTATTAAAGTTTGGTTTTCTCTCACTTTGTCTCTTTCGTACAGAAAATCCTAATGAAATGTCAATTATATTCCTAATTTCAAAACTAAAATTATGTCGTTTTGGGAACGGTGTAATTTTTCGACTCAATTTTAGAGTCAAGGATAAAATTGGTATTTTTTGTACGAAAAAAGTAAAGTGAGAAAAAACCAAAGTTTAATACACTTAAATGAAAGATTTTAAACTTTAAAAGATATTTATAAAAATTGTAAAAATTCAGAAATAAGTGAAGTTAAAAGAAATATATATATATATATAAATATAGAAAAAAAAAAGAAAAAAAAAAAGAAGAGAAAGATGGTGGAATCTTATCTTTTTTTTTTGGGAGAAGAGAAAGGCGTTGCATGGCCGACCAGGCAGGCCCACTACCTAAAAGGATTTGGTGGGTCCCAAGCCATGTGATTAATTTCATCAGAGAAATCGAACAAAAGCAGAGTAGGAAACTTCCGAGTTGCTTCGCAGTCAATTAGCTACAAATGTCATCTATCATTTACTCGTTTATAACCCTCGGCTGCTGCCTCCGTCTCAGTCTCTCCCTTCTCCTTTAAGCCTTCAACCCCCCCACCGAACCTAGACAATATGGCTGAAGTTGCCTTTGGAATCATAGGGAATCTCATACAGAAGCTTGGCTCCGTTGCTTACCTAGAGTTCGACTTGGCATGGGTTTTTAAAAAAATTCTTTTGAGCATTCAAATTTTATAAGCAATGCTGAATTAACTGTTTTTAAGGAATTTTTTTAGAAAAGGAATGTATTTTTTTCAATTGATTTTAAATTTATTAGAGAATATTAATTACTAAAGTTTTTTTGTATTTATATTTTGAGGTTTGCTAGAGGTTTTTTTTTAGGGGTGTAAAGGCGGGCGGTTAAATAACCGTCCGCTAACCGCTATAACCGCTTATATATATATAAGTCATATATATATATAATTTGTTATTATATAATCAAATGATTTAATGATCAATTGATCATGTGATATAATCATATAAATTATAGTGATAATATAATATATTAATACTCAATTTGTGATTTAATTATTGAAAACAAAAATGTGATTTAATCATTAATGATCAATTGATTAAGTTATATGTATAAATATTATTATAATTATAATTATCCAAGTATATTATATAAAAAGCGGTTAGCGGTTATGGTTATTAAACCCAATAACCACTAACCGCTAGGCGGTTATAATAGTTAGCGGTTAAGACGGTTAGCGGTTAAGCGGTTAAACGGTTAGCGGTTATAGCGGTTAGTGGTTAGCGGACAGTTATTTAACCGCCCGCCTTTACACCCCTAAAAAAAACCTCTAGCAAACCTCAAAATATAAATACAAAAAAACTTTAGTAATTAATCATATATAATTAATGCTAGCATTACTCATATATAATTAATGCTAGGTAAATATGACACAAATATCATACAAAGATGACATTGTAGGATCTAATAGCCATTGGATCGGTCCTTGTTAAAAAAAGAAATCCATTGAGTATTAGGTTCCATTTGTTTTGGCGTAAAATGATTTCCTAAAATTGATTTTTGTATTTTACGATGTTTGGTGCGACGTAAAATGATGGTCAAACTAAAATCTTTTTCCGTTGACCAAAAAATCCTTCATTAACTATTATGAAACCAATTTTTAAAATCGTAAACCAATTTTCCAATTGCTCTTCCCTCTCGCGCATGTAGCTCTTCAACTTCTCCCAGTTGTCATGCACGCATGAAAATATTTTCCTAAAAAATGACTTTCCTGAAAATATTTTACGCCAAAACAAACAGGACCTTAGACTCTACCATGTCAGCTTTGTTGAATATTTGTTGGATGTTTATGTGGTATGTAGCATTACTCTATAAACATTTTTTTTTTTTTAAATTGGTTTCCAACATTTCATTCCACAACAAGACTATTGTTCAACAGCTACAATCTCATTCATGCACGTTGGAAAATCCTCTCTCCACAGCCTATCCTCACTCTCCGTTAAGGCTAGCTTAGCTAAACAATTATCACATTTTGAATAATGTTATATACCACATTTTTTTATTATAATTATCCCACAATGCTTACGTGACAATCTCATCCAACTTTTTTTTTAAATAATAATAATAATAAGAACTGATTCAATAATTGATTGGGGCTGCCACATATATATTATGGGATAGTTGTAGGATAAAAATGTAATTACTAACATTATATATACACATATTTATTTGCTTAAACATACATATATACTATGTATGAATATACAAGATGTGAAAGACAAGTAATGTAATTTTCATTTTGGACTGTAATTTCTGCTTTGGGTATATTGTTGGGGAGCACACCCCTTTTATTAGGTCTCTCACTCTCTCTTACTTTCTGATCAAGTGTATAACATATATTTCTTTGCAAGTTAATTTTTTAATTGAGTTAGGACAAGACACCATTTGGTACTGGGGCTTTGGTTGCGGCTTGTGGACTCTTTTGTTATTAGGTTACCAATTTCTTTAACCTTTCGGCACCGGGCAAGGCTGACAAGCATTAGGAGCCCCATGCATGGTCTTATGACTTTACAAAGAGTTGTATCTTTGATAAACATTTGACTGGACCTAATCACTGTAACCTCCTTTGTGAGAAGGCTAGGGGGTCCTTCTCACAAAGGATTAGAACCATATAGTCATGTGTGTATATATATATATGCTTTTATTATAAAAATTATGCTCAAGTTTCTAATAGGATCCACGTGATATCTAATAAGAGAAAGAGAAAGAACCATTATTTTCAAGAAAAGAAAAACTGTCTCATATTAATGGAACACAGTTAAAGAAAGAGAAGAGAAAAAGTAAAAGGGCATAAGAAGAGGTGGTTAGGCCAATATATATATATTGCCATATTGGCCTAAGAGAGATGAGAAGGCTTAACTACACGTACAGTATTAGAGTTGGGATGAAGCGCAACTTATTGAAGTACGTAAACATAGAGGCATGGTCTATTACCATGTTTGACAAGCTGATCATAGTGCATCAAAAAGTTAATCAATTGGCTAAAGAGGTTTGATACAGGCACAACTTAAGTCTAACTTTGGTCAAACTTCTAAGCAAAATTTTTCTTTCTCTCTCTAGTTGAAGACTCTCTCTCTCCCCCACATCAGTTTTTTTTTTTTTTTTAAACTTAACAGAAAAGTTAGACTTAAGTTGGACTTAAGTTATGCCTTTATCATTTTCCTTGGCAAAAATGCATATGCACGTATGTGGCTGCGGATGGTGCCATGATCCCAAAGATTTGATCTCGTAACCCTAACATGTGGGGGCGTAACATTATAGATAAGTTCATAATAAGAGAAGAAATAAAATTTTCTTTTAAGTCCTATTTTATGAAGAAAGAGATGCAAATTGGCATATCAGCCCATGATTGCTCATGTACCCGAGGTTAAACTTGATAAGGACACAAGGAGTCATTAACAAAAGAAGATGATGAGGCCAGGTAAGGGCAATTCTTTCTTCTTCTTTGGTCTTAAATTAAACTTTTAATGCTTTATTGGTTCAAACCCCAATGTTTGTCAAGTGGTAGTGTGTAAATAGGGATGATAAAGACTCAATTTTTTTGCCCAATTTTTGTTTTTTTTTTTAAATAAAGTAAAAAATAAAAAAGTGTCTAAAGCAATAATGTTTATTTTTTTGTCCTTTTTATGGTATTTTTTTTAATGAAAAATGGCCATTTTCATTTTTTAAAAAACACCAATAAAAAGAAAGACAAAAAATATATATTATTGCTTCATACACTTTTTTATTTTTTACTTTGTTTTTTAAAAATAAAAATAAAAAAGGTAAAAGTTGAACAAAAGTTGAAAAAAAAACAGTTGGACCTTTAACATTTTTCGTGTGTAAAATCCTCCCCCCTTCTCCATCTCCAGCCAGTGGGATTGATTCTCCTTTATCTCTTGTGTAGTTTGATTTGTTGTTGCTTAGTGTTTACCAATGTACTAATAAAAAAAAAATTATATCTTTCGTGTGGAACATAATATATAATATTTCCAAGTATATCAAAAACTTGTTATGTTATATTTATTAACTTCTCTTTTGTAATCACAAATTTTTTCATGCCAGGACTAGAGGATAAGAGGCTGACAGCGGAAGCCTGGATGAATGAAGTTTAAAGTTATTTGTGCAATTATTTCTGTCATTGTAATTTGAATTAAGAGATCAAAAAAAAAAAACACAAAAAAAAAAACATTGCTGTCGTTGTAATTATTATTAAGATTATTTAAATGAATAGACATTTGTTAATGTAATTCTTTTTTTTTATTCTTTTTTTATATATCCACACAAAAGGAGAGAGGGAAATTCGAACTCGTGACCTCCGTTTCATTAGGCGTGATCTCAGTCGATTGAACTACCTCTTAGAGACTTGTTAATGTAATTATGATTAAGAGATGTAAGGAAACAAATGGGTGACGTATATATTTTTGTCACTCCCTCCCGTTTTTATGAAGTTTAATTATATATATATATTAAGGATGTCTACAATACAATTATCCCGAAAGACCTTTTTATGCCTCCTCTAATGTGACCTTTTTTATTGATTTGGGTTACAAACCAGGCCTACAGGTAAGAGAGTTGGGCTTTGCTCTTTACTGTTTGGTTGAATGAATCATCTTAAAGAAAAAAGAAAAAGAGTCGGCCAATAGTCGATTGAGACCCATTACAATTAGTGGTCCTAATTTCTTAAAAATTACCATATAAACGTATGAGTAATGCAATATACCACATTTTTATATCATAATTATCTCACAATACTTACGTAGCAATCACATCTATCCCTTCAATTTTTTTTTTTTTAATTTTTTTTCTTACAATAACCGATTTAATAATTGGTTGAGACTATCACATATACACTGTAAAATATTTATAGGATAAAAATGTAACTTGTAGCATTATTTATAAATATATATACATAATTATAGGCTTCAAAGTTTACAAACCTAACCCTAGTAAGTTGAGGGTTTTATAATTGGCATGAAAGTAACACAATCAGATTGCAAGCTACATTTTCCTTTCTTTTTTTCTTTTTTCTTTTTTAAAAAAAGGGTTATATTATTTAAATAGGACATCTTTTTCTTAACCTTTTTGATTGAATGGAATTATGGACCTACAAAAGTGCTTTGTGGGTAGATAGTGGAAATCTTTTTCTTAACCTTTTTCATCTTTCCTTGCCTTAGCGTTGTGAAAAGAGATAGATAGCTTTATGTGTTGATTGAACTTGAACGTGGCCAATTCCGGTGGATCCCTAGCCATGTGATTTTATCAGAGGAATCAAAGAAAAAGCAGAGTAGGAAACTTCCATCCCAAGAATAGGCGAGCGAGCATTGCACTTGGCCAATTCCTTTAATATATATATATATTCTCCTTCCTCAACAATATCCATCTCATATTGATGAACTACACACTCTGCATTATACATATACAGGCCGAGATATTGGTATGGGTTTCATATTTTCTATCTTGAATTTCGATCATTCTCTAAATTTGGTTTGAATTTCGATGATATTTTCTATCTTTAATTTACTCTCTCCTACTTCCGCTATTATTCTCATAATTTAGTTTTTCTCCTACAAACTTTAACATGTTATCGTAGCCACATCAATATTTTAACACTCACGTTTATTTTTTTGGGTAATGTCAAAGACCATCTTTTTATCTTCCTAAAGTAGATGTGACTTTTAAAATTATTATTGAATCAAAATTTAAGTATGATTCATTTAAAATGGTAATTTTAAAAGGCACATCAACTTTAGAAGGATAAAAAAATGGTCCCTACCATTACTCTATCTTTTTTATGTTTTTTTTTTTTTTTTATATGAAAATATATTCAAAATGAATGCCAAAAATGCAAATAAGCATTTTCCAAAGACTAATGTTTCTTGCTTTATGCTTAGAAGTTAGCAGAACAATGGAGACGGGAGGCAATATTCAAGAACAACTTCAACCTTCGGATATAATCATCAGAGGATCCCTCGGATTCAGCAGAGAGGGAACTCTTGTTAACGGAATGCGAGAATTTTCAAAACAGAAGCCATCAAATTCCTTCAAGTTTATTTTACAGAATTTCGAAGATGATCTTGTCCCTCCGGGAAAGCACTCCGACTAAGTGGTAGCTCTCAACGAGAAACTTGGAGGATTATATTTTCCAAGATACTCCAGAAAGAGTCACTTCCCAGATATTCAAAAATTTACAGATAAATTCTCCGTTGAAGAATTATGGGTTGCTGACGCATTATGGCATAACGTCACCAATCGTCTCATCGTAGACTTCCAGCAGAACATCATCGCTGTAATCAGATACATGCGAGAACTGAGGCTCCTAGTAACTAGCCTCAAATCCAAAATTAAGGAACAATCATGCAGCCCAATGATCCTTGAAAGAGAATCTGGTAATCAGAAAACTGAATTATCAGGGAACAGATGTTATGAGAGGATTGAATTTTCTGTTAATCTACAAGTCCCTCTTAAATCTGATCAGAATGCTTGCATTCCTCCTCCTAATCAGGAGTTCAAATCGGACAAGTCCTTAGCAATGACTTGGGCATCAAGAATAACAGAAGGCGAACATCCGGAAGGAACCAGCCTTATCAACGGTTATCTACCATGCCTTCCAATTGTTTGGATAAATGATTGTTCGAAAAAATTATCATCGTACCCTTCTTGTTTAAACATGGAATGGTCGGACAGATTTCAGTGAAGGTGATTGAAGACACTGCTTTCTTAGGGAAAGAAATATCAGAGCAATTAACTGCCATTGAAGATTTCTTGCCAGTCCAGATCAGTGTATGGTCGACCGCACCAGATTATAGTCAAGGCAGTTATGTTTCAGAGTTTCATCTGCTCAGAATCATCGACGAAGAACCAGAAGGATTGAAGACCCTCGCTTCAGACGAGGTCGAACCAGTCAACTTCGACCCAGAAGATTTAATCAGAATGCGAGGACATGCCATCAAAGTGATAACGGAGAAGCTTCAAGATACAACAGAAAAATGGTATACCCTTTACAGCTCAGAAAGATGTATCATTCAGACCGCTGAACCTTACGACGGAAAGATCGCAAAGGGAAAGCAAAAACAGACGGTAAAGATCCCAGCAACGCTACTGGACGCAGCCTTTATTGGGCATTTCGACCTCAAAACGAGGGAAAGATTGAAGGCAATAGTTGTTGAAGACACATAAGATAAGACCTCCAAGGCATTCGAGGCGGCATCATCAGAAAAAGCATGTCATTAAGATAAAAGTGGGGTGTCATTAAGATCCAGCGTGAAGTCTGTTGAAGTGTTATGAAATGTGTTTTAGTTGTTCTCTTCCCTGCTCTGTTTACGTCCTTCTCTGTTTTTGCTATTTTCGTCTAGTTATGTTTATCCTTCAAGTTAGTAGAATTATATAAGTTGATGTAAAATTCTATTAAGGTGATGTGATGTAAGGAGGTGAATGGTATGAATGAAAAGCCTTCAAAGTTTATTAAAAAATTTGGAGATTTTCATAGAGTTAGATCAATCGGTTGGAGACTACGTCTCGTGAAACGAAAGTTACTAGTTTGAATCTACTCCCTCATTTCCACAGATTTGGTGAGACTCAATAGTTTAGTGTGTCCACAAATCGATAGCTTTATACTTAATAAACTTGATTCTGGTTTTAGATTTCAAGATTTCCATAATTTGGTTTGAAGAAGCTTGACTAAGCCCAAACTTTAAATACGTTACACAAAATCCTAAGAACATCATTTTCTGTTATTCAAATATACATCATATTAATGTCATATGCTCGTGATTTGACGGCGAGCTAGCCCACCGTCAAATCGTAGATTATTAAATGTTTTGGTGGATGTGAAAGTCTTTATAAAAAAAATGAATCATATGCTTGGAAAAAAAAAAATGATGTGTTTGCGAAGGGGTTTGAAAATGGGAGTGGGTCAATACTGTAACAGATTTGATTGATACAAAGAAAAAGTAAGAATGTTTTGTATGAAAAAGTGGAAAAAAAACAAAAATTGTTTTGTAGTGATTTTTTTTATTTGAATAATAATAAAAAGTAATTGATGTGATGTAAACAGTAAAAATATTTAGATTGATTTTGAGAAGATGACGCTTATACCCTCACTTTAGACCAAGAAAATGACGCTTATATCCTCCTAAACCGAGAAAATGACACTTATGCCCTCTAAAGTGAGGGCAAAAGTGGAAGACAAAAAAATTAAAATGGCACATGACTTGCACATAACCGTTGACCTTTAATTTTAACCCCTTTAACTAATGGAATTAAGCTTTTTGTTATAAGATGGTAGTTTGATAGGGTCAAGTGTCATAGTTAGTAGTTCATGAGAGGCCGAGGCGCTATAGTTCACGGGGTAAAAAATAATTACTCCATAATTTTTTTTTTTTTGGTGAGGTTTTGAAAAAGACAAAAAGCAAAATCCCAACCTCAAATTCTGAAAATCCATTTGCCTTCCCAACGTTCCCACCTCCCTTGGTAGGCACAAAGTCCTCATTTCAAAACTGGGCTGGGCCATCCAATCCAATTCTTCCCAACTTTGGACCTCTATCCTTACCGCAAATACCTCTAAAACGCCCTCATTTCTTGAAGCCCCTGACTCCTTTCGCGGCAAATCAGGATTATCTCTTACAATTTTTTTAAAAAATTATAAATTCTCAAATTACGAATTTTATACCGTTTTCTTACATTGAAACACTTAAAAAATGACACCTATTAAAAAAAGTAGCATGTTACCAATGTAGACAAAAAGAATTTTCCTCCCAAAAAGCTTTTCCTTAAAAAGTTTTTACCAAAAATAGGTTTAGATAATATTAAATTACGACTAAAAATTTGTACAGTCCAGATTTTAGTTGTTCTATATTCATAGTTTTATCATGCTTTTCAAAAGTCTAAGCTAACTCTCAAACATTATTATTTTATTTTTTTTTGACATGAAACATTATTTGATATACCTCCTCTAATGTGACCTTTTATTTTTTACTTGGGTTAGACGCAAGGCCTGATGGAGAGAGAGAGAGTTGGGGCATTGGTTGCAGATTCTTTTGTCATTAGGTCACCAATTTTTTTGACCGTTCGGCATTGGGCAGACGTGAGCCCCATACATGGTCTTATAACTTTACAAAAACTTGTATCTTTGGTAAACATTTTCCTGGATCTAGTTATGATCTCCTTTGTGAGAAGGCACCCCTTAATTCTCTCAAAGTTATGGGACTATTTTGCAAACTTCTTTAGAGAGAGTAGTGTTACACCCCTATATATATATATATTAATTCTCTATATCCTTGATTTTAGCCTCTCTTTTTTTTCTTCTTTTTCTTTTTTATTTCGGACAATTGCAGCCAATTGTAGACTTGAAGGGCAGAATGGTGGTGGATAGTGAGAATGGAATGCAAATTAAGCATACGTGCGTGCGTGTGATGAAACCTAAAGGGTATATAGGTGACATTTTCCACATATCCTGGAAAATTTTTATTTTTAAGCCCCATCAAAATCTTGTCCATTGGCAACTAGTGAAGTGCAGCCGCAATTCTTGTGATTTATGACCACATTGTCCACTTCGGGGGACCCTGTGCCCACTGTGGTCGAGGCCCTTCATAATCGAATGATCGTAGAAGCATTGAAATATTATGAATATGATTGTTTCTACCCCAAGAGAAATTAATGAGATAGCTAATTAGAGTGTTGAAGCTGAATTAAACTCAGAAGTTTAGTTAGTCAAGGCAGTTATTTTTGTCCATACATGATTTCAGGGTACTCATCAAATTAAAGAAAAAAAGAAAACATATTCGTTAAGAGTTTAGAGCATCGGATAAATGTCACGATATAAGTGCTTGCATATATTACCTAATCTAGACAATAGTGGTCAATTAAGAGAAAGCAACCTAGTATCATAATTCTCATCTCTTCGCTCTTTGCACTTCCCTCCTTGCTTGGCTTCTCTAAATCTACTTACCCCTGCAAGCAGAACACCAATTAGCACTTACACAAAAGACTAACATCAGTGTCATTCTTATCATGTGCACATCAAAGAATTAAAGCTCCCCCTAGCCAAGTAGCTAGTGCATTGTGAAAGCATGGTTAAGAGTAAAAATTGATGGCAGCAACATAGGTTAACTTATAACTTGATAAACGGTAGCATCTTAGTATCCTACATGCTCTTACACGCATTTCTTGTAGATTCTAAGGCTTTTTGAAGTATTTACAAATCAAGCGCATTCAGCATCCAATTAAGCTGGTAAGGTGTGTGCAACACCCCATAATGAGGCAAACTCAACTCCGGAAAGACAAAATCTATCGTCAAGCTACATGCTCTGTTTGACAGAGGTTTCTACCTACAACTTCTTTAATGTAATTATTGACTTTATGCACACCTAATGCTTTATAGAGATATCAAATGAGGCCATGCGTCTTTCATCCTTTTGGCTATATATGTATATCAAATCAACCTTCACACTTAGAAGAAAAACAATGATATGGTACAGATGATAAGAAAATAGCATCATAATAAATTTCACGACCAATCATCAATAATAATAATAAACCTTCCCCTCAAGGTGATCTCCTGTTATAAAATTAAGAAATTCAACACTCTAAAAAAAAATAAAGTGTTGATTTAAGTTGTAATGTGTTTCACAAATTAAGCACTAAAAAAAGCTATGGAAGATTACTACATGAGCACAGAAAAAGGTGAGAGAGAAATTTAGGTTGAAACTTACAGTAAACACCACTCCATTATGGTAGTTGGCTCATCCGTCTCAAATTTATGGGACCAAACAACTGAGACACCCAAACTTTTCTCCTCGGGTATACGAGTTACATCGATTATGTCGCACTGAATATAATAATCATTATCTTTATACAGTGGGCATTGTAAAATGCAGAACCTGTGATTCTCTAAATGGACGAATACAGGAAGAAAGGCCTCATCATGAGGAAGTACGATACCATCCAGAGGCCCGAGGAACCACATATCCAAGTCTAAATCATAGCAAAGCAACTCCCGGCCCTTTGTAATCCAGTATAAAAAATTGGCTACGGCTTGTGCCATTCCAAACAATCCGAAAGGACAACTGCGATGTATCTTGCGCTGTGCGGGCTCAAGCGTCTTCCAATCTCCATGCCCGACGTCATAAACAAAGAAAACAGCAGAGAGATTATCATAAGAACAGCCCTCACTCGGTGCCTGTGGTACTTTTAAAGCAACAAGAATCCTGTTGGGATTCTCAAGAGCTGCAGAGACTATAAAATAAGACATTTCGTATGGAGGTTCAGGTAAGACTACCCACTTGTTAATGACGGGGTCAAAAACCTCGGCAAACATTTCGAGATCTCGCCTATCGGAGCCCAAAAGATAGAGTTTAGAACCTAAGACCCATTTGTGAGGTTGGTTTCTGTAAGTGTTCATCGATGGAGCACGGATCCAACGATTCGTCATGGGCCCGACAGCACCGAGCTTAAATACAGAATCATCAGGACCAAAACAGTAAATAGTGGAACCTAGGGCAGCGAAGGTAAAGTCAAACGAATGATTTCCTTCCCAAAATGGTTTGATCGTCCGTTCCTCACTGATGAACATACCGTCCGCATCGACCCCAATGGGAATGACATACCACCTCCCAAACATCTCCGTTCTATAAAAGACTGGCATACAGATAGCGATTTCGTAAGTAGTAGCAGGACCAGATGGTTTAGGTTCAGCAACGTCAGTAGGAGGACAAAAGTCTCTAGCAGGACCAGATGGTGAAGTATCAGCAATTGATGAGGTAGTCGGGCATGACCCAGATGGTTTAGGTTCAGCAATTGATGGGGCATTCGGGCATGACCCAGATGGTTTAGGTTCAGCGATTGATGGGGCATTCGGGCAAGACCCAGATGGTTTAGGTTCAACAATTGATAAGTCAGTCCGGCATGACACAGATGGTTTAGGTTCAGCAATTGATGAGGCAGTCCGGCAAGACCACGAACGGAATCGCCACGAGAGGCCTCGAATCCGAAACGGAATCGGCATCGGCATCGGCATCGGGATCACAGAGTACTTGTGATGAGGGAGGGCGGGTAGATATATATGGACCTGAGACGAAGAAGAGTTCTGGGATTTTAGGGTTTGGGGAGTTGCCAAAGTCGGTGGAGTGAGCTAGGTTAGGTGGATTGATCAGACTTAAGAGATGGGTAGGTGAGGTGGCTTGATCTGGAGATATGAGTGTTTTCGCGTGGGAGTGGGCCACAATTGTCTCATACACAATAATAAGAAAACAATAATAATAATAATAATTTGCAACTTTATGCTTTTACCCTTATTTTTTGTTCATCAAACTTAAATCAGACAGGGTTACGTTCGTCTTTTGCTCATTTTAATTACTTTTTGCCCGTATGCATCGTAAAGAATTGAATGATTCTTTTGGTTTTTGTTTTTTTTTTTCATTGTCCTTGCATTAATTGACTATTTTACCCTTACCTTAAAGCTATAAAGCCTATCCACCCTTGGAATTAAAAATATTGCTGCTGTTTGTTTTGTAATTTTGGAGCTCTTTTTCTTTGATTGTGTGGAGTTACGGTTCTATGCTTCTTTTTCTTGTCTTATTAAATCAGTTAGATTTATTTGTCTTTTAACATTTCTACTACTCCATCGGTCTATTAGCTGAATTTTCGGCAAAAATTTTGGTTTGTCCCTCTTTAGTTTAAATTTTTCTCCCTGTCTTGTGTAGTTGTGTGTGTGGATAAGTAAAAAAAAAATACAAACATCAGATTTTCATTCTTTAGACTTTCCTTGTTCGATAAATTTCGCTTCATTTTATTGTTGTCGAATTGTTTGTGTATTTGTTTAATTAATTGTATCTAACGTTGCCATTGAAACATGGAGCAGCAAGATTTTTGCAAAAACCTAGTCAAACTAAACTTCAAACAGGGAGATCAAGAGAGTGAGATGGAGATGAGTGAGGCAGAGAGGGAGAGAGGTGCGGTTAGAGGGGAAAGAAAGAAGACATAGGTGAGATGAGAGAGACTAAAAATTAAAAGAATAAAATACAAAAGGTAAAATTAAATATATATATATATTAATGATATATGGAATGATTAAGGGAAACTATTGGAATGTATTTTGGCATAAAGAAGCAAAAAATAGTTTAGATCCCTAAATTTAGGAAACATAACGAGGAAGCTGTCTGAAAATGCTCTAAGCCGTTAATCCCTTTCCCTGCCTCTCTCTCGTTAATTTCTCTCATTCAGAGTCTAAGACATTCACGCCTGAGTTCAACCCTTAGAATTGCGTGTGAAGCATAGTTAAATTTAGTCTTCCACCAATTGAACTCTAATCCAAGTCCTCAAGAGGCAGCTCAATCGGTTAGGGACCACGCTTTATAAAGCGAATGTCACTAATTTGAATCCCCATAAAAATAAAAAATAAAAAATCTGACCCAAAAACATTCAAGTTTACAAGTAAACCAATTTAACAAAATGCCGCAAACTTCTTTCTTCTACCCAAATCCTCACACAGACACACCTAATCCTGCTTCCCCAACCAATATGAAACCAAATCGTTAACCCATTCTCAAAACCAAACCAAACTAAACCCACATTCTTAGTACCTTTGACAACTATCTCTCTCCCTTTTTATGATACAGATTGGACGTCAAACAGAGAACAGTCAAAGCGTCTTGTCCGGAAGTTATGTTATTTTTCTCACATTTTATGATTTCAGTTCAGTCCCCGTCTGGTCGGCTACTTGTCCCGTCCGGACGCGTAGCTTTGATTGGCTTAGTTGACTTTGTTTCATATTTATTAGATTTAGGGTTTTGTGAGTTTTTATTTTGTGTTTTATTAGGGTTAGAATTTTTGGGTCTATAAATATATGCTTATATAGCCTCTAAAAAAGGAGAGTTGTTATTTTATGAATCAGTTTTGATTAATGAGAATACTCAGAGTTGAATTTATTCCTTTATTTTCTTTAAACCTTAAATAGACTCTATTATTTTTTAAAAAATTCTTAGATCTTTGATGAAGTCAAGGTATAGAATTATTTATCCCAGCTTATTAATGTTTTTCACTACAGCCCAATAAATCGTGGTGCATCATTTTACCTCTTGAACTTTTGCACAGAACTGTTTGAGTTTTAATGGCTGCTTAAGTGGGACAGGTTACCGATAAAATGTTACTGCGTAGCTTTACTCCTTTTTAATTTTTTTTGTCCAATTTCTTGACGTCTATTAGCATATGTGCCAAATCAGCTTTAAAATAATAATAATAATAATAATAGTAAAGTTATTAAAAAAAAAAAACTTAATAACAATAATAATAAAATCTATGTTGTTTGGAAGGCAACACGGTGGGTTGGGTTGGGTGAAGGAGGGACTCAACGTTGGAAGTAAATTAAGATAGAAGGGTCTGATAAATCAAATTAAAATTTATTTATAAAATATTATATTCATATTTCAATATAATTCAAACTCGATACATAAATACAAATTATCATCTTTCACTGAAGGGTGAGCTTATTAACTAGTTAGTGCTTAAGCCAAGCCACTTGGCAAGGTTGGGGTGGGTCCACTACCGCTACTCAACTCATGGGTCATAGATATCCGAGGCCTAGTGCACCAACAAAAAGACAAGGACGTGTGGGCCAAATAAAAACCATTATTGGATTGATTGGATTGCAAAATAACCCCATTTATTTATTTAATTATTTTCAATATTGTTCTTCTTTTTTCTTTATGATTAATTTTATTATCTATTGAAACCTCAAAGGTCAATGCCCAGACATGAAAACGACAATGTGATTTTGCACATGTTATCACTTCAATAAAAGATTTTTTTGGGCTGCATTCGCAGATAGTTTTCCTGTTCTCTTTTACTGAAGAGTTTGTAGTCTTTTGGATTTGATTAATATGGCTAATGCTGCTTAGCTTTTTGTACCTGTCATGTGGGTTAATTTGGCTAAAACTGTTTGGCTACTCACATAACGACACGTGTCGTCATGGGCTTATAAAAGGAGAAGTGCCTCCTATTTCTCCTTTAACTTAGTCGCTCTCCTATCTCCCTCTCCAGCAAACCCACATCCTCCAACGAAGGACTTCTTTTGGGTCCTTCTCCCATATGTCTTCCATTTCCCTCTCACTCATTCTTCCCTTTTTATTTCTTATTCTCTCCCACACATTTCTCACCACATAAACACCCATTATTGAGCATTTGGGGCCTATGATAGTTGTATATTTTTACCCGAATATAAGACGATGACTTGAGCGTCGGAGGGTCTTCAGAACCCCAATCAAATACCCCTTACCGTGCTTTCATTGTGCAGATATCCCTAAGATGCATAAGAATTCTCTCCCTAGTCTAGAGCTGAAGAAACACTGTAGCATAGCCGTATGGTGGACAAAAAATTGCACCAATATACTATAGGAAGGGATAGCTTGTAAAACAGTCTTTATGAGAATTTCTTTACCTGCCTAGGAAAAAAACTGTGTCTTCTAATCATTAATCCTTCAATAAAGCTTTATTGGCAAAACAATGTTGGAGACTAATACAATCTCCGGAGAGCTTGGCAGGCATAATTATAAAAGCTAAATATTATCCAAGAGGGTCTTTATTGGGGGCAAAAATTGGAAGCCACCCTTCATTTGCTTGGCATAGTCTTTTTGCAGCAAATGATCTTCTTCAAGAGGGATTGATATAGAGAATTGGGGATGGGGGCACGACACATATATGTGGTGACAAATGGCTGCCAAAGCCTTCTTCATATGCAATCCAATCTCCTTGTATTCGTTTGGATAGGAGAGCAAAAGTTTCCGAACTGATGGACAGGGTGACAGGAAGTTGGAATACTATACTTGTACGTGATCTTTTTAAGGCAAGTGAAGCTGATATTATTTGCAATCTTCCCCTTAGTAGATATTCTCAAGCAGATAACTTGATCTAGAGAGCAACCAAGAATGGCCTATTCACCGTGAGGAGTGCATATTATTTGGAAAAAGAGAAGGTTGATTCTTTGCATGGGGAGGGATCATCTTCACCAAATTTTTCTACAGTATTGAAAATGATTTGGGGTTTACAAGTTCCTAATGCAGCCAAGGTATTTCTGTGGAGGGATTGTGCTAATATTCTTCCGACGAAGGATAATTTGTTCAGTCGTGGGGTTGTTAAAGAGGGTCGGTGTATTTTCTGTCAATAGGAACTGGCTGGAGAATGCTTTTCACATTATTTGGGAGGGTGACTTTGTTCATCCTAACAGGATTGTGCAAGAGGCTAGGGAACGTCTTATTACTTTCCATACAGTCTCGGCAAGGGAGGCATATTCAAGTGATGAAGAAATTCCAGAACTCTCGGCAGGGGATGCATCTTCAAGAGGTGACGCATCACATGTTCTAGATATGGCAAGCAGATGGGAAAAATCTCTGTGTGGGATATACAAGGTAAATTGGGATGTGGCGGTGGACTCTCATCGAAAACGCTTAGGTTGTGGGATTATTGTTCATGATCATGGGGGTTTTATTATTACTACCCAATGCAAGAGGCTGGATATTATTTAAGAACCAGTTATTGGGGAAGCATTGGCATATATCCTCGGTTGCTGTGGAGTTTAGTCGGGATTTGGGTTTGCAAGATATTATTATTGAGTGAGACTCTCTTCAAGTAGTATAAGCTTATCGTGAGTCTAGACAAAACTTTAGACCATATGGACAGATTGTAAATGATGCTAGAGTAGTCCTTGGTAAGCATCGGAGCTGGATGATCTCTCATGTTAGGTGGGAAGCAAATTCAGGGGCTCATAATTTAGTGGAATTTGCTTTATCATGCTCTATGAAGCAAACATGGATGGATGAGACACCTAGATGTGTTTATGATATTGTTTTATTAGAGCAATCTGCTTTGACTGTTTAGAGCTTTATGCTCTTTGTTACTTTATTTGAGAAATAAAATATCTTTTTTTTTTAAAAAAAAAAGCCGGGTTTTGATTATGTCTTGATGGGGTCTTGGGCAGGGGCAGATGGAGGGGGGGTTGATAGGGGTCAAATGCCCACCCTCACCTCCCTACAAAAATATTTCTCTTGATTTTTTTTTTTTTTTCAAAATTTTTTGTTGCTCTCCCTAAAAAACACATCATGGACAAGTTATTTTTCAAAAGAATTAGTTTTCATAACTCACGTGGAAGCTTTACCATAATTTTAATAGTTTTTTCAAAATTAGGAATACATAAAGGCAAAAACGAGATTGGAGAAGACTAAAAAATTGCCTCGTTTGGATAGGCCTGTTTTTGTTTTGAGTTTGGATTTTTTAAAAAACCAATGTGAGTTTTTTGTTTGGGTTGAGAATTTCGAAACCCAAATTTTTTAACATTAGAAACAAAGTCAAACTTGGGAATCTGAAATAGGATCATTTCAAAAACCAAAAAATCTGAAACTGAAAACAAAAACAAAAACTGACCTATCCAAACAAGGCCATTCTTAAATGACTAGAAAACGCACCGATTTTGGAGTTCTTAAAAAAAAAAAAAAAAAAGAGAAAAAAAAAAAAAAGGAGGAGAATGGGCAAGTCAATGAAGTCATGCACGCAAGTCAAGGAAAAAAAAAAGAAAAAAGAATGGACAATAAGTGTTGGCTGTGTACGTTTTTTTTTTTTTAGCTGACTTTAAAAGTGGGAGAACTTGAGAAGTCCCCTTTATTTATTTATTTTTTCAAACCCTAGCCCTCTTTTAAGTTTTTAAATAGGTATAGTGTATATTATATCTAAAAGAATCAAAACTCATATTGCCATTGCAATTAGCCATTCAATAATTTGCAATTTGAGCCTTCAACAATTCAAATTAATTTCTTGGAAACTGAGAGGTATATAATTAAATGTATTGAGTTTTTATATTTAGATGATTTTTAAATTAATTGTTTATGAAATATAATTGTAGTTACTTGAGATTATGGATTCTACTGAATTCTAATTAAATTCTAAATGAGCTTGTGTCAGTAGATTTAGCAAATCTGTAGCCAGATTCTTGTTAAAGGAAAAAAATTTCTGATTACCATCCTAGTGATAGTGATCAAATTCAAAGAGCATATTTATTGCGTTAGTTATTTTTTACAACATTTTTATTCAAATTTATTTTTTTCATATTCATAAAAAAAAAAAAAAAAAATTTGACCCCCATCAACTAAAATCCTGGCTCCGCCACTGGTCTTGGGTGGGTCTTAACAGAATTCGTCGATTTGAGAGTGAGATGCTAAAAGTCAAAAAAATTAAATAAAAAATTTCAGTCAAAAATAAAATATTTTTTATTAGTTATTATTTTACGTCATACAAAAAAACCCGAAAATAGAGAAAATATTTTCCGTAAACCATTTTATGGCGAAACAAATGGAATCTCATATTAATAAAAAAATACAAAGTTTCCATATCATTCTTCTTTAAGTCAATGACATTGCATAGGATTACAGAAGCGGAGTAATTTTTTCAAGGAAGATTTGAAAAAATCGTTTCAATATATCATGTTTCTCCTCCTTTTCTTCTCAAACTTGTTTTATTTAAAAATAAAAAATAAAAACTATAGATGCATGCACCTCGTGTATGTGTTGGTTTCGAGTGGGACAACCCGCACCGACATTGATGTTCTTATCCATATTAGAGAGACTGATGATTAAGGGAAAATTAAGGCAGCAGACAGCAGTAACCAAGTCACCAAGTGCAACAAATAATCTGCCTTTTCTCGTTAGCTTTTAACCTCAAGACAAACAAAGCTGACTGGAAACTTTAGTCTAAAGAGCGTAATTAAAGAAAATTGGGATTTTTCATGGAAGGTCAAAATCATGATATTATTGTCGATTCAGATTTTAAAGGGAAAAATTTTAAACTACCATCTATTTAAAATTTAAAATTAATAAATAATCATGAATTTAATTTTTAATTAATATTTTAATATAATTCTCTTCATAGCTTACTTCTGGATCGTTTATAATTATTATTACACTAAAAAACGTTGAATTAGAACTTAGGGGTGTGCATTGGAATCAATCTTTTTGCAGTTTTACCTCTACAAGGGTTGAAAGGGTTTAGAAACCTCCGACAGAGGTCATTTCTGCCCTGTCTCCATCTACAAAAAACTTGGAACTAGTTGGACAATGGAGTCTTCGTTTGCACTACTTCGTGTAAATAAGGATAAATATTTAAATATAGATATATAGAGGTGAAAAGGCAATTACAATTAATAGTTATCGGCCCCCTCCAAAAAAAAAAAAGAAAAAAAGAAAAGTTATCAGCTAAAATTTCTAACCATAATCACGTAAACTGTTAGTAAAACTCAACTCCGTCCTCACCTTCAACTTTCATCCCACCAACCCATACAAGTTAAAAGTTAAAACCATATTGGCCGTCAAAAGGAATCTGTAGTCCCATGTTAGATTTCAATTCTTTTAATATAATATCATGACAAAACGCCACAAACTAAAAAATTTAAATTAATAGAAAATAATAACTTTAATTTTTTTTTTTTTAAATATCATAACAAAAAATTTGCCTTGGGACAAAAATGACAACTTTACCTAGGGATGTTCAAGCGATTATAACCGGCGGTTATTTGTAATAACTGCAACCGCCTCCTCCTCCGCTTTAAGCGGTTATCGGATTTTTAATAACTGCAACTGCCTCCACCTAAGCGGTTCGCGGTTATTCAAACCGCTAACAAGCGGTTATAACCGGTTTTTTTTAAAATATGCTTTTATACTTATATATATATATATTTTGGGCCTTCATTTTTCATATATTTTGGGCTTATTTTGCCCTATTGGTCGAAAAATATGCTATTTTTTGAGCTTATTTCACATACATAGTCTTAAGCGATGCGGCTTATGTGAATGTTTGAATGAGGGGCTCTGCGGCTTTGAGAAAATAAGATGAAACCAAACCCTTAGGTTTCATCTTATTCTCCAACCAAAACGGTGTCATTTTGGATTTTTTTATTTAATTAATATATATTTATATAATTATATATAAATAAAAGCGGTTAGCGATTATAACATCTTCTTCATACTCCTAAAACTATTAATCGTAACTGTCTAAAACAATTAACAATTTTTAATAACCGTTTTACAAAAAGATTAACAGTTAACGGTTATAAACAATTGGCTGGGTGGTATTCTCCTAGCCTTTACCTACACACCTACACAAAAGCTGGGTATATAGCCACTGGTTTGATGAAATCCAGCTGGCAAGTGAGGGCCCCAAGTCAATGCGAACGGCGAACGCATGGTGGGGAAGATGGCAAACACGTCAGCCATCAGGAGGAGATTGCTGATGTGTGTAGAGTGGGTCCTACAGTATAAAGTGATATCGAAGGATCACATATTTATTTTTGTTAATTAATTAATTAATTAATAATTTATTTTTGTCCGAAATTCGTAATGCATGGCCATTGGCCAGTGGCCACGCCAGCTGCAACCATCTCCAACAACTCTCGATTGTCTTTTTCGCCCCTCCTCACGGGGATAGAAAGAGCCAACAAGTCTTCATCATCATCAGGGTTTTGTGAAAATTGAAAGAAAATAATATTTGGGAAAAACTGTATTTACAAGTTATTTTTATTTATTTATTTATTATATTAAAAAAAATAACAAGCTTAAAGAATTGAATAATGGTATTTATACCACATTTTTTATTCCATTTTGGAAAGATGTAGACTCAATGTAGGGTTGCAAATTGCTTGAGCTTTAGTGATTTTGAGTATCTTAAATTTTCTCTCAAATATTTTTTGGAATTTTTTTTTTTTTTTTT
>CM017327.1:3545775-3716083 GCA_006937295.1 Carpinus fangiana | reverse complement strand
ACAAATTTTTTCATGAATTTATTTTTTTCTTACATATATGTAATAATTATCTTTTAAAATTGATGAACCTCTAAAAATGAACAATAGAAAGAAAGACAAAAAAAAAAAAAAAAAAAAAAAATGTAATATGTGTTAAAGCTACGTTTAAGATATAAAGTTAGTCCCAGCATAATAGGCCTTGAAGGCTGTAATGTTTTATCCCCTGTCCCACACCGTATACTCAGAAACAAGACCAAAGCTTTATAATATCGCATAGTGACGATACCGCTGTGACGCTGTCATCGTCACTGCATGTCTGGATGACTACCAAAGCTAATTAAGCTACAGTTAACGCATTTTGATGACTTTATTCATTTATAAAATTTCATCCGGTGGCAATTACTAATTAATTAGTCGCCTGACGATGACAATGGGTTACTAAAGGTAATTGTCATTGAGTCACCATTCTCATTGAGATAATTCCCACATTAGTTTCCGGACCCAATGCAAATGTATTCAATTCCTATATTTGTTTGCATGTGTATAAACTGTACACATGCAAAGTTTATACACATGCAAACAAATATTCCTAAACTGTACACATGCAAACAAATATAGGAATTGAACATGTCAAATGCAGTTTATACACGTGCATGAATAAACTGCATTTACATGCAAACACATGCAAACAAATATAGGAATTGAATAAACTGCATTGACATGCAAACAAATATAGGAATTGAATACATTTGCATTGGGTCCGGCTACCATTAGGAATTGTCTCAATGACATTGGTGACTCAATGACAATTCCCACGCATGCATACTAAAGGTGACTCAATCAATGACGGCTACCATGGGAATTGTCTCATTGATCATTGTCATTGAGTCACCTTTAGTAACAATGATCAATGAGACAATTCCCATTGTCATTGGCTACCTTGTCATGCTTCTGATTCCACTGTCTATAAATACACCCCTAGGCCCTAGCCTATGCTCATAACCATTATATTAAACAGGGGTCAGATTTATATGATATGAAGGTTTCGTCAAATTTTTTTTTTTTTTAATTTAATTTTTAATTTTTAAATTTTTTTTTAAAAAAACTGAGATAGATAGAATTTGTCAATTAAACTTTTGTTTATAATGTTACTGATTGTATTTATGAATTATAGGCAAGCTCTAGTATGAATTGGGGCATGGCAGCAACAACAGGAGATGCAAATTCAGCCTCCAGTGGAATTTATCCTGCATGGCCTCCTGCATGTGAAGGTCATGGAAACTCAAAAGTATGTCCCAAATGTATGTTCAAGGACTACGAGCGTGAAGTGGTGTTTAAGAAGATTTTGTGTAGAAGTGACATACAAGAAGCAGGAAGCTATAGGCTTTATATACCAAAGGAACATGCATCCAGAATCTGCTCCCCAGCAAATGGAAGTGAAGTGATCACTTTCTGTGACGTTCAAATGGAGTCCTGGCCAATGGGTTTTCGTACAAGTGATGGAAGAGCTTATCTCGGCGCAGGGTGGATCAAGTTTGCTCGGGAGAAGCAGCTACGGGCAGGAGACACACTTATCTTTTATGAGGTTAGGTGCGGCCAGACTCAGAGGACAAGATTTTTCATGATTGCAGTCACTTACAAAGACCGTCTTCAAATTCTTGGAGCTCCAATAAATTACACAAATTAACACCCAGCCGCCAATCTCCGTGGGTGTAGTACTGCACTGTTCTTAGTNGATATTGGAAGCTATAGGCTTTATATACCAAAGGAACATGCAGCCAGGTTCTGCTCCCCAGCAAATGGAGTCCTGGCCAATGGGTTTTCGTACAAGTGATGGAAGAGCTTATCTCGGCGCAGGGTGGATCAAGTTTGCTCGGGAGAAGCAGCTACGGGCAGGAGACACACTTATCTTTTATGAGGTTAGGTGCGGCCAGACTCAGAGGACAAGATTTTTCATGATTGCAGTCTCTTACAAAGACCGTCTTCAAATTCTTGGAGCTCCAATAAATTACACAAATTAACACCCAGCCGCCAATCTCCGTGGGTGTAGTACTGCACTGTTCTTAGTCTCTTACAAAGGCCTACTTTGTTTTTATTTTGTAAGCAACGCGTGTTTTTGTTTTGTCATGTGTCTCATTTTAGTAGTAATGTAATAAATTGATTGTTTTACAGTCACACAAGCCCATCTGTCCTATTCCATCTCGACATTTCAATTCCATTTTTCTTACCCGTTTGTAATTTAAAATTATTATGAGGATTCCTCAAAGATGGGAAAAAGGAGAACGACCGGAGCCAGAGGCCAGAGTTCGATTTCTTGGGGTTGAGCCCATCACAGTAAGGAGGGCATTCTTCAACCTTGGGAATTGTAGCCCCCCACCAGGAGGAGGTTAGTGAATGATCAAGAAGCCCCTCGTATGGTACCCACCAAATTAAAGAAATGATATTCTGACATCTGTCACCATGCACCGCGTTTTGTATATTTGAGCTAAATTTAGTTTGAATTTCGATCATATTTTCTATCTTTAATTTACTCTTACTCTTTCCTACTTCCGCTATTATTCTCATAATTTAGTTTCCCCACAAACTTCAACACGTCATCATCATTATGATGTTTATTTTTTAAGTATTGCTAGGGACCATTTTTTTATTCTCCTAAAGTTGACGTGGCTTTCAAAATTACTATTATATCAAAATTCAAGTATAACTCATCTAAAATTTAATGGTAATTTTAGAAGTCACATCAACTTTAGAAAGATAAAAAGAGGATAGTCCCTAGGATTACTCTATCTTTTTTTAATGAAAATATATTCAAAATGAATGCCAAAAATGCAAATAAGCATTTTCCAAAGACTAACGTTTCTTGCTTTATGCTTAGAAGGTAGAAGAACAATGGAGATGGGAGGCAATACTCAAGAATGACTTCAACTTCGGATATAATCATCAGAGGATCCCCCGGATTCAGCAAAGAGGGAGCTCTTGTTAACGGAATGCGAGAATTTTCAAAACAATAGCCATCAAATTCCTTTAAGTTTATTTTACAGAATTTCGAAGATGATCTTGTCCCTCCGGGAAAGCACTCCAACCAAGTGGTTGCTCTCAAAGAGATAGAAACTTGGAGGATTATATTTTCCAAGGTACTCCAAAAAGAGTCACTTCCCAGATATTCAAAAATTTAGAGATAAATTCTCTGTTGAAGAATTACGGGTTGTTGACGCATTATGGCATAACGTCACCAATCGTCTCACCGTAGACTTTTGGCAGAACATCGTCGCTGTAATTAGATACATGCGAGAACTGAGGCTCCTAGTAACTAACCTCAAATTCAAAATTAAGGAACAATCATGTAGCCTGATGATCCTTGAAGGAGAATCTGGTAAACAGAAAACTGAATTATCATGGAACAGATATTATCAGAGGATTGAATTTTCTGTTAATTTACAAGCCCCTCTTAAATCTTATCAGAATGCTTGCATTCCTCCTCCTAATCAGGAGTCCAAATCGGACAAGTCCTTAGCAATGACTTGGGCATCAAGAATCACAAAAGGCGAATATCATAATGTTTATGATAGTTTCTAGGACTTACGATGAAGACTCCCAAATTTCAATTAAGGAAAAAAAATGCAAAATCAATCCTTGTCGTTTGAATTTTATTGAATATGTTCCTATGATTTGCTTCTTTATAAAAATGATAATTCCGTTTTGGGATTTCTGTGTAAGGTAATACAACGGTTACTATTTTTTTTTTCCTCCAGTATGCATTACGAAAATTGTACCATGAAAGTCCAAGGCTTATATGTGTACTATATACTGCACCAACATGCGGTCCGTGTGGAAATTTGAAGCCAATTCTTAGTAAGGTACCTTATTTTAAATTTGTTTTGCTGTTGCATGATGTTTAAATCTCAATGCTAGTTAAGTTCTCATGTGTACTATGATCTTTTACACATGATTTTTTTTTTTTTTTTAATGTGGATTTATATTTTGTTTGAAGATGTTTGTAGAATTAGTTAGTTTAGTAAGCTGTTAAGAGTTTGTTAGTGAGCTATTAAAGGATTCTTTGTTATTGTACCGCTTGATCAAATCTATATGAAGGGGTTGAGAGGGCTATGATTGAATTAATCTAGTCACACTCTCTCTTCCCGTATTTTTCCATACAATTCACAGAAGATGCATGATAGAAACAATTATCCGGAAGCTTCTCGTAAAACTTAAAAGAAATTCATTATGTTGTATAAAATCTTAACATGCATGAAGCATGTTGAATATGACAGTCTGTTAATAAAAGAGATGACAGTTTAAAAGAAATTTACTTGTTTCATATGTTGTACTTAATACAAATCACATTCCAATCCTTAGCATGTTCTTAGGCTTGCTTTTAATGCTACAGACATATAAAGTGCCTCAAGGGTAGTGATGCTTATATGTAGGTTAAATAATATGCCTTTCACTTGAAGCTTGTGCAATATGAAAGGATTATTACAAAATATATCTGCTTTTTTTTTCTTGAAAAAAAAAAATCCGTTTTCTTTTAAAGCTAGGGACAAACATAGATAGTTGATCCCAAGGGATAGTCCAGTCAACAAGCTAAGGGACCATGCCACTTGAAGTGGGGGCTTATTGGTTCGAATTTGAAGTTCTTTATCTCTATTGAATACTATATCGATCTGGTTTGAACCTTAAACACCAGAGAAGGAAGGAGTGTGTAGTTATCCAAAGAAGTACAATCTATTTCTTTCAATCTTATATTGAATGTATGATATTGCCTCGATCTAGACACATATAAAAGGGAATAAGCTGCTGTGCTTTAAGAATTAAAGTTGTTTGATATAGAAACTTACTCATTATCGCACTTGACTCAAATTTATCTGAATTATGAGTGGAGTTGTATATTGTAAGGGATGTGCAAACTCATTGTATTCTGATAAAATGGCACAGTTAATGCTATAGCCGAGTCAACTCAAAACCTAACAAGGGATAGCACTAGGTAGAAGATACTAATAGTGTGTGACTAGAATAAACAAACAACGGGTTTCATACATAATGGAAAATTTTCTGTGTGTCGTCTTTAATGATACATGCTTTATTATATTTGTAGCTATTGTTTTGTTTTTTGTTTAATGATTCTTGCTTTATTATATCTAAGTTTGTTTTTTTGTTGTTGAATGTTTAATTAAGACTGATAAACTCTTTCTTAACTTCTGATGATAGGTGATAAATGAATTTGATCAAAATGTACATTTTGTTGAAATTGATATCGATTAATATCCAGAAATTGCAGAAGCAGCTGGAATTATGGGTATACCATGTGTGCAGTTTTTCAAAAATAAGGAAATTATCAGGTTGGTTATGTTTAGTCCTTTTGCGCCTCTTAGTACTACATGTGTGTTATTGAATTTTTACTGCTTTTTATTTTTCCCTCTCAGGCTCTTTAGTTCTTTAGCCACTTGTATTTTCGTTTACTATGACTGACATAAACTAGTTGTGTAGAGCAAATTTTCAATGGAATGTAGGTGTTTTGCTATTCAACATTATGGCATATCCATATGACATGTTACTATATAAGTCTTAGCGTAATTAAGAATATCAAATTTTATTTTAGTTTTGCATATCTTATCCTCCATAAAGAATGTTCTTTTTCTTTATCTTGTTTTTTAGTGGTTGAATGATTTCGGGTNTTTTTTTTTTTTTTTTGAGTTGTTTTTAATGTATTTGTCTTGGGAACAGGAAACAAAAGACATGAAATAAAAATTTAAATAAATGGCCGAATTCAAGTCTAGAAAGCGTACTTTTTCAATTTTATTGACCGTTCTTTTCTAGTTATGCAAGATAGTGTCCGTGGTGAAAATGAAGAGAGAGTACAAAGAATTCATTGAAGAAAATAAATGAGAATATTTTGAAGAATTTTCAGGGTGATGCCATCATTTTGTGATCCAATTTTGTTCCTCCCAAACAGTCTAGTTGAATAATGCCATCAATTTTTTACAGAGAAATCTCATATTGATCAACTGCACTCTACATTATACAAGCCGAGCTATCAAATCGTTGGTATGGGTTTTAAATTTCCTCTCTTGAATTTCAATCATTCTCTAAATTTGGTTGAGGTCAGCTATGATTTTTGTTCTCATCTCGACTGCTTGAAAAGGCTGTATTTCTCCACTCTTTTTCTCTCTTTTTTTCTTCTAGCATTTATTTGAAAAAAAATAAAATTAAATTAAATGACCTTCTCTTTATTGAGGTATTTATTTAAAAAAATTATTTAAATAGTACATGAAAATGATGAAGAGAGTTATTATGAACTTTATTTAAATAGTAAAACAAGAAATAGTTTCTCATTTTTTTTTCTTAAATAAAATCTTAACATAATTTGCTGAATTTTTATTGCTTTTTCAATTACTCTCTAAAGATATAAAAAATAATAAATAAAAAAAATTCTCAATTTGATGTATTAAATTTTAAAAATTTTGTAATGTCACATTTTTATTNCAATAGAGTGATAATTTAAAATGAGACGGACAAATACGTGTGTTCATGAGAGAGATGTACTACTTACGTGTGTTCTAAGGAACCGAAATTTTTTTTGGCCGGTCCCCTCCCATAAAATTTTCTGACTCCGTCCCTGGGCATAGCAAAGCCAATGATTAAAAATTAAAAAACAAACAAACAAATAAACTTCACTTATCCCTTGAATTTTTGCGGTTTTTACAAATATACTTTAATATTCAAAACCTCTTACTGAGGTGTATTAAATTTTGGTTTTCTCTTACTTTGTCCATTTCGTACAAAAAATATTAATTTTACTTCTTACTTAAAAATTAAAATTGTATCGTTTTGGGAACGGTGTAATTTTGAAATCAGAAGCAAAATTGGCATTCTGTTAGAATTTTCTGTATGGAATAGACAAAGTGAGAAAAATCAAAATTTCACCTAAATGAAAAGTTTTGAACATTAAAAGTATTTACAAAAATTGTCAAAAAATAAGTGAAGTTTTTTAAAAAAAAATAAAAAAATTAAGTAAAGCTTCTAAAAAAAATGTTTTGGTGGACGTCAAAGTCTTTATAGATAATTGAAGAAAAAAAAAGAAAAAGGTGGAATCTTATCACTTTTTTGGGAGAAGAGAAAGGCATTTCATGGCCGACCAGGCAGGCAGGCAAGCAGGCCCACTACGTAAAAGCATTTGGTGGATCCCAAGCCATGTGATTAATTTGACCAGAGAAATCGAACAAAAAGCAGAGTAGGAAACTTCCGACTTGCTTCGCAGTCAATTGGCTGCAAATGTCATTTATCATTTACTCGTTTATAACCCTCGGCTGCTGCCTCCGTCTCAGTCTCTCTCTTCTCCTTTAAGCCTTCAACCCCCACCGAAGCTACCCAACATGGCTGAACTTGCCTTTGGAATCATAGGGCATGTCATAAAGAAGCTTGGCTCCGTTGCTTGCCTAGAGTTCGACTTGGCATGGGGTCTTAAAAAAAAATTCTTTTGAGCATTCAAATTTTATAAGCAATGCTGAATTAACTGTTTTTAAGGAATTTTTTTAGAAAAGGAATGTATTTTTTTCAATTGATTTTAAATTTATTAGAGAATATTAATTACTGAAGTTTTTTTATATTTATATTTTCATGCCAGGAAGAAACGGCCAAACAGCAAGTAATTTTAATATTTGAAATTAAAAAGCAAGTAATAAAGATGGAAAAAAAGTAAAAAATGGTGGGCTGTATAATATTTGATGGTAGTCTTGTTGGGTCCCAAGTCATGGAATCAAACAAGAACCAGAGTAAACTCCCGAGGTGGTTCGTAGTACTTGCTTCTGATAGACCAAGGGATAGGCTAAGCGCGTCGTACTCTTTCTTTCTTATCTTCCTTCCTCAACAACTACGCTGCCTTCTCCCTCTCTGAGTCTCTGATCCCTTCTCCGTCAAGGCTTCAACGCCCACCCACCGAACCTACCGAAAATGGCTGAACTTGCCTTTGGCATCATAGGAAATGTCATCGAGAAGGTAGGGTACGTTGCTTACCAAGAGTTCGGCTTGGCATTGGGTTTCAAAAGCAATCTGAAAAAGCTTGCGCGCACCATGTCAATCATTAGAGAGGTTCTCCTGGATGCCGAAAAGAAGCAAGCAAGTGACCGCCTGCTGAGAATCTGGATAGGGCAGCTCAACGATGTCCTTCATGATGCAGAGGATGTTCTTGATGAAATTCAGTACCAAGCTTTAAGGAAGCAAGCGGTTGCCACATATGGAAGCACTTCTACAAAGGTACGCCATTTCTTTTCTTCCTCTATGACGCGTGCATTCCCTTTCAAACTGGCTCATAAGATCAAAGGCATTAGAGAGAGGTTAGATGAAATTGCTGCTGATAAGGATCAATTTAATCTCACCAAACAACATGAAGACTGGCGCATCATGCACCGGTTGAGGGACACAGATTCAATCTCATTTGTCCATCCATCAACTGTAATCGGTAGAGATGAGGCCAAAGAAAATATCATAAATCTTTTGATGCACCCAGATGGTAGCAAAAATGTCAATGTAATTTCCATACTTGGATTAGGGGGTTTGGGGAAGACCACACTTGCCAAGTTGGTGTACAATGATGAACATGTAGTTGATACTTTTCTATTGAGAATGTGGGTTTGTGTGTCTGAAGATTTTAGTGTTACAAGATTGATAAAAGAAATCCTTAAATCTGCATGCGGTACAATTGATGACAATTGGAATGTGGATACATTGCAAATTAAATTGAGAGGAGTTTTAAGGGATAAGAAATTTCTGCTTGTCTTGGATGACGTCTGGAATGAAGATCATAATAAATGGATTGAATTGAGAGGTTTTTTAATTGATGGTTCCGAAGGAAGTAAGATTATAGTGACAACACGTAGTAACTCGGTTGCCGCCGCTATGGAAACTGATTCCACATATAATTTAAGAGGTTTATCTCAAGATGATTGTTTGTCTTTGTTTGTGAAATGTGCATTTAAGGAAGGAGAAGAGAAACAACATCCAAACCTCTTAGAAATTGGAAAAGAAACTGTTGGAAAATGTAAAGGGGTTCCGTTGGCAGTGAGGACTTTAGCCAGCATGCTTCATTCAAAATTTGATAAACAAGAGTGGGAATTTGTAAGAGATAATGAGATATGGAAATTAGAACAAAAGGAGAGCGACATCTTACCCGCATTGAAATTGAGTTACGATCAAATGCCAATTCACTTGAAGCGATGCTTTGCCTTTTGTTCTCTTTTTCCCAAAGACCACATATTCAATTCGTATCAATTGATTCTCCTATGGATGGCAAATGGACTACTATGTGAAACGACTACTAATAACAAACAAGACTGGGAGAATGTTGGGCGCTCATATATAAAAGAGTTGTTGTCAAGATCTTTCATCCAAGACTTTCAGGTAAAGATGAATGGCTTTACCTTCTATACATTTCAAATGCATGATCTCATCCATGATCTTGCAATCTCAGTTGCACAAGGAGAGTGTTCAGTAGTAGACTTGGACAACAATGATATTGCTGGAACCGTTCATCATTTGTCATTTTCAAATATTGGTCGAGAAGTTCCAAAATGCTTAGACAAGTTAACAAATGTCCGTACCGTTATGCGCACAATAGACTTCAAACCACTGCCATTGTCCTTAGTTGAAGCATGCATCTTGAGATTCAAGTACTTGCGATTTCTTAATTTAAGCCATTCATCTTTTGAGGTGTTGCCAAGTTCTATCGGTACTTTGAAGCATTTGAGATATCTGGACCTAAATAATAATGGAAGAATCAAGTTACTTCCTGATTCAATCTGCAGGTTACACAATTTGCAAACATTACTACTTGATGGATGTAGCAAACTTAAACGGTTGCCCAAAGATATAAGGAACATGATCAGCCTTAGGTGCTTGGTAGTAACAGTAAATTACACTTGCTTGTTGGAGAACGGATCCTTGAATTCTCTTCAGTTTTTTGGTGTAGTTGAATGTTCGAGACTAGAAGTTTTGTTTCAAGGAATGGACGGGTGCCTCACCAACCTTCGGACACTGATAATACAAGATTGTGAAAGTTTGACCTCTTTGTCACTCAGTATCAAGCACCTAACCGCCTTAGAGAACCTGAGAATTAAAGACTGTCCAGAACTTAGTTTGACGGGAAGAGAAGACAATCAAGATCTCAAGTTGAGCCTCCGAAATTTGCTGATTTCTCGTTTACCAAAGTTGGAAGTTTTGCCCCAGTGGCTACAAGGATCTGCTAATACTTTACAATGCTTAAAAATAAAACATTGTAAGAACTTCACAGCCTTGCCTGAGTGGCTGCCAATTCTCAAATCACTTCACACACTTGATATTATCGACTGCCCCAAGTTGTCATCTCTTCCGGAGGGGACACATTGTCTCATTGAGCTAAGAAAATTGAAGATTGAAGGTTGTCCTGAATTGAGCAGGAAATGCAAATGGGAAGATCAGCACAAGATCGCTCATATACCAGAGGTTGAACTAGATCATGAGGACACAGAGAGTACTTCAATATAAGAAGATGATGCGGTAAGGGCAATTCTTTCTTATTCTTCTTTTTGAGCCTTAAAACTCTTAATGCTCTGTTGATTCAAACCCCAACGTTTAGTCGAATTTGATGTAAACTAAAATGAAAAATAATAAAATAAAATAAAATCTGGACAAAATCTTTTTGCTATTATTTACCTCATCCAATAGCTCCAAGCGCAAGTATTGTCGCTTCTAAAGCATTAAATCTCATTTAATGTGTGGAGAAATGATATCTTTTGTGTGGAACATATATAATATATAATAATATAATAATATTTCCAAGTGTATCAAAAATTTGTTATGTTTTATTTATTAACTTCTCTTTTGTAATCACAAATTTCTTCATGCCAGGAGTTGAGGACAAGATGCTGACAGTGGAAGCCTGAATGCAGCGAAGTTTAAAGTTATTTGTTTAATTATTTCCGCCATTGTAATTTGAATTAATAGATGAAAAAAAAAAACATTGTTGCAGTTGTAATTCTTATTAAGATTGTTAATGTAATTCTGATTAAGAGATGTAAGGAAACAGATGGGTGACGTATATACTTTCGTTACTACCTCCCGTTTTTATTAAGTTTATATATATTAAGGTTGTCTACCATACAATTATCCCGAAACACCAAGATAACTGAAAAAGCTTGTCGTTAAGAGAAAAATGCCCCGTAATTAAGCTCACGTTTGCGGATCCAGCATGAAATCTGTTGAAGTGTTATCAAATGTCTTTTAGTTGTTCTCTTTACGTCCTACTCCCTATTTTTGCTATTTACGTGATGCAGTGCAAGGAAGTGATTGGTATGAATGAAACCTTCAAAGTTTATTAGAAATCTTGGAGACGAGACTTCTCTAAACAGCTTTGGTGAGACTCAATAGCTTGGTGTGCAAGGCTAGATTGCACGGATCCACCAATCGACGGCTGACAAACCACTTCGGGTGACTGTTTGGCGGAAAAGAGTTACGGTGGCGGCGTGTAGAGATTTTGCTGGTTGCGTGCGGAGGTGCGTGCATTGTCCAATGGTAACAGGTCTTTCACATATCGATAGATCTGTACTTGATAGACCTGAGTCTAGTTTTAGATTTTCAGAATTTGGTTTGAAGAAGTCTAGGAAGATATTGACCGTGCAAGCGGATGCGCGTAGCAGTGTGTGAATGATCTCAACAGTGAGATCGTTGAAAGAGTCACAATTTGATCAAAATTCAATAATAATATATCATAAGCTCATTAATAATTTTAAAAGTTACATAATTTTTTAAATAACATTATAACCAAAAAAAAAAAAGCATTTTACTAATTAGATAGGATACAGTCCATTGGAGCGATGGACCTAAAAGTGCTTCCTATGGACTTGTGATGGACTTTATTTGATGGTGGAAATCTTTTTTCTTTGCAGTGAAAAGAGAGAAGATTGTGGGTTGATTGAACGTCACCAATTCTTGTGTATCCCAAGTCAATGTGACTTGATCGGAAGAATCAATCAAAAACAGAGTATGAACATTTAGCGGCGAAATGTGCAGCTTGCTCATATTTCTCATCGAGTAATATTATATATTTTTTTCATTTTTTATACTTAGCTTTTATATTTTTAGGTAATTCTTTTATTAAATTAAAATTGCTTTTTAAAGTTCAATATGTTACTGAATTTTAAAAAAAAATTGCAATGTCACATCTCTGTTAGAATTTTTTGTTAAATCCTAGCCAAGGAATCCACAATACTAAAAATTCCCTTGTTTAAAAATTAGGGAAAATTTTTAATAAATTCCTAAGTTAACGGGTGAAAACAAAAACTCACTCAACCTTTTTTTTTTTTTTTTTTACTCCCTGAATCAATCGAAGAAGAAAAAAATGTTATAAGTCCTTCCATTACATTTTCTTCAAAATGTTTATTCATTTATGATTTTTTTTTTTATTGATCATTGTTAGTCAATGTGTGTATTTTAATTAAAAATAATTTTTGGGTTGATTTATTTTAGTTGTTTTCTATTAGAGAATAACTTCAATTAGTTTGTGGTGTAAACTAGGTATTTTGCACCCTCTAATAGGAAATATACACCTCAACTTGAAGCAAAAAAATAATATAATCCTGCATACTAAATAATTTTCATTATTTTGACAAAATATCTCATAGACAAAATACCTATTGATACAACCATTGGAGCCATCCCGTCTTGGTTGGTTTTAGAGATTCTGGTGTTGAGGGCTTGGAGGTGAGTGATAGTCGTTGAGTTAGAACGAATGAAAAAGTCTATAAAATTAATTTGAATTAAAGATATGATGTTTTCATTTTCATTGTATTTAGTATTGGTTTACCTTATATCTCAAATTCTATTGAAGAATGTCAAAAAGGGTTTTACAACACATCCGAATAAAAGTGGCTCTCTTTCTATTAATATATTTTATGTTTTGAATAAAAGTTGAAATATAAGTTAATGTGATTAAATAAAAATATAAGAAATATTTGTTAATTTTTCATACAAGCCAAATGTCAACAAAAAAAAAAAAAAAAGTTTTCCTAACCATTTTCATAGGCTTCAAAGTTTACAAACCTAACCCTAGTAAGTTGAGGGTTTTATAATTGGCATGAGAGTAACACAAACAGATAGCAAGCGACATTTTACTTTTTTTTTTTAAGGGTTATATTATTTAGATAGGACATCTTTTTCTTAACCTTTTTTATTGAATGGAATTATGGACCTACAAGTGCTTTGTGGGTAGATAGTGGAAATCTTTTTCATCTTTCCTTGCTTTTGCGTTGTGAAAAGAGATGGATAGCTTTGTGTGTTGAATCTGTTGATTGAACTTGAACGTGGCCAATTCTGGTGGATCCGTAGCCATGTGATTTGATCAGAGGAATCAAAGAAAAAGCAGAGTAGGAAACTTCCATCCGAAGAATAGGCGAGCCAGTATTGCACTTGGCCAATTCCTTTAATATATATATATATATATTCTTTCTCCCTCCTCAACAATATCCATCTCATATTGATGAACTACACACTCTGCATTATACAGGCCGAGATATTGGTATGGGTTTCATATATATTTTCTATCTTGAATTTGGATCATTCTCTAAATTTAGTTTGAATTTCGATCATATTTTCTATCTTTAATTTACTCTCTCCTACTTCCACTATCATTCTCATAATTTAGTTTCCCTACAAACTTCAACACGTCATCATCATTATGACTTATATTTTTTGAGTAATGAATGATATAGACCATTTTTTTTATTCTCCTAAAGTTGATATGACTTTTAAAATTACTATTAAATTTTATATTTAATGGTAATTTTAAAAGTCATATCAACTTTAGAAAGATAAAAAGAGAATAGTCCTTAGCATTACTCTATCTTTTTTATGTTTTTTATGTTTTTTTTAATGAAAATATATTCAAAATGAATGCCAAAAATGCAAATAAGCATTTTCCAAAGACTAACGTTTCTTGCTTTATGCGTAGAACTTAGAAGTTAAAAGAACAATGGAGACGGGAGGCAATGCTCAAGAACGACTTCAACCTTCGGATATAATCATCAGAGGATCCCCCGGATTCAGCAGAGAGGGAGATCTTGTTAACGGAATGCGAGAATTTTCAAAACAGAAGCCATCAAATTCCTTCAGGTTTATTTTACAGAATTTCGAAGATGATCTTGTCCCTCCGGGAAAGCACTCCGACCAAGTGGTTGCTCTCAATGAGAAACTTGGAGGATTATATTTTCCAAGATACTCCAGAAAGAGTCACTTCCCAGATATTCAAAAATTTAGAAATAAATTCTCCGTCGAAGAATTACGGGTTGCTGACGCATTATGGCATAACGTCACCAATCATCTCACCGTAGACTTCCGGCAGAACATCGTCGCTGTAATCAGATACATGCGAGAACTGAGGCTCCTAGTAGCTAACCTCAAATCCAAAATTAAGGAACAATCATGCAGCCCGATGATCCTAGAAGGAGAATCTGGTAATCAGAAAATTGAATTATCAGGGAACAGATGTTATCAGAGGATTGAATTTTCTGTTAATTTACAAGTCCCTCTTAAATCTGATCAGAATGCTTGCATTCCTCCTCCTAATCAGGAGTTCAAATCGGACAAGTCCTTAGCAATGACTTGGGCATCAAGAATAACAGAAGGCGAACATCCGGAAGGAACCAGCCTTATCAACGGTTATCTACCATGCCTTCCAATTGTTTGGATAAATGATTGTTCGAAAAAATTATCATCGTACCCTTCTTGTTTAAACATGGAATGGTCGGACAGATTTCAGTGAAGGTGATTGAAGACACTGCTTTCTTAGGGAAAGAAATATCAGAGCAATTAACTGCCATTGAAGATTTCTTGCCAGTCCAGATCAGTGTATGGTCGACCGCACCAGATTATAGTCAAGGCAGTTATGTTTCAGAGTTTCATCTGCTCAGAATCATCGACGAAGAACCAGAAGGATTGAAGACCCTCGCTTCAGACGAGGTCGAACCAGTCAACTTCGACCCAGAAGATTTAATCAGAATGCGAGGACATGCCATCAAAGTGATAACGGAGAAGCTTCAAGATACAACAGAAAAATGGTATACCCTTTACAGCTCAGAAAGATGTATCATTCAGACCGCTGAACCTTACGACGGAAAGATCGGAAAGGAAAAGCAAAAACAGACGGTAAAGATTCCAGCAACGCTACTGGACGCAGCCTTTATTGGGCATTTCGACCTCAAAACGAGGGAAAGATTGAAGGCAATAGTTGTTGAAGACACATAAGATAAGACCTTCAAGGCATTCGAGGCGGCATCATCAGAAAAAGCATGACATTAAGATCCAGCATGAAATCTGTTGAAGTGTTATGAAATGCGTTTTAGTTGTTCTCTTCCCTGCTCTGTTTACGTCCTTCTCTGTTTTTGCTATTTACGTCTAGTTATGTTTATCCTACAAGTTAGTAGAATTATATAAGGTGATGTAAGGAGGTGAATGGTATGAATGAAAAGTCTTCAAAGTTTATTAAAAATCTTGGAGAGTTTCATAGGGTTAGCTCAATCGATTGGAGACTACGCCTCGTGAAACGAAGGTTACTAATTCGAATCTCCTCCCTCATTTCCACAAATTTGGTGAGACTCAATAGTTTAGTGTGTCCACAAATTGATAGATTTATACTTAATAAACTTGATTCTAGTTTTAGATTTCCAGAATTTGGTCTAAAGAAGCCTAACTAAGCCCAAACTTTAAATATGTTACACAAAATCCTAAGAATGCCATTTTCTGTTATTCAAATATACATGGTATTCATGTCATATGCTCGTGCTATAATAATTACGTCACTTTAGGGGGGAGGGAAAAAAGAAGGAAAGAAATAGAGGAGCGAGCTAGCCCACCGTCAAATCCTAGATGATTGTTTCTTTGTTTGTGAATAGTGCATTTAAGGAAGGAGAAGATGAACAACATCCAAATCTCTTAAAAATTGCAAAANGATTGGAGACTACGCCTCGTGAAACGAAGGTTATTAATTCGAATCTCCTCCCTCATTTCCACAAATTTGGTGAGACTCAATAGTTTAGTGTGTCCACAAATTGATAGATTTACACTTAATAAACTTGATTCTAGTTTTAGATTTCCAGAATTTGGTCTAAAGAAGCCTAACTAAACCCAAACTTTAAATATGTTACACAAAATCCTAAGAATGCCATTTTCTGTTATTCAAATATACATGGTATTCATGTCATATGCTCGTGCTATAATAATTACGTCACTTTAGGGGGGAAAAAAAAGAAGGAAAGAAATAGAGGAGCGAGCTAGCCCACCGTCAAATCCTAGATGATTGTTTCTTTGTTTGTGAATAGTGCATTTAAGGAAGGAGAAGATGAACAACATCCAAATCTCTTAAAAATTGCAAAAGAAATTGTGGGAAAATGTAAAGAGGTTCTGTTGGCAGTGAGGACTTTAGATGGCCTGCTTTTTTCAAAAGTTGATGAATGAGAGTGAGAATTTGTAAAAGATAACGAGATATGGAAATTAAAACAAAATGAGAGTGACATCTTTTTTGCATTGCGGTTGAGTTATGATCAAATGCCAATTCACTTAAAGCGATGCTTTGCTTTTTGATCTCTTTTCCCAAAAGACCACATATTCTATTCGGATGAATTGGTTCAAATGTGGATGGCAAATAGACTAATACTTGAAACATCTATTAATAAAAAACAAGAGTTGGACAATGTTGGTGACTTGAATGTTAATGAGTTGTTGTCAAGATCTATCTTCCAAGACGTTTATGAGAATTGGGAGGCATCCTAGCTTTCCCTTCTATACCTTTAAAATGCATGATCTCCAGCAATAGAGTTGAGCAAGTTGGGCAACAAAGACATTGCTAGAACAATTCGCTATTTGTCACTTTCAGAAATGGGTCAAGAAGTTCCAAAATGATTAGACAAGCTAACAAAGGTGCGCACCATTATGCCTACAGCCTTGCAACCACTCCCAGTGTCCTTAGTTGAAGCATGCATTTCGAGATTCAAATACATGTGATTGCTTAATTTAAGTCATTCATCTTTTGAGGTGTTGTCAAGTTTTATTGGTACTCTGAAACGTTTGAGATATCTTAACCTATCTTATAATAAAAGAATCATGGAACTTCCTAATTCCATATGCAAGGTGCACAATTTGCAAACATTACGACTTGATGGATGTACGAAACTTAAATGATTGCCTGAAGATACAAGGAACATGATCAGCCTTAGGTATTTGGTAGTAACAACAGAGTTTAATTACCTGTTTGAAAATAGATCCTTCAATTCTCTTCAGAGTTTGAGTTTATTTTGTTGTTTGAGACTAAAAGTTTTGTTTCAAGGAATGGACGGGTGCCTCACCAACCTTCGGAAACTAGTGATATATCAATGTACAAGTTTGACACCTCCTTGCCACACAATACCAAGCACCTGACCGCCTTAGAGCATCTTGTAATTTATGAATGTCCACAGCTTTGTTTGATGGGAAGAGAAGATTGGATGGGAAAAAGAGAAGATAAGAATTTCAAGGTGAGCCTCCGAAGTTTGTTTATTGGTAAGTTACCAATGTTGATTCGCTTGCCCCTATGGTTACTAGGATATTCTAATGCTTTACAACACCTAGAAATTCAAGGTTGTGGCCACTTAATGGTCTTACCTTTAGAGCTAAGAATACTGGATATTGAAGGATGTGCCAAATTTAGTAGGACTTTAGATGGAATGCTCAGTTCAAGATCGCTCATGATAGAAACCTTGAGCGGGACACTGGGACACTTCATCAGAAGAAGATGATGAGGCAAGTGCAATTCTTTCTTTCTTCTTATTCTTTTTTGGTCTTAAACTATTAATTAATGCTCTATTGATTCGAACTCTTAAGCGTGTAAAATCTATACAACGAATCCTTTTTGCTGTTGTTGCAATACCTATTAAGATTATTTAACAATTGTGAATGTAATTCTGATTAAGAGATCTTTGACTCCCTCTTCTTGTTTATAAAGTTTTGGATATATATATATATTCCGACTACCACGTTCCAGCGAGTGGATCTCACTTGTTGGAGTACCACGCGTTGGCCAGTGTTTTCCGACCTCCGTGCCCCAGCCATTGTTGTTACTTGTTGGTTGTTATGTTGTTTTCTTGTTGTATTTATGATGTATTTTGATATTTTCCCAACTTGTTTTGTGCTATGTGAGTTACTGTCTCCTAACTTTTATTCTGTGGTTTGATCTTTTAATGTAGACTTTTGTAGTCGAATATGTGCTGGTGCCTCTCTTTTGAAATCCCCGACTCAAACTCTAACAATACTTCTACTACTTCAGCCTCCTTCCAATAGTTGACGTTTTCGAGTGAGGGTTCAGATAGATTCACTTTAATCTATGCTCTTTTTGCTTAATTACAACTTTATGTGGGCATATTTAGAAAATCAGATTACTTGTTTGTTCCATTTCCTACATTTTATTTGTATTTCCGCATTGTTGTTTTTATTTTTGGTCTATTATTAGGGAATCTATCCCTTTTTCGGTTTTTAGTTGTGTTTTTTTTAAGATTCTTCAGTCTCTCTTCCTTCCNTTTATTAACTTCTCTTTTGTAATTTGTTTTTTTTGTTTTCATGCCAGGAGTTGATCATGTGAGCAGATAGTGGAAGCCTGAATGGAACAAAGTTTAAGGTTATATGTTCCTTTGATGTTTGAGTTGTAAATATTTCTGAGAAGTGAATAAAAAATAAATAAATATTGCTGTTGTTGCAATACCTATTAAGATTATTTAACAATTGTTAATGTAATTCTGATTAAGAGATCTTTGACTCCCTCTTCTTGTTTATAAAGTTTTGGATATATATATTCCGACTACCACGTTCCGGCGAGTGGATCTCACTTGTTGGAGCACCACGCGTTGGCCAGTGTTTTCCGACCTCCGTGCCCCAGTCATTGTTGTTACTTGTTGGTTGTTATGTTGTTTTCTTGTTGTATTTATGATGTATTTTGATATTTTCCCAACTTTTTTTGTGCTGTGTGAGTTACTGTCTCCTAACTTTTATTCTGTGGTTTGATCTTTTAATGTAGACTTTTGTAGTCAAATATGTGCTGGTGCCTCTCTTTTGAAATCCCCGACTCAAACTCTAACAATACTTCTACTACTTCAGCCTCCTTCCAATAGTTGACGTTTTCGAGTGAGGGTTCAGATAGATTCACTTTAATCTGTGCTCTTTTTGCTTAATTGCAGCTTTATGTGGGCATATTTAGAAAATCAGATTACTTGTTTGTTCCATTTCCTACATTTTATTTGTATTTCCACATTGTTGTTTTTATTTTTGGTCTATTATTAGGGAATCTATCCCTTTTTCGGTTTTTAGTTGTGTGTTTTTTTAAGATTCTTCATTCTCTCTTCCTTCCATATCCTCTTCCTTCCATATCAAGAATAGGAAGGATCTTCCAGTGTAACTATTTTCCTGAATTTAATTAGAAAAAAAAAAATTCAAAATCAAAATCCCAACCTCAAATTCTGGAAATCCAATTGCCTTCCCACCTCCCTTGGAAGGCACAAAGTCCTCATTTCAAAACTGGGCTGGGCCATCCAATCCAATTCTTCCCAACTTTGGACCTCCATCCTTACCGCAAATACCTCAAAAACGCCCTCATTCCTCGAAGGCCCCCCCCCCCACTCCCTTCGTGGCGGATCAAGATTATCTCTTACACTTTTTAAAAAAATTATAGATTCTCAAATTATGAAATTTATACCGTTTTCTTACATTGAAATACTTGAAAAATGACACCTATTAAAAATAAAAAAAAGTGGCATGTTATCAAGGTAGACAAAAAGAATTTTCCTTCCAAAAGGCTTTTCCTTAAGGATAAAGTTTTCCTCCAAACTAGGTTGGAGGAATCTCCTCCAATCTAGTCTATAAAAATGACATATGTCCCTTAAATATGTGAAATGCACATGTTTTTTTAATAGTAGAGACAAAGTTAGAATAAATTTTATTAAAAACTCATATGCATCTCACATGTTATTAAAAAAATGACACATGCCACTTTTATAGACTAGGTTGAAAGAGACTCATTCAGCCCAGTTTAGAGGAAAACTGTCATTTCCTTAAAAAGTTTTTGTCAAAAATAGGTTTAGATAATATTAAATTACGACTAAAAATTTGTACAGTCCAGATTTTAGTTGTTCTATATTCATAGTTTTATCATGCTTTTCAAAAGTCTAAGCTAATTCTCAAACATTATTTGATATACCTCCTCTAATGCGACCTTTTATTTTTTACTTGGGTTAGACGCAAGGCCTGATGGAGAGAGAGAGAGTTGGGGCTTTGGTTGCAGATTCTTCTATCATTAGGTCACCAATTTCTTTGACCGTTCGGCATTGGGCAGAGGTGAGCCCCATACATGGTCTTATAACTTTCCAAAAACTTGTATCTTTGGTAAACATTTACCTGGATCTAGTCACTGTGACCTCTTTGTGAGAAGGCACCCCTTAATTCTCCCAAAGTTATGGGACTATTTTGCAAAAGTTCTTTAGAGAGAGTTGTGTTACACCCCTATATATATATATATATTAATTCTCTATATCCTTGATTTTAGCCTCTCTTTTTTTTTTATTTTTTTTTTTTGGGACAATTGCAGCCAATTGTAGACTGGAAGGGCAGAATGGTGGTGGATAGTGAGAATGGAATGCAAATTAAGCATACGTGCGTGCGAGTGATGAAACCTGAAGGGTATATAGGCGACATTTTCCACATATCCTGGAAGATTTTTATTTTTTTTAGCCGCATCAAAATCTTGTCCATTGGCAACTAGTGAAGTGCAGCCGCAATTTGAGTGAGTTATGACCACATTGTCCACTTTGGGGGACCCTATATGCCCACTGTGGTCGAGGCCCTTCATAATTTCCTCAAGCTCTTGGTCTTTGACGTGCCTCCTATAAAACACAGCACCGCACATGTCTGCAATCAACCATCAATGCATTGTTATGAGTCAGAAAATTCTCTTTCACTATCTTCCAACTTGCAGGCTCATGCACATATAATTGTTTGCAGATCCAGTTAAGTTAAATCGAAGTGACATTTATATTTATATATATATATATGTGTGTGTAGATAAGTATGGTATGGGTCGATGTTGATCGAATGATCGTAGAAGCATTGAAATATTATGAATATGATTGTTTCTACCCCAAGAGAAATTAATGAGATAGCTAATTGGAGTGTTGAAGCTGAATTAAACTTAGAAGTTTAGTTAGTTAACCCTTTTCCTCTCTAATGTTTTTTTTTTTTTTTTTTTTTTTTTTTTTTTTTTTTTTTTTTTTTTTTTTTTTTTTTTTTCATTCTTCTTTTTTCTGCGAAAATGTGGGCAAGAGTAGAGTCTGGGACTATGAGATACTTCTTAGCGGTCTCAGGTTTGAAAACCACCGGTTGCTAATTCTCCCTTGAGGCCACACCTCATGATGAAAAGCGAGTGATTTACTCTTATTCGTGTAAAAATAAAATTTCTTACACGAATCAAAAGTTTAAACTTCTATGGGTGTGGTGTACATATCTGAGGTTTATTCTAACGGGATTGGTCCGAAAGGCCCTACCTTATCAAGGTTTACCGTCATTAAAAAACAAAAAATAATAATAATAAATAAAAAGAAAAAAGAAAACAAGTGGACATGAATATAATTAAGTGAAATTGCCCTTCTTACGCTAATAGGTATTTTAACCATTCAGGTAGGGATAAATTTTTCTTCCAAATTGAAGTAGAAGAAATCCATTAATTCAATATATTAAATCTGATATATTCTTTAAAATATGTGTCACATGCTTCAATAACAATGTTAGTATAATAAATTGAATCCAATTGATTTGTTTAGAGAAAAAGCTTTATCATTTTGCTAGAATATCATTAATTTGAATAACGCTACACACGCTCTCACTCTCACATTTTTACTCACACTCTCATCGATCCATCACAAATTCAATAGTAATTTTAAAAAAGTATTGTTCCAACTGTTGGAATTAAACCTGTAGGACTTGGGAAAATATTGTTGGAATAAAAAAAAAAAAGAAAATGAGGACACTTACCTGGCTTTAGTGGTTGCAGTGGAACACGCTTTGATGATCCAAACACTTCATGCTTTAAGCCTTTTCCTTCAACACGTTCTCAATGATTACGGCGTGGCACGAGTAAGTAATGTGCACTTACGCACACATACATATTAATTATATTAATTATTATAACTTATGTCATCTTATTACCGCTTTTCACCACATTGTACCTCCAAATTTTGCATCCACACCCCTCCGTTCTAGAAGAATTCTCAATGAAGAAAAATACCGTGGGAATGGGCCTTTAGGTCTTTTTGGACAATCTTCCCCCAGAAACCTCGGAAACATTTTTCTTGTCGTTCCAAACTTCCCAATAGTCAATTCCTGGTTTTGGGGTAGGCGACAAGAATGCCCATGCTCCTGCGAAACTTTGCTTATTTCATTTAATCAACACACAAGCAACCACACATGTAGGGGACGAAATCCTGGGCTGGGCCCCCATTTTTATTTTTTTTGTTCCTCATATTATTTCCCTGAAAATTAAGTTTGGCCTCATCCCCGACACGACTCGTAAATTTGACACAACTTGAGCTTGAAATTAGCAGGTCAGTGTTGACGAGGTCTAATCCATTTAATTAAATGTGCTGAATTATAGTTAACCTATATACACTCATGTCTCGTTACTATTCGAACTCTACGAGTGATATTTAGGGTTGGCAATATTTTACACAACCCGCAAACCCGAAACACAAAATCAACGCGAAATTTATTGGTTATAATTGAAAGATCTTACCCGTTTAATTAAATAGAATGAATTAGAGTTGACATATATAATCTTATACTTTAACATGACCTGAACCCAGCACGTGATCACGAATTACCACCCGGCTCTCTATGCTTGGCCTCTCCTTGCAATGAAATATATTGATTCCATCTGTATGAATGCATACTAACATAAGGATTGTGGGATTATGTATGCATATGTATGTTGCAAAGCCTATCTAACAAAAAGAACAAGTCTACAAGAAGAAGACATGAAATCACATGGTAATGCATATAAAAAATACACCATACAAAGTCACTAGACATTCCTCTTCACCTAATTTAGATACCCCCTCTCCAACTCCAACAACATATATATATATTATATATATATAGTTTTCGCTTTCTTTAAATTTTTTTTTTTTTTTTTCTTTTTTTCAACTTCTGTTCTTCATATTCTCAGAAGAAAAATACTGAGCTCAGGCCCACCATTGCCGTCCGGGTTCATCATGTAAAAGGCCTCCGAGTCACGGCTCCCCACCACTCGCTCGAACCTCGCTCTCATATACAGCAACTCCCCCTCCGACGACCCGCCGCTCTTCTTCCCGTCCTCCACCACCGGAATCACTCCGGCGCCGACAGACACGCTCTGCACCGTCCCCAGCACGTGCCAGTCGGACTCCCCGCACGCGCGCGACACCGCGTACCCGCACTTCCTCCCATTACAGTACATGGTCCACGTCGGCTCCTGGAATAGCTTCCTGGACCGGCCGGGTTGAGCCGGTCCACCCTTCTCGCACTCGAGCGCGATGCGGACTAGACCGGAGGACATCTCTTTGACCAACGACGAGGTAGACATGGCGAGCTCGAGGAGTAGAAGCGGTTCGGAGGGCGGGTCGAGCTGAACGGCGAAGCTGACGTGGCCTCGCCGGAGACCGAAGAGAGTTCCGGTGACTTTACGACCGAGGGAGGGGTTGAGGGACAGATTGGAAGGGATGGAGAGCCATTTGCAGGTGGGGAGAATGGTGGGGAAGGAGAGAAAGTTGAGAAGCGAGCGCAGGATGGAGGAGATCCTTTTGGGGAAATGGGGTTTGGCGAGTTGGTCGGACAAATTGGCCGGAGAGTAGTGTTTCGGGACGAGGAGGTTATCCGAGATTTCGTCGGTTTCGGGTAGGAAAGACGAGGAGGAGCGACTGTGGCTGGAGGGGAGGATCCTTCTGGTGCTTCTGGCGGCGCTGCTGTTTCTTTGGAGGGTGGTGAGTTCTTGTTGTTTCATTATAATAGAAGAAGATGAAGAAGAAGAAGAGAAGATGGAAACGAAATTCTTGGATTTCCAAACACGATGAGAATGAAGAATGAAAACTGAAAACAGAGTGGGAATGAGAAATCAGGTTGAAGTTGGAGAGATGGAGGGAGAGGGAGAGAGGAGGGATAAAGGGGCCGACAAGATGATGATAGTGTTGGGAGGTAGGGAATATAAAGGGAGACTATGGAGGCTTGTGGTGATGATGATGATTTGTAAGACAAATTATATAAATTGTGGGTATGGGGAGACTTTTAATATGGTCCTACAAACCACCATTATATATGCTCACTATTGCCTTCACCACACACTCGATTCATCTCCACCATCCATCTATTTTGGGTCCACTTTAAACATCCTCCATGTTAATCCATGGCTCAATCACCCCTATAGGATTAAGATTTAACCTCTTTCTTATTAGTAATTCAAAGAAAGTTGTTAAGAGATAAGCGAGTAACCCAAAATTTGCTTGGACATATGAGAGTTTTATATTAACTTTCTTAACAAACAACAAAGTTGATAGACCTTTTTTAGCTTAAGAGAGGGAGAAAATATACATTATTCCTTTAAAAAGAATTTAGAAAATACTCATATTTCCTTCTCAAAAATCTAAAAAAAATACCTCCCCACTCTTTAAAAAAAAAGAATTAAAAGAGTTTGACTCCTAAGATCCCCCCCAAAAATACGGAAGGTATATGAGCTCTTTGAGAGGATTTTGTTTGTTTTATTCAAACTAAAATGTTTAATATGACTAAATCAATGGCACAGTTGTTATCTTGGCTAGTAATTGACCATGATTTTATTATTCAGAATATATATATTCCTTTTCTTCCCTGTTTAGCTGTCGACAAACAGCTAGCTAGAAGCATATAATTCAGTATAATAATGTTGTTTTCCCACATATAATTCAGTATAAAACACTGGAAAAGAGGAGGGTTTTGGGGGCAGAGAGGCTGGGGATCGATGGAGGTTAATTTACATATATATATTATACACATTAATAGTCCTCCTAGTTTGATAATGTGAATTTTATCCAAGCTCGTTTTATAATGACAACTTTACCACAATATAATATATAAATCGGAGAATATATAGAATTCACTTCACGAACATGCATGCATATATGCATGAAATTTGGCGAGTATATATAAGGTGAAGATTTGATAGTTACGATGATCTGTTCTTGATCGTATGATAAGATTTCTTGCTCATATTATATATTTTACGATTCCTTGCCGACCATTAGCTAGATTATGATCAGAAATAACAAGGTGGTCGAAACATGATGGAGACTTTTATTACTTGTTTTATCAGACTCATTTCAACACGAGCTGCATGCCCTTAACAGCCTCTCAAGAGGCAAACTGCATGCTTCTCTAATTTACTCTTTGCATGCCCTTTCTTATGATGGGGAAGAAATGTTTCAAACTTAATTATTTTCTTAATTAATCTAATTAATTAGCTCCTTCCATTGCAAAGCCAAATCGTGCTCTTGCAGTGTGATTTTGGTGAAGCTGGATAGCCTGGATCCCCGTTGTTAATTAGTGAAAGGGTTGTTTGTAGGCATACACAGTAGTAGTACAGTACACTGCACTTTGTGCAAGTTGTTTTAGCCAATTATGAGAGAGAGAGAGAGGATTAAGAGACAAGCCCTTACTCAAGAATTATATTAGGTGTCATGATCATAATGAGGAAGACTTGCTTCTTTTGTTCTCTGCGCACAGAATTAGGAGCAGAACTAGAATTTTAGGAGGGCCAATTTTTTTATTTTTTTTTTAAATGATTTTAGATCATGCATCTAAGCTCAACACTTGCTTTGATTTCCATTAAACAAGATCTTTGGCAACATTTTTAATTTTGATGATATCTAAGATCGGATAAGGGACTTTTAAATCTCAAATCTATGAAACAACTTAAAAACAAAGTTTTTCTTTAAATTAGATCGGATACAGTCTATTAAATTGACCGTCGTCCTTAGGATACGTGATTCTCATGTCCGTTTTTAGAACACGTTATTCTCATATACATGATTCTCCCAACAATTTAAAATATATATATAATCTGATAACTTTAATTTGATGTTGAAAGCATTTTTGGCCCTTGCCTGGCACTAAACGGTGCTTGAGGTGACTATTCTCGAATTTCTTGTGGTGGTGGATACATAGATGAAGAGGGTGACGAGCATGATGATCAAAAAGGTCAATGCAAAATTATGTTGTGTGAGAGGCCACTTTGTCCCCATCTATTTGGAAACCCAAACAATACTTTATATATATATTAACTATACTTAATCCTTATGATTTTTTATAATTAATCATCATTACTATTATTAAAATTAATATTAATTTTTGGACGGTTCCGAACCAGGCATGCTTTGTCCCATGACCAATCATATTGGTGGCCTAACAATTTTGGGGGCTGAAAGTTGATCACAGATCATGTGCCACCAGGTGTTTCTTTCATTTTCATATCAACGTAATATATTGCATCACCATCCCCATTGTTTATATACGTAGGATATATATTTATATTTTTATTATTTTCTAATAAACAATCTCAATTTAAATAATTGTTGAGAANTGAAACAACTTACAAACAAAGTTTTTCTTTAAATTGGATCGGATAAGGTCTATTAAACTGACCGTCATCCTTAGGATACATGATTCTCATGTCCGTTTTTAGAACACCTTATTCTCATATAAATGATTCTCCCAACTCAATTTAAAATATATATATATATAATCTGATAACTTTAATTTGATGTTGAAAGCATTTTTGGCCCTAGCCTGGCACTAAACGGTGCTTGAGGTGACTATTCTCGAATTTCTTGTGGTGGTGGATACATAGATGAAGAGGGTGACGAGCATGATGACCAAAAAGGTCAATGCAAAATTATGTTGTGTGAGAGGCCACTTTGTCCCCATCTATTTGGAAACCCAAACAATACTTTATATATATATATATTAACTATACTTAATCCTTATGATTTTTTATAATTAATCATCATTACTATTATTAAAATTAATATTAATTTTTGGACGGTTCCGAACCAGGCATGCTTTGTCCCATGACCAATCATATTGGTGGCCTAACAATTTTGGGGGCTGAAAGTTGATCACAGATCATGTGCCACCAGGTGTTTCTTTCATTTTCATATCAACGTAATATATTGCATCACCATCCCCATTGTTTATATACGTAGGATATATATTTATATTTTTATTATTTTCTAATAAACAATCTCAATATAAATAATTGTTGAGAATATTTTAATATCCTAATGAAGATTATTTGTGTTGGATAGCTGACTTTATACATGGGACCCATAGTTGATGTGTACATTTATTCATAGTCTAAACTGGTTCAAACTAGGTTGGAAAAAAATTCTTTCAATCCAATTCAGAAGAAAAATCAGTATCGAACTTCAATTATTTTTTACCAGGAGAAACTAATTGAAGCTGAACTTGTTAGCTTAATCATTTTGTCAAATTCTCCTCCCCCTCTCTCGTATTGAATAAAAAAAAAATTAGAAAAAAAAAAATCGGTTCAATTCAATTAGAAGTGTTAGAAGAGTTGTTAGAGATATAATTTGTTACCTTAAAACTGATATGACAGCTTATGAAAATGGTGTCACATCATCTTCTGGTTTGGCACCATTCAATTAGGCTTTGTTTACAGTAAGATTGGTAGCACACTTACCATTTTTTATTACAGCTTGTAATTACTGGCTTTTCAGTAAAATTGAAGGCAAATTTAAATTCTTCTTTCTTTAGTCTTTCAGTTTCCAAGTCATATTGAGGTGACCTGCCATTTGCATTTAAACCCTAGTACTGCATTATATAACTTGCAAGGTGTTTCCTAAAATGTCTTACCATTAGCATTTATGGACATCTGAAACCATTAATACTACTTTTCACTCATTTATATCGTACCCATTTTACATCGGCAAATGGTGTGTTGTAAGTGGCTCCACCTAAAACACGTAACAGCAGCCCATATGTGAAATGAATGCGATAAACGAGTGTAAATAATAGCATTATCCTACTACTAAATACAGTCATCTAACTCCAAATAGAAATCACTTAGTGAAAATATCACTCCGACGCCACTTGACTCCCCGAGTCATTGCATGTATGTTCATTCTTTCGTGCTTTTCTCTTCGGACGAACATCTACAGACAGCCTGAGAAACAAATTTTGGACAAAAATTATAAGTATAGACCAAATTAGGATTTGGAAACGATTTTCATTGAATTATGATTTAAAATTTAACCTTTCTATAATAGGCTATCTAGGAACTAGGAAGCATTCGAAATTGACATTGTCAATTGTTAAAGGCAACAAAATTCTAAGATAAAACCAATAATACCCTTCAGTATTTGGTTGTTGCTACAAGCTCTAGGTGGAGTGTAGCATTTTCAGCAACATTCTTCTCCTATTAAGAGTGCATTTAGCACTATTTTTCTACATACTAAAAGTGCGGTTTTAATCAAAATCATAGAAAATATTTTTTTAAAAAAGTGTGTTTTTAAATGCTAAATTGTAATTTTAAAAATGCAGTTATGCTTAACTGTGTTTTTTAATATTGCAAATCTAAGCGGACCCAAAATTGAACAGCTCACTTCTCAATTTTTCTGCACATCCCCTTAAAAAATGAGTGTAAATGAAGTATCATGATCAAAATTTGGACAAGTCTTAAGCACAAAGCCCCATATATTTTAGGGACGAAGGTTTTCTAAGATTCTGGATGATAGCCAAATCAAATGAAGAAAAAGAAAACATAGGGCAAACGATTAAAGATGGAGTAATTAGAGAATATTGGGAGATATTGTAATCATGAAAACTTGCGACGTACCCTAAGTGCAAAGAAGTGTCTGAATGCTCATCATCTTCCTCAGATGAAGAGGTAGAGACAGCTTTTGAACTCGTGAGTGAAAACCTCCTCTCCACAGGGTTGAATTGAAGGAAAGGTGACTTGCAGCTTCGCCTCATTTCCTCAAGCTGTTCATATTTGCAGACAATACAAATTAATGAAAACATATTTATGTTGTTTACAAAGCTTTAAAATCAAGGAAATGGCTTTGATTTACATCATTGTTGAATCAAGTTTAATTCTCACCTGTTTGCGCAGGGCCTCATTCTCTTGCACGGCCTTTTGTTCCTGAGGGTAGAATAAAACTTTTGACAGTTCAGCAGAATATTTCTTTGCATTGGTAATTCCTTTTTCTTTTTTTTTTCTTCTTTTTAAGTAATTAAATTTTATTAAAAGTGCAGAGGGATGTAATCCTAATATACAAGAAATATATAAAAGAACCCTTAATGTAGAGAAATAAGAACATGAAAAAAAAAAAAGAATAGAAAAAAGAAACAAGCTATTGAATGTTACTACCCATGTGCGAAGGAATTGGAACATCTTTTGAAGTTCTAACATTGCAATTTTACCATCTTTAAAGCTCTTTACATTTTTCTTTCCAAATATATCATATTAAACACAAAGGAACCAATCCCCACATTTCTAAACCAATACGGTGTCCAAGTTGTCCTCTTCAGCTCACCAACAAGTTTCTCACTATTTGAAGGATAACCAAACAAATAGAAAATTGAACTCCATAATTCTCTTGCAATCTCACAACAAAGAAAGAGGTGATCAATAGATTCTCCACTTTTCTTGCACATACAGTACCAATCTACCACAATAACATTCATCTTTTATAAATTATCCAAAGAGCCTTGATTTTCTAAATATTCTTCTAAGAAAAATGAAAACTTACTAAAATAGATATATTCATGATAGTAAGATTTCACTTCAAACATTTTCCTTCTAGAAGGAATCCAATAAATTTTATCCTCGTCTCCTTGCCTTACTCTTTGAGAATACAACTCAAAGAAAGAAGAAATCATTTCCACCTTCCAATCATGCATCTGTAATTCTCTAAGTACGTGCAACACCAAATTGCCAAAAAGGTCTGACAATTGAATTTTTTTTTTTTTTTTTTTTTCAAGTTTCAATCTTTATTCAAATTATTGCAAGCCAAAATTCAAAATTTTCTTTCATTTGATTCAAGTTGAGCCTAAATTTGACCCATCACCACAAGGGAGTTCAAGTGAGCTAAATTGTTCACAATTGAGTTCTCCAAACCATGTCTCAAACACAGAAGTAATGATTCAAAAAACAAATCTCCATTTAATAATAGGATAAGACCAAAAAGTAAGATCACAGATAGAGTTTCCTAATATTTTACTCTTTCATAATACTTAAAACATTTACAGGCACCCCTCTTTTTGGGCCTTGTTTTGTTGGTTGGACCATCTGGTTCCTTTCTTCCCAAGTTACTAGGGTGAAAACTTTTCGCAGGAAAGACTGCCAATTTATAGCTGACAGAGTCAATCATAAAATAGCTTTCTGTGGAAATACTTTTTTAACTGATGTAACCTTTTTCTATGGATCCTAATTAAGATGCTCATTCATAAAAGCAACCAAAAGATTAAAAGATTAAAAGGAAAAAGAAAAAATATCGGCATTCATAAAAGATAGTCTAATTTACCTGTAACCTGGACCTCTTAAGTTGCTCCAAAAGTACTTCCTCCTGCAACATTAAAGTTTCAGTTAATGCCTGAGAAAGAAACAATTACCAATTCATATCTACCCTTAAATTTTGACATGTTTATCACGTAATCACAAACTCATATGATAATTTAATTAAAAAAAAAAAAATTAAGGTTAAAGTATAATAGAAATTGGAGAAACTTTAAACATAGGAGAATATTGTAATAAATCTTATATTTAGAGTTGATTTATCAAATTAAAGTTTAGGAAAGACCTTAATTTAACGTAAATATATGCAATACACCATTGTTAAGATATTTATTAAATGATTAAATTCAGCACTTCTTATAAGCTTAAGTTTTTAGGATAATTGTTTATTTGACATGGTATCAAAGCAAAAGTCATAAATTCGAATCATAATTTCATAATTTATCTTTATTTTAGTTAAATATTCTATGTATTTAGTCTTACTTATTGAAAGATAATTTAAATCTACACGTGAGAAAAAATGTTAAAATATTAATTAAATGATTAAATTCACCGCTTTTTATAAACTTGTGAGACCATATTAAAGAAAGTATAAAACTCAGCACCTTCTTGTCCTTCACAGATAATATCCCTTCACTCAACTGTTCCTCTAGGTGCTGCAGCTCTTTGAAGCTCAAGTCATCCAGCTCCTTACCCAACATCCGCCTATATAATCAGAAAGCGTATAAGAATGGGAACTAAAGGAAATAAAATCAACAGGGTTGTCCTCTAGTGAAGTGTTTCGACAACATAAAATTTCAAATGAGCCTTTCTTTGAAGCTCAAGTCATTGAATATAGTGAGGATGACTTACAGGTATGCCAACCGTAGCTTAGCAAATTCATCCTTCAGTGCATTCACTTCATCTTGCGCCTGCTGTTTATTTAACAGAGCCCATATATAAGAAACCATTTTTTTTTATTATCTTAAACAGGCAAACATGCGATACATATACCAAACTTAATGTCTAGGATTATGTATCTTTTTTCTTTCATGTTCAAGAATTTGATCACGTCAAAAGGTTGGGGCCAAAAAATGTAAACCATGAGTATAATCAGGATCAAGTCTTGGATTACACACCTCTGTTAAAAGCTTATCCGAAGGAGGTTCTGGATGATCCGAATTCAGACCCTTGCTGTATCTTGAAAGAATGTGATTCATGCTTCATGAATTTAAAATAATAAAAATATATCAGTGATAAGAAACATGTTATATGGATTAAGATGCTATAGAATTCCTTAAAAAAATCTACCATTATAATTTTCCTATTAAATCATTTGTACCACCTGATCACACAAGTGGTACATGGAACATATTTTTAAGGGAATTTATTAGGGGTGACAATTTGTGTGTTCGTGAGTTGAGTTTAGATTATGTCGAAGCATATAAATATAAAACAATACAAGCTAGCTATAACCCGGTCAATTTAATTAAACAGATCAATCCCCTTAATCCTAACCCGCTAATCCTGTTGGATTCATGTCGGGTTCTCAGGTCTTGTTAAAAATCGTCATCTCTTGTGTCACATGTTGAGTCATGAATATAACACTATATAAGTCGATCTTAGCTAACTTGATTCATTTAATTAAAAGAATCAAACCCTTAACTCTACCAAATTAATTTTATATTGAATTCATGTAAAACTGTAAAAATTAATCAAACCCAAAAACGTATAGTAAGCAATGCAATTTTACTGCAACAAGGCAAAGATAACTAGTAACTTGGTCCTGGGCCACAAATACACCAGCATAAAAAATTGTGCCACTAATTGAAAGTAACCCTGCGAATGGCCCGCATAGCAAGTGCCAGCATCGCAATGTTTTATAGCCTAAGCTTCTGTTGGGCCCAGAGCTTCACAACCCAGAAAACGAAAAACCAAGAAGCAAAACAGAAAAAATAAAGTTACCATATTTTGTTATACCTGTTTGGGTATTTTACAATTTTTTTTTTTATAATCTTTTTATTAATTGATATTACTGTTTAAACTCGGCCATAATAGTGATTGATATAGTAAATGTTGTAAACTTATAAATTGACATAATAGTACAACACATCCCAAATTTTCTTCTCAAATAATGTGTCACCATCTTATGAGATTTATTATTTTGAGAAATATATTATCAACTCATGAGACGATGATACATCATTTAGAAACCAATTTTTAAAACAAAAATTTAGGATGTTTAGTATTTCTCAACCAATTGCAATTAAATTATTTCTTCTGAAAATCTTCTATATTTAGCTTTTTCTTTCATATGTTTTCAACCTAAATTTAGTTTCTATTTTTAGTTATAATAATATTTCAAGTCCTAAACTNTTAACAGAGCCCATATATAAGAAACCATTTTTTTTTATTATCTTAAACAGGCAAACATGCGATACATATACCAAACTTAATGTCTAGGATTATGTATCTTTTTTCTTTCATGTTCAAGAATTTGATCACGTCAAAAGGTTGGGGCCAAAAAATGTAAACCATGAGTATAATCAGGATCAAGTCTTGGATTACACACCTCTGTTAAAAGCTTATCCGAAGGAGGTTCTGGATGATCCGAATTCAGACCCTTGCTGTATCTTGAAAGAATGTGATTCATGCTTCATGAATTTAAAATAATAAAAATATATCAGTGATAAGAAACATGTTATATGGATTAAGATGCTATAGAATTCCTTAAAAAAATCTACCATTATAATTTTCCTATTAAATCATTTGTACCACCTGATCACACAAGTGGTACATGGAACATATTTTTAAGGGAATTTATTAAGGGTGACAATTTGTGTGTTCGTGAGTTGAGTTTAGATTATGTCGAAGCATATAAATATAAAACAATACAAGCCAACTATAACCCGGTCAATTTAATTAAATAGATCAATCTCCTAAATCCCAACCCGCTAATCATGTTGGATTCATGTTGGGTTCTCAGGTCATGTAAAATATCGCAATCTCTTGTGTCACGTGTTGAGTCATGAATATAAGACTAGATAAGTCAATCCTAACTAACTTGATTCATTTAATTAAAAGAATCAAACTCTTAACTCTACCAAATTAATTTTATATTAAATTCATGTAAAACTGTAAAAATTTATCAACCCAAAAATGTATTGTAAGCAATGCAATTTTACTGCAACAGCCAACAAGGCAAAGATAACTAGTAACTTGGTCTAGGGCCACAAATACACCAGCATCAAAAATTGTGCCACTAATTAAAAGTAACCCTGCGAATGGCCGGCGTAGCAAGTGCCAGCATCGCAATGTCTTATAGCCTAAGCTTGTGTTGGGCCCAGAGCTTCACAACCCAGAAAATGAAAAACCAAGAAGCAAAACAAAAAAAATCAAGCTACCATATTTTGTTAAACCTGTTTGGGTATTTTTACAATTTTTTTTTTAAGCATTTTATAAATTGATATTACTGTTCAAACTCGGCCATAATAGTGATTGATATAGTAAATGTTGTAAACTTATAAATTGACATAATAGTACAACACATCCCAAATTTTCTTCTCAAATGATGTGTCACTACCTCATTAGATTTATTATTTTGGGAAATGTGTTACCAACTCATAAAACGGTGACACATCATTTGGAAACCAACTTTTATAACAAAAATTTAGGATGTTTAGCATTTCTCAACCAATTGCCATCAAATTATTTCTTCTGAAAATCTTCTATATTTAGCTTTTTCTTTCATATTTTTGCAACCTAAATTTAGTTTCTATTTTTAGTTATAATAATATTCCAAGTCCTAAACTGTCACTTTGAAGAAAAAAAAATCTAAAAAAAATGTTCACATTTTACTCGCATGTCAACTCGGTCAGGTCAGAGATTACTTTGATATTTTTTTTGTTTTTCTGTTATGAAGTGAAAAGTAAAAATAGTTAATTAATATTTTTGTGTTGATTTTAGATTTTATTTACTAAAAAGCAAAAATACTGTACCAAAAAGTTCCCCCAAACAAGCTCTACACTTTCTTCATAACTTGGGCCACAAGATTGCCGGACAACCTACATTCTAAACAACCGCCTGGCCGGCACAAACCCAGATTCGTAAGTTGTAACGAAAAACATCATTATTTGTTAACATGATTGATAAGATATTAAAACCCTTATAAAATCTTTGATGAAATTAAAAAATAAAAAATAAAAACAGAGATTGAAAATCAGCCAAACAAGAAGTTGAAATCAAGCCGACGTACCTAGAGCTGGAATAATCGTAGAGCTTGCCGGTGCTGGAGAAAATGATGACGGCGACATCGGCGTCACACAAAACGGAGAGTTCCCTGGCCTTCTTGAGCAACCCAGTACGACGTTTGGAGAACGTGACCTGACGGCTATTGAGGTTGTCGATCCTCTTAATCTCAATTTTACCTCTGCCCATTGTTGTTCTGCGTCTCTCAGATATTTTCCTTTCCTTTCCTCTAAACGGGAGCATTAGATGGGAAGGAAGAAGAGAGGAAAAGAAGCACTATATATAAACTGTGTTTGCTTGGGAAAAGATAGGGATTCTTAGAGGCTAATGAAGGAAACTAGTACCATTATTAGGATACAGAATAGAAAGGTGACAGATAGAATACTAAATGAGGCAAATAACCAAAAATGGCATCCCATTACTTGAGCATTGCGTTTTTGCCACTTTCAGCGTTTTCCTTAGGGTCTGCTTGGAGAGGTACCATGGAAACTCTACTCCAATAGGGTTTCTTTTGCAAAGAGATCACATTAAGATGGTGAAGATCAATGTCTTTTTTTTTTTTTTGCTCTTATCTTCAATTAATAAGGCTATGTTAATAAGAGTAATGTCATTTTAGTAGAGTAATATGTTGTAAAAATAAATTTTTACTTTGTTTATAAATTTAATAACTGATTTTTATTCAACTGATTTTTACTATCACATTATTAAATTTATTAAATTATACAACATATAAGAAAATGCTATAGCATTGGTAAAACTAAAACAGACAATTCAAGAGGACAGATTTTTTTGGCAATAATTGCCCATGAATGATATAAGTTCTATTGATGGAAAACAATTTAGAGGAGTTTTTTTATTTTTTTTGGGGGGGGGTCTTGGGTAATTAATACCTTACTAATTTTATTGAAGCGTTTTTAATTCCTGAAAAGGTATATATGGGTGAATCAACAGTCATATGTATTCAATATTGTTTCTTATATTTATTTTAGATGGTTCATGGTTGGGTTTTAATTTTGAATAAAAAGAAAAACAGTTTGCTTCATTCTCAAGTCGTGGGAAATTGCAAGCTGTATGCCATTGCAGTTATGACACATTGACATAGATAGGAGTAGGGCTGGCAATTTTTACACGACCCGCGAAAACGACACGAACACGACACAAATAAACAGGTAATGGGTTTGGGCTAATCGGGTTCGGGTCTTAATCGGGTCTACCCGTTTAAGACCCGCGANCTAAAAAACTCTCAATTATTATTAATTCATATTTTTGTTAAAAAAAAAAAAAAACCTAAAAAAAGTGGGTGGCAACCACCCATTAGGGTGGTCAGCCTGGGGTGATCGCACCACCCTCAGACGCCTCTTCTGAGGGGCCAATGGGTGGCCAACCACTCATTGGGGTGGTCAACCACGTACCCACTTTAATTTCCATATTTTATCCTTTTTTAAGTTTTAAAAAAAATATATGGGTGTTTGTGTAAAATGTATTTCATTCTTTTAAAAATAGTTATTCATGTGTGTAAAAAATTAGTGATTCCCGCGAGAATAACTATTTATGGAAATAGATCCTTACCAAACAAATAATGATTATTCTATATGAATAATCATTCCATTTCAAGGGTATATTTCACAAACCAAACATGTCTTTAGATTTTTGTTTATGTGTGTCTTGACCCTTGCTGCATGGACTGAACTCAAAATTTAGCTTCTTTTTTTTTTAAAAAAAAAAAAACTTGATGAATTCTCATTCCAGAAAAATCTAAAATGAAGAGCTTTTTTAAAAAAGAAATTCTGGAAGGTTAAAAGCGCCCACCAAAACCACACTAGGTTTGTAGAGGACTCCTCCCTCCCTCTAGGTTAGCATATTAACAAATTCTGTCAATAAGTAATTATGTCAATCTTCCAAATAACTCTTATGCACGAAAACTACACTCTCTCACAACACAGCAGCTTACCCACTACGTATTCTAACACCCTTAATTTCATGGAAAAGCTTCACCATTTCTTCCCAAACACCACGTAATCTACACTCACACCATTCATCATAACTTCGAAAATACAATTCAAACATAAATATACCACATGCATGATGCATCAAACTTCATATATAGGAAAATAAAAATAGGAGTTTAAAATCTTATTATTGAAGCCTTGAATCCACCACTTGACTCAAGTGTTTGTGAATGGAACGGTGGTAGAGTGGAACGGCACTATTCATGGGACCCATCTCATTCCCGAAAAATTCTTTTTAAAATTAATCTCAATATTCTTACTTTTTCTTACTTTTTACATCAAATCAATCATTTTTTTATCATTTTTCAAATAAAAAAGTCACTACAAAACAAAATTTTCACTTTTTATATAAAACATACATATTTTTTTCTCTCATATCAATCACATCTGCTACAGTACCATTCCACTTCCAAATCCCATACCATTCCCAAACATAGCCCTTGAATAGCGAAGTTTAAAATGCCTTCTCTTTTCTTTTTCCTCTCACTTTTTTCTCGCTAGAGGCTATTTAAATTCGAGCACACTTGACACTTTGCACGTCCTGTTCAGGCAAAACCTCCATGGTTCGAAATTTTCCTATTGTCAAACTCTTCCATTGCTTTAATAACCCATTATGCAAAATTATACAATAAGACTTGTATGATTGTATCATTACGGGAAGAACTCAAATTATTATGATCTCTTGTAAGTGTTTAGGCTAGCTAATAGCTAATAAATTCAAATATTTGATATGAATTGGACAAATCACGAAAAGATATAAATAAATAGATAAAAACTTTATATGTTAAGAGGGGTTTTAGTCTAAATTAATTATGATGTCAGTGTCACATATCCAAATGTTGTATTGACTTTTGAATTTTTTTTAGTGAGTTGGAAGTTAAAATAGGTTCAATTTTGAAAATGCATGATTACAAGGAATATATACACATGTTTCATTCAGTACACTAGAACGATGATTATATGGGAATAAAAACAAGTATTGCCATGAATATAAGAAGAGGAAATTGAATGGTCATTCGTATTCATTCGTTTGGTGACAAAACAAAAATGACCAAATCTTTCTAACTGGAATAAAATCTTATAAAAATAACATAGGAATTGCATCCATCCTCTTATTCAGCACTATCGCTAACAATTGCGTGAGGGTGTCGAGCCACCAATTAGCCCAAGTCATTACCTAGCCTAACCCGCCACCGCTAACCAATGCTCAGGCTCGACAACTATTGGCCACCCTTCAGCCTACCCTTTAGTTGACAACCATATCCAATGGTCTTCCATAATCTTCGGCCACCATCTGCCCCAACCTACCGCTCACAATTCTCTAGCCTAGCCTGCAATGAGTTAGGCTAGTGGTGGCCGGAGGTGAGCTGGGCTAGATGGTGGTCAAAGATGCTGGAGTGTCGCTGGGATAACGGCAAATGGTGGCCTAAGACGAAGGACAACTGTTAGGGACGATGGTCGTGGATTGTAGAGGATTGCGAGATATGGTCGGCAATGGTAGGTTAGACCGAATGGTGGCTAGTGGTGGGTTGCACTGGGTGATGATTGACGGTTGGCAAGGCTAGGCATTGGCTTGGGTTGGGCAGTGACCGGTGTTGAGCATCGATCTGGTGGTCCACCAGATGGCCCATCGGGGGTACGGTGGTTGCGGCCACCCCCTCGATGGCATTGGAATGAAAATAACAATGATTTTTTCGGGGATATTATTCTTAGAGCTATTCTATTATTATGAGATATATTTTCGTCCATTTTTGAGTAAGAATAACTATTCTTTCGTAGTAAACATGCCCACAAAGATAGGTGGTAACTTCATTTAGGAGGAAATAGAAGTCTATATATATATATATATATTTGACATGTCCAAACAAGTAAAGGGAAGGAAGAATTCGAACTAATGACATCTGTTTCATAAAGCATAGTCCACAATTGATTGAGTTAACCCTTAGAGACTATTTTTTACATTTAATCATGTACATAATACTACATTTACATACAAATTTAGGAATATGATCCTCTCATTTTCAAATGAAAATGAAAAATATCAATTTTAGTGTAAAATAAGAGATAATATTGTAAATTTTTTTCGTTAAATTTTAATGTTAAGACAATATTACCTTTCATCTATACTAAATGAATACTCTTCATTTTAACTACAATGAAGAGGATCCTATTTCACAAATTTAATGGCGGATACACTCTTTCACATTATGGAAATAGATAGAAGATGGAATGTAGAATATTTTTTTATCATTTGGCTATCACATATATTATATATATCATTAAATTTATAAAATCTAATTTTGACTGTAAAATAAATAAATAATCCCAGTTTCCATTTCGATTCCATTGAAGAGGATATAAGCAGATCACGTTCGTGTTTCACATCCCAATTACGAGCAAAAGCAAATCCCCAAGTTTTTGGACCCTACAGCTATGATACGCATCACAAGGCGGAATGTAAGCACTAATTAACTCCACACCGCAACTACATCGCGTGTAATGTACCTTCCCAATGTAACAAGATCAAGTAGACTTACCAATAGGATTTAGCCGTACACGCGCTAGGGTAGCGATTTATCGTCCACCACAAAAACCTCGTCACAAGCCAAAGCCCAAAGGCCCAGCACGAGCCCAACCCAAAGTTCAACGCAGCCCTTTCTGATAAATCTCATCCGTTGATCTCTACCACCCAGTCGTCAAAAAGGACGGGTGAGATCGTCCTCAACGACCACGAAAGCGCATGCGTCCCCACCCATTTGAATTCAAAAAAATGACCCACAAGTAACGTTACGATTCCGAAGCCTCAGGTTCGGATCCGAACCTAGCCCCCCACTTCATAACCTTAACCCAAACCAAAAGTGAAAGAGACAATATTCACTCTCTGTTCCATTTCAACTCCCAGAAAACACTCTCTTTCTCTGAATCTCTCGCACTGCCTTCTGGGTTTTTCTTGAATCCTCGCATTCTCTTTCTCATTGTATGTCTATGTCTATGTGTGTGTGTGTGCGCTCTTGTTTTTGTATTTAGTGTGTGAGTAATGGGTGATGTTCATGTGTGTGATTATTTTCTTGGAAGTTGCGTTTTCAAGAAGAATGAATGGATTTTAATGGGTTTCTGAAAAACATTTGTGTGATGGTTTGCAGGAAGCGAGGAGATTGGGATTTCCATGGAGGATTGTGCAAGAACGGGGCTGCATGAAATTAATTTGGCGTCAAGAAAGGCTGAAGAAGCAGGTCAGTCTTTCTCAATTTATTTTTACGTTTATGTATCTGTTTGGGTGCTGGAAATGTTAAATGGAAAGAAAGGGATAGAAATGTAAGCAAGTTTGTTATGTTTTCTGTTGTTTCTGGTTTCCAAGAAAAGAATAACAACCCTCTCCAACTCGGCCGAGTGGTTGGTTTTTGCTAAGACGAGTAAAGGATCTCAAAATTTTCTTTTGTTGCATCTTCTTGGAAGCCAAACGGAGCATTTTCATTGGTCTTTCAAGAATCGTGTTAAGAATCCCTTTTCATACGCTTATATTTGCAGCTTGGAGACGATACCAAGCTGTCAGTTGGCTCGAGAGCTTGGTGGGTCCGCTCGGCATATCGAAACAGCCATCGGAGAGGACATTCATTTCTTGCTTGAGAAATGGTCTGATCCTATGCAATGCCATCAACAAAATTAACCCAGGGACAGTGCTCAAGGTATGACATTTCTTCATTAAGTTGTAGTAACAATTCACAATCTAAAGATTGTGAAAAAAATGAGCTACTGAAATGCGGTTGCTATATGTTAATCTATTTTTTGGAATGTAAACAACCCAACCTTTACTAGGCTAGATTCAATCCTCTTATTAGACTCAGACGAGTGAATTTTTTTTTTAAATGTTACCCCCCATCTAAAGTAGGCAAGGGGTTCTATTTCTTCTAGAATTCTTATTGCTTCCATTTTGAAAATTATCCTAAGGTTGTGGAGCATCAAGCACATTTACAATGCGGGGAATCTCAGCCATTGCCTGCCTTTCAGTACTTTGAGAATGTCCGGAACTTTTTAGTGGCTGTCGAAGAGCTGAAGCTGCCTGCTTTTGAAGCTTCTGATCTTGAAAGGGTTGGTTATTTACTCTATTCTATATGTATGAGTGCTATATATATATATATATGCATGCAAATATGTATACTTGACCAAGTAATTATTGGTATTTACTTTTCTCAGGATGCATTAGAGGCAGGGTCAGTGGCCAAGGTTGTTGATTGCATCTTGGCACTTAGATCATATCATGAATGGAAACAGATGGGCTGTAGGAATGGATTTTACAAAAATGTGAAATCTCCTTTGGTCATGCATTCTGCCAGTAGGACGCATACAAGAGCCTCAGCTACAACCTCATTGGACTCCTGCAGGCGCTTAGATATGTCTGAAACATCTGAGAAACAGCCGCCTTTCGAGGGTGACAATCAGAAACTTGAAGGTTGAATTGGACTCTCTTCATTGTATATTTGTCTTCTTATCTCGTATGTAGGCATTTTTATTGAATCCATGTGGACCAAACATTATATGTGTACATGTTAGTTGTACATACATTCCATTATTTTCTAGATCAATTAATGAGGCGCTTTATGGCTTTGATATTTTTTATTAGTACAAGACACTTATATGATTCAAGCTAATTGTTAAATATCATTAAATCAATAAGTGAGTTTCTTGAATGTAACTAAACAGAAAATATTGTTAATAATAGGATTTCCTCAAAAGACGTTGAGTGAAAATAATTGCATTTGTATCCAAGTTGTGGATAAAAGCTCTTGTACTAAAATCATCTATTAGGATCCTTTTACTTCCTCTTATACCATGTCAAAAATGCTGCATATGGACAACTTGTGTAGATACTTCTAGAAACCCTGCATAATGATAATTGATTGTTGCTAAAGAAGGATAGAAAGTAATTCAATGAATTTTTACATATGCCTCAAACATGATAACACCTGCTCTAAATAAAAATGTAGTTGTATGAGGCATCCACACCTTCATATATAGCAATTCAATGAATTCACAGTTGCTTGGTGAATGCAAAATTATTCATTTTACTGCATGTGTGATGCAGCGGATATTGTAAAGTTACTCACTGACTGCATGGTCAACTCAAAGGAAAATATTGATGACAGCCTCCTTGCTTCCTTCAGGAACAGAAACCTGGTAACAATAAGAGCATTGTTAGAAAACTTTACTATGATTCCACATATAAATTTGAGCAATAAAGTTATTTATGAAGTTGATCTTTTTTCCCCCTTTAACCTTTCTCTTGTTTCCTACAGGATCCAGTAAAGCTACTCAGCAGAATCATGTCAAGTTATTTGGAGGAACAGGTTCCAAGCAAGTTCCCTGAGGTCAGTTCAATTTGACTGATGAAGAGATTCCACTCTTTGCTGGTCACATTAGTTTTGATTTCTTCGAGTGTGGGCATATATTTTTGTGAATTGCTTATTAGTACATTAGGTGAACCAAATAAAACTTGAAACAAAATTTTCCTTTTCTTATTCTTAGGTTAATTTTCTTGTGTCAGTTTTAGTACAGGTGATTGATGTGGACAAAGTTTAAGGAAAATTGTAGGGAACACCTTAGATTTGGTAGACATGGTTTCACCTTGGATTTATGTGCCAATACCCAGGTCAAACCCAGCCATTTTTTTTGCTCTGGTGCACTAAGCAGCAACAATAACTATGAACAAAATTTCATGAACCAATTCAAAGACTATTTATTTTTAAAGTAGGTTGGTTTACACATGACAATTGACATGCTAGACAAATTCTTTTGTAATATTGCTTCAGCTATCTGATTTGTATGCTAAATAAAGAGAACAACATAAGCCTTGTAGGTACCAATTAGTTGACTAATGCTTAGTTTAATAGAGTTGAGATACCAATTACAAACAGGTGAAGACTACCAAATTAACAGTATAATTATGATAATTTTCTAAAACAGCTCATAATTATTATATGGCCATAATCAGAGCTCATGTGTTGATACATAACCAGGTACATTTTATGATCTCATTTGACCACAATGTTATAATTAATGTTTCCTTTTTTGTACATATAAAAGAATAATTCTTAACAGAGATTTGAAGTTATTATTCTAATAATTGGCCAGCACTCTTTAGACCATGGTTAGAAAGTGATCTAGTTTTGTTGCTAAAACATTTTGGTGGCATTAGATTGTACCTAGGCGATTAATCACCCTACTTAATTATATTAGTATAGAAAAGGGTAGTGGGGGATTTTCAAAATCAATTGGTGCCACAGAGGGGACTTTTATAGGTTTGGTGGGTTCAATGAGCTGCTGCATTCATCTTGGAAGCTCTCTTTCCTTTTCCTTTTTGTGCCAATGCTTTTGCTTACATGAGCTTGTTATGAACTTAAAAGTATTTATATCTTCTTGTCCAAAATCAGTTGCAAATAAAGTTCAAAGATTTATTGGAAGAAAGAAGTCACTCACCTCACCAATCAACATTTACGCCTTTGGAGGATATATCTGCACTTGAAAATTTGAAGGTATCTTATCATCTTATTAACAATTTGGTATTGTGATTACTGCACTCTAGAATTATTAATTCTTAAAACCCTGATTTTAACAATTCTAACTTTTAATTAATTGATCTCTCTTTCCCTTTTGAAATGTGGTCTATGACTTGTTTTACATCTAAACCCTTGTTTGAAGTCTCAAAGCAAGATGCAGTGACATTTGGTTTACCTGAAGCTAGACTAGATATTTCATTATTGGACTCTAATGAAGTGTTTTTATACTAAGAGGTATTGAAAAGGAAACTTGTTATTTTAACCTATATCTTAGACGTGAGTCATACAAGAATGTGTTCTCATTTATGTTATATGATCTCGTAGATTATCCCTTTTAAATGGATTTTTAATTTCTAATAGAATTTATCATCTATTATGGTTGTTCCTTTATTAAGGATACCCTACTTTATCATCTGAACATAAGTTGACTCGACAATAGGCATTGGTTAGAACATCAAGTTTTAAATTTTTTTTTCCTTTGACAATGAACATCTACTTCCTTGTTTTAGTTGGAGCCTTAACTGTATTATGCGTAACTTATGCAATAAGATTGTTCTTGTATCGTAGTCTTGATTTGATTAATCTACTATGACTCTTGGACTCTGTCAAGATTCTTTATTCCCCATACTGATATGACCCTTGTTATACATGTACAGACAAAATCTTACGCGATATGATAAAGTTGGACAGCTGATATGATTTTATAGATTGCATTTTCAAAAGAATACTAAGAAAACCACCATTAATTCCACATCTTCATGTCCATACATTTGTAATTTACTAAAGCTAATCAATCCTCTTTGCATCGTGTTGCTGTCTGATTTTTTTCAATACAAACTACTGCCAATATGTATGTCAGATTTTGAGCTCTTTTTGTCTTTAGGGGTGGTGTGTCATGATGCATTTGATATCAATACTAGATTTAGATATCAATGCTATTACAGTTTTTATTTCCGTGCATCCAAGAAGCTGACACAGAACTCTCACTTTGGCATGATTTAACTATTGTGTTTAATATTGCACTGTAAATTTCTGATGGCGGATTGTGATTTTCCTTTAACATCTCTTTTATAGTGTTCCAAAGCACGCTTGAGAAAAGGTAACTGCAATCAGAGGAATCTATTTAAAATGCAAGAGAAGGAGCTTTTTGTAAGTTTTTCTTTCCTTTTATTTTATTTTCTTCTCTATTCTTTTTTCTAATCATGAACTTCTTGTAGTTTTTAAGCATAATTTTTTCTGAGGTATAAAGGTTGTCATTTACACTTTTTGGGTGCTTTATATGGAAGTATACTGAAATACCCAAAACTATATACAACAATGATAAACTTACTGAAAGTTTAGAGAATTAAACTTCAACACCGAGAAGTTTCCAGATTGTCTTAAATTTTTTTGTTGATAACATAAATGAAAGTACGTAGAGTTGAATTTGAGACAGATTCATTCAATTTTTAACATCAAATCTTATTATAAAATTTCTGTGAAAACCTGAGGATACTCAGAAAATCCAATTTAGTTTTCTCATATGATTATAATAAGACATATGATGGGGTGTTGCAGATATTTAGTTCTTAAAGTGGGAATATTTTTCATATTGCAGGATCTCAAGTCTCTTTTATCATCAACAAAGAGGGAGTTCGAACACTTACAGTCCCAGTTGCAGAGAGATTTGAAAGACCTGGGTATGTTACTAAAGGAACTTGAATAAGTGAATCATTATTGTTCTGGTTATGGAACTTAACAGTAAATTAGTTCTCAAGGTTCAATCAATTTGTATGTATAAACCAAAGCATTTCTTGCCCTTTTTTCCTCAATATATCGATTTAAGTTTTCTTAGACCATGGCCTTTGCATCCATACCCACAAAGCAACCTGCAAATGCGATAATGGATTTCTGCTTAAATCTCACTTCTTTCAAAACAAAAAAACTAAAAAAAACTGTCTTTTCCATATTTATGCCCTTACCATCTATATTCATCTCTGACTTCCAGGAAGCAAGATTTTTAGTTTTTTCTTTTTGAAAATATATATGTGCTTATTGGTATACTTTAGCCATTAATCTTTGCCTTATTTAGTTGACACTAGTATTTTGTGATCTTGCCAAGATTGCCATTTTTTATAGCATATAAGAGCTTGTGGAATGGATTGATGTCCTAAACCCATCTATTGGCTTGATGATCAATTTAGAGAATCATATGCATATTATAGAGTCATCAATATTTATAAAGAATTTTTCTTGAAGTGCAAAATATGTTTGTCTATTGTTTGGGTTCAGAAAGTCAAGTACATGAGTTGTCCTTTGCTGCTAGTGGATATTACAAGGTTGTGAAAGAGAACAGGAATTTATACAACATGGTCCAGGATTTGAAAGGTTAGTGTACTTTTTGAAGACATATACTAAACTTTTCCTATTCTTATTTGAAGTATTTGAAAGGACAATTTTATTTTCAGCATTAAGATTAAATCTAATGATTTATTCCTGAATAATATTATCTTCAGGTAACATTCGAGTTTACTGTAGAATTAGGCCCTCGTTCACTGCTGAAGCCAAAACTGTGATAGATTTCATTGGAGAGGATGGCTCACTTGTGATCTTTGATCCATTGAAGCCCCATAAAGATGGAAGGAAAGTTTTTCAGTTTAACCGGATGTTTGGTCCAACTGCTACTCAAGGTAATATCACACGAGATTCTTCTAAATTATGGCTTTTACATTAATCAAATTTCTTTACAAATATTACCGTTTCTTTTCAGATGAGGTTTTTAAGGACATCCAACCATTAATTAGGTCTGTGGTGGATGGTTACAATGTATGCATTTTTGCTTATGGTCAAACTGGATCCGGAAAAACGCATACCATGGTAAGATATATACATTATGAGATTTAGCTTCTATATAGTTAATCTTCTGCAGCTTTTCATATATCCCATTGTTTTATTTATTCTGGATATCCAATATAAGGATACTGGATTGCCTTTCAATTAGTATAGGATGAAGACTGGCTAAAAGCTATTAACATTTCACACATCTGATTCATCCATCTGATTCTTTTATATGATGACAGAGTGGTCCATCTGGTGGGTCAACAAAGGACAGGGGGATTAATTTTCTTGCTCTCAACTATCTCTTCCAGATGTCTGATAGAAGGAAAGACATCATAAATTATGACATTCATGTCCAGATGGTTGAAATATATAATGAACAAGTACGGGACCTTCTTGCAGAAGATTCATCAACCACTAAATATCCTTTCATATTGGCTTTTTAGCTTTACTATTAAACATCTATAAGAGTATTAAAGATGCGGAAACTCTATGTTGTATTGTGTTTTGATTATACACATGATGTTAATCTGTTTTCTTAACTAAGCACAAATTAGAAATTCGGAGCTGTACTAGTGACAATGGGTTGAGTCTTCCGGATGCTACCATGTGTTCTGTTAAGTCTACCGCGGATGTTCTGAACCTAATGAAACTTGGTGAGGTGAATCGTGTTGTCAGTTCTACTGCAATTAACAACCGAAGTAGTCGTTCCCACAGGTCAGTTTGTAGGAGCTAAGTTTGTTTGAACGTGCTTAGTAGGTATTAGAGGAAAGTTTACCTTTTCACTTCATACCTGGACGTATACTGTAATATTTGAAGTTTGTTAAGTTTGAAAAGAATAAGTAGCTGAGTTTAACAATAATATGGTGGTTTATGGATGTGCAGTGTCCTCACAGTACATGTGCATGGAAAAGATACATCCGGTGGCATTCTCCGTAGTTCTCTGCATTTGGTAGACCTTGCAGGAAGTGAACGAGTGGACAAATCTGAAGTTACTGGAGACAGACTCAAGGAGGCACAGTATATTAATAAGTCTCTTTCTTGTTTAGGGGATGTTATTATGGCCTTGGCTCAGAAAAACACCCACATCCCTTACCGAAACAGCAAGCTCACACTTCTCTTACAAGACTCCTTAGGTCTGTAATGTGTGCCTCTTTCCAAAACACTAGCATGTCTCTTTACACTGTACTTTGCCTTTTTTTTGGTTCTCCAAACAGGTCATGCCACATCACGTCATTGATATATATATTTTTTGGCCTGAACTTGATAGAATTTTGTTGTTCTGCAAAGTAGTTTACTCTTTTTGGTCTTGTACTGAATTTCTTCTATCTGGAAATTGTTTTTAGGTGGACATGCTAAGACATTAATGTTTGCTCATGTGAGTCCGGAAGAAGATTCTTTTTGTGAAACAGTTACTACTCTGAAGTTTGCTCAGAGGGTTTCAACTGTTGAACTTGGTGCTGCTCGTTTGAACAAGGAGAGCAGTGAGGTTATGCAACTCAAAGAACAGGTAAACAAATTCAGATAAATTGCCACTCCATAGCATGTTTCATAAGTTTTCTTTCCCCCACCCCTCTCCTGTCTTCCATCTTTGGGCCACTTTTTTTCTTTCATTCATCCCAAAAGTTGATTGGCTGTCTAGATGTTATTCTGCAAGTCTTCCTTATTTAGTGCCATCATGCAGATATGCTTTAACAAAGCATTATTAGTTGTCCAGACACCAGTAACTGTCATGGTTCCTTGCAATTTCTGGATTATATATTCTTGGACACTGATTCCAATATTAGTGTTTTTTGTTTCTATGAAAAAGAAAAGAAAGGGGCAAAAGAATGTCGGTGTCGGTGTTTATTTTAGTTGATTTGCCTCCTTTGCGTTTAGTAATATATTCAAAACTGAAATATTTATAAGAAAATTGCTTAACTGGAATATTTTGGTAATGGTTGGAACTTTAATGGTTTAAAAGTTATTCTGATGGAATGATTATTTATATTTCATTAACTTATTAGTTTAAAGGCGTTTTTCATGAGATAGATGGTTGCCGACACCTCACTGTGATAGGTCATTAGTGCTATAATTCTGGCTGTCTCAAATAGAAGCCTTGAAATGCCTTCTCTTGGACAAAGATTAATTGCCGTAATGGGTTTATGTTTTCTTTGAATCTTGCAGATTGAGAGCCTTAAGAAGGCATTGGCAAACAAAGAAGCACAGAGTATACAGTTCAACAAAACAAAGGAGCCAAAATCTCCATATGGAAAACCAAGAGTAGTGACAGAGAGAACTCCACCACGTCCTCGAAGACTAAGCATTGAGAATTGTGGCACCATGAAGAGTGAAAACGCCATGAATATTGAAGATAAGAAGGGAACCCATTCTGTACCAACTCGTTCAAGAAGATTGAGTTTGGAAGGCCCAAGATATATTAAGAAGGATAATTTGCAGATAAAAGTTTCAGATGATGTAAGCAAGCCTCTTTCATTTGATGCTGTGTCGGTGCAAAAGTATGGTCATACTCAAGATGCAGAAGCAGTCACGAAGTCTTATGGGCATTTCAGCAATGGTGGTTCTATGACGAGGGAAGTCTCTCATGCCAAGCCTCCACAAAGTCCTACAAGTACCATCTATCAGAAGAGAGTTACAAAAACGGGTGGTATAACCCAAATTCCTACTCTTCAACTACCCAAGACTCCTGAGCCACCAGTAATGGCCAGAAATGAGGTCCAGATTGTGATGCAAAGTGAGCTTAGTTTTCCTACAGACTGCCAGACACCCAACTTGATTAGTAGCGTAAATGGTAAGGGATCTCAAATAAGGAGATCGCTGCGGACAATTGGAAAATTGATTAATGGCTCTGAGAAGAGGTCAGACTTTTTTCTTTTGCTTTTTATTAGTTATTTTCCAATAATAGTAAGGAACTTTTGGGTGTCACAATATATCTCATGCATATTATCTTTAATTATGATGGCTTGTTTAAAATATTAGTAATAAAAAATGGGGATAGTAGAGCTAGGGCACCATCATTACATGAATATACAAATGTAATATTGGGTTTTTACAAATGTCACCCTTAGATTTTAATGTGGGTGCTGATCCTTGTACTTTCAACTGTAAATTTTTTTGTTAAATCCTAACTGAATTCCTAACTCAATATATATAAGGTATTAAATATGTAGCAGACTTTGAGTTATCTCACACAGACTTATTATAATGCCCCTTATGAACACAGACCTTGAGATATGGTTAGGCACGAGTTGGAGAGATCCCTCCATTGATAGCCAATATTGATCTAGACTCCTCCAGTAGCAACCCACCCCCAATCCTGATACTGAAGATACTTGCATGGAATTGTAGGACTGCAGCTAACCCCAATTTTGGGGAAAAAAATGGTAACATGCAATAATGTCATTTCATTATTATTGATGATGTGGTGAAAATAACTTTAAGAATTTTTCATAAAATAATTTTGTAAAATTCAACATCCAGGGAGTAAATTGTTAAAATTAAAGAAAAATGCGTGTACAACTTTTTTTATAAATTGTTTACATGTGTCAGCAAGTGATTAGAGGGTGTTAAATTTTTTTTACGTGTTAGCAAGTTGCCGGTGTAGCATTACTAAAAATTAAAAGTTTAGGGACCAATTGACATCTGCATCAAAGTCTAAGGTGAACTCGAATTTTTTCCTGAAATGTTTTGTTGTTTCAACATTTCCAGGTCAAATTGCAGGAACCAACAGAATCGGATGGAACCACGGTCACCCATTAGAGTTGCAACAAATATTAATGATGCAAAGTCGCCAATGACAGCAAATGCTAGGACACAGAGGAGGCAATCACTAACCGGCATTCAACCATCAGGATCTGACAAGTCCCGAAGATCATCTCTTGGAGGGAAGCCAATCGACTCTAGTAAGTAAACCAATACGAGTGTCCTTACAATTATTCTACAAATAAGTTAAAATCTTCTTTATCTGTTTATGATCTGAGATTACTAGTGTTTTCTTCCGTAGATGCAAAGGACCAGACACCTCTTTCACTCCAACCACCAATGAAGATTACTAAACGGTGGCAATAGATAGTATGATATTTGGTGAAGATGACTGCAGTAGTGCTTTGACTCGAAGCATTCTAACATATGCTGACAATTGAGCTACAACAACTCAAACAATTGCTTAGAGGAGTCTTTTGCTCTCAGATGGAGTGATCTGACACTATTAACACTGTCTATGTAGAGAAGAAATAGAATATCGAGAAGAAATAGAATATCAGATGAGATGAAGTGTCGGCTGATTGTAACCTGATTCATAGTTGATCTACTCGATTATGAAGCCAAGTTTGACTCCAAAATGTCTTTGCTTGTTAACCGATTCTTCATCACTTCATGTAGAAATACCATATCCGAGTAACTGTGTATCTTTGAATTTTCCTTAATAAAAAAGCCTTCATTTTTTACCAAGTTTAAGTTACTAGTGGCATGTTGCTCGAGTTACTGTTTTGGTAAGCCGAAAACCAAAAATTATATATTTTTAAGAAATAATCCTTATAAAATTAGATTTTTACCCCCTCCTCTCCCTACAAAGTTTTTTTTTGGGTCCGTCCCCCTTACCTGAAAGCCTAGTTCCGCCCTTGCCTGAGGCTGAGCATCTAAATCATTCCAAAATTAGTCTTTCTAAATCATTACCCTAATGGAAAACGCAAATCTTTGAGATAGATTGTCTCGGTGCAATAATCGTCCACTACGAATTAAGTGTCCTTGTTATAGGTAGGATAAGATTTTCAAAATTGTAAGCTATTTTTAAGGCCTATTATATTGGAACATGTATCTTTCACTACTTCAATCCAATAATAGTTTCCAAGAAACAAATTGACATGGACAGTGATAAAATCCATGTATGACAATATTACACTTGTGAGGTCAAGAAAATAATTAGAAAAAGGACTAGGCCCACTAGGGAAAAGGCAACTCATGATAAGTATGTGGACAAAATTTTCCTACAAGTTGGGATGGAAGATTTTTCTTTAACCTAGTTTATAAAGTTTTCATAAGTACCTTAACATATAAGAACTACATAGTCTTTTCATTAGCATGAAAGGAGCATATGATTTTTTAATAGAACTATTAAAAAAGCAAACTTGCGCTTATCATATGCTCAAATGACACACAATAATATTATAAACTGGACTGAAAGAAATTTCTTCCAACCTGGTTTGGAAGACATTTCTGTTTCAAGTATATTAGATTTTTTTGGAGATTTTTTTTTTTTTTGGTGGGTGGGGGAGTCACAAGTTCAAATTTGATTGGCCATTAGGCATTGAAATCTAGGTAATGCAAGAGATACAATGACTTTAATCTGGATCGGTTTAGATTAAATGAAGGGCTCAACATCTGTCACGACAATTAATAGTGTTAAGATTCAACCAATTGTTTCAAAAGTAAACTTTGGGAAGCAAAGCAAATCAGACAAAATAGAAAGAACCTCTTGCTTAGATTTTGGCAGAATTGGCGAAAATTGAAAAAGTTGAAAGCAACTGTTGCTTAGATTTTGGCAGAATTGGCGAAATTAGAAAAAGTTGAAAGCAACTCTTGCTTAGATTTTGGAAGGATTGGCGAAGTGCAAGATATAGGTTGATCTTCAAGCATCTTCATATAATGTGAGTCATGTGACCTCTCTTAAAAAACAAACCTGTATTACTGATTGAGCTATGCGGCTCAGGACTTACCATCACACCAACAATGGCGTCTTTTGAGGTATAAAATTTGCCCTTGAAACCCTTTTTCTCGTTCAACATAAAAGTAACCACATACAAGGGGGCAAAATCAGAGCAACTCTCTGAATTCTGGGCAACTTTCTGGTACAAATATTCAAGGGCAATGAACTCCTTGCTTTAATCCGTTCTTCTCCTTCTTTAGGCTCGGGCCAATAGTTGCCGTGGTAGTAATTTCCCGGAACCCGGCTACCGACCAAAGCCACCTTAAACCTAAAAACCTGTTCAAGATCATTTTCTGCTAATGCACAAAGATACAAAGTTATTATCTATGAATTACATGAAATAGAACATGAAAACACCACAAATGAATAAAATATAAACGTTCAGAAAACCATAGCCAATTATAAAATCATGGTTGATCAGAGATGTTATTTGCTTCATTGGAACAAAAAACAGACAAAGTAGAACCTGAAAGCTTCAGGAAGTCCATCATCAATGAATTTCATATGATAATGAACTCATAGATTTATCATATTAAGGAAATGCATAATAAAAGTACGAAGAATCAGAAGTTGAGAAATCCCATGTTCAATACATTTCAGTAATCCAAACTTGTACAAGAAAAGGGAGAGCTGTAGTTTTAGTCCTGCTAATACTTTACATGAAAAAAGGCTTCCTTTTTTTTTTTTCTTTTTTTCTTTTTGCTGCTTGATATACACACCTCAATAATCTATACAAAGAATTTTTCCTATTNTCAAGTATATTAGATTTTTTTGGAGATTTTTTTTTTTTTTTTTTTGGGTGGGTGGGGGAGTCACAAGTTCAAATTTGATTGGCCATTCGGCATTGAAATCTAGGTAATGCAAGAGATACAATGACTTTAATCTGGATCGGTTTAGATTAAATGAAGGGCTCAAAATCTGTCACGACAATTAATAGTGCTAAGATTCAACCAATTGTTTCAAAAGTTAACTTTGGGAAGCAAAGCAAATCAGAGAAAATAGAAAGAACCTCTTGCTTAGATTTTGGCAAAGTTAGAAAAAGTCAAAAGCTAATTTTGGGGAAGCTTTAGAAAAAGTTTTCAGCACCTCTTGCTTAGATTTTGGCAGAATTGGCGAATATTGAAAAAGTTGAAAGCAACTGTTGCTTAGATTTTGACAGAATTGGCGAAATTAGAAAAAGTTGAAAGCAACTCTTGCTTAGATTTTGGAAGGATTGGCGAAGTGCAAGATATAGGTTGATCTTCAAGCATCTTCATATAATGTGACCTCTCTAAAAAAACAAACCTGTATTACTGATTGTGCTATGCGGCTCAGGACTTACCATCACACCAACAATGGCGTCTTTTGAGGTATAAAATTTGCCCTTGAAACCCTTTTTCTCATTCAACATGAAAGTAACCACATACAAGGGGGGCAAATCAGAGCAACTCTCTGAATTCTGGGCACTTTCTGGTACAAATATTCAAGGGCAATGAAGTCCTTGCCTTAATCCGTTCTTCTCCTTCTTTAGGCTCGGGCCAATAGTTGCCGTGGTAGTAATTTCCAAGAACCCGGCTACTGACCAAAGCCACCTTAAACCTAAAAACCTATTCAAGATCATTTTCTGCTAATGCACAAAGATACAAAGTTATTATCTATGAATTACATGAAATAGAACATGAAAACACCACAAATGGATAAAATATAAACGTTCAGAAAACCATAGCCAATTATAAAATCATGGTTGATCAGAGATGTTATTTGCTTCATTGGAACAAAAACACACAGACAAAGTAGAACCTGAAAGCTTCAGGAAGTCCATCATCAATGAATTTCATATGATAATGAACTCATAGATTTATCATATTAAGGAAATGCATAATAAAAGTATGAAGAATCAGAAGTTGAGAAATCCCATGTTCAATACATTTCAGTAATCCAAACTTGTACAAGAAAAGGGAGAGCTGTAGTTTTAGTCCTGCTAATACTTTACATGAAAAAAGGCTTCCTTTTTTTTTTTCTTTTTGCTGCTTGATATACACACCTCAATAATCTATACAAAGAATTTTTCCTATTTCTCATTTCCTACTTACAAATCTAAAACATTCAACAGAATCAATGATAAGAGTGAAGGACAACAGACTAAACCATGTGAAACAATAACAAATCACTGCGATTCATGCCGGGTCATCTTAGAAATGTGGGAGTCATAAGCACGAACCAACCGCTTTCTAAATCTTCTGAGATCTAGTCTCACCTTTTGGCCTTCAAGATAGATACTCTTCGTGTATTGCCATCCCTTTTCATTCACGCTATTTGGGTCTCTAAGAACAGGATCATTTTTATCATATTCCTCATACAGTGAGCTCTCTTTAGGAACAATTTCATAGCCAATGTACTTCAAACCAAGCTTTCTTGCAGGTTCACCATAATACGTCTCTGCCGCCCATATAGTTCCAAGGGGGACAACTTGAATAAACACACAGCCAGGTCTCATAAAGAGAAAATGGGTCATGGCTGCCCCATGGACACCAACCATGGCATCACTTGAATTAAGAGCCCTATAAATCTTTGCCAATTCCNAGGGAGAGTTGAACCAGGGCTGAAGAGATGAGGGGCCAATATAAAACAACAAGAGAGAAGAGAGAGAAACAGGAGAGAGATAAGCTTGGGCCTGGTTCTCTTGAAGTAACAACCAGAGCTTCCACACTCCATGATAAAGGCTTGAGACTCCTCATCTTCTTCAATACGTTTGTCACCTTTTCTCCACTGTTGGTGACAGCGATGATACTGCACCATTTTCTATGGAAAGTTCTGATTTTTACTACTATTATCCTTTGTTTCTTTCCTTTCTTCTACTTTTTCAGCTTTTGAACTGGGTTTTGATGTGAACCAAACAAGAGAGAGAGAGAGAGAGAGATCTTGAACTAACCCCAAGAAAGGAAAAAACGAAAGCGAGAGAGAGAGGAAAAAATACGAGTTGGGTATGTCTTACTTCATCTCCTAGTAGGGTGTTTCGGGGGATCCTCTGTTTCTGAGAGAGGGACAGAGATAGAGAGAAAGAGATGTATGAGAAGCTGGCAAGTAGCAGCAGTGCTGAGCGTGTTTGTGCTCCGTGATTCGTTAGTGGGAATACCAAAGCTATGTATTATTTCTTAGCTCATAAGAACTCATATTTTACATATTTTATATTTGTTATCCGTAACAATATATTTATTTTCTCTTCCCATTCAAATATTATTCAATATTTAAGGAGGTCGTTTCTGGGGTTCGCTGCGTGTATCGGCAGAGAGAAGAGAGAGAGAGAGAACAAATGCTTAGAGAGAAGAGAAAGGCAGCTGTCAAAGGAGCTGGAGGATGGCTGGCTGGCTGGCTGATCCAGCCTCCTTTGTATTGTTTAACGGTCAAAGACTCAAAGGCGTGTAAAGAAGAAGTAAAAATTGAAAAGACCTGTGGATTGCTGGCTTGGCTCCTTGGCTCCTTGGCCTTTCCCTTCTGGGAAGTGCGGGTGCGAACGCAGCCCAACAGGGACTGTTGCAGTGCATTGCACGCGCCTCTTCAAGAGTTTTGGAGCGTGTCATGGTCGGTTGTCAAATTTGTAACGTATTTTGGTATTTTTTTCTTTTTTTATTTGAACAAAATGTTTTGATCTGATATAAAAAAATAAAAAATTAATTAAAATAATTTTTATTTTAAGACATTTATTATTATTTTGGACAAAAAAAAAATGTAGTTAAAAGGTTATCAATTTTGACTTGTCCGATTAGAACGTCACTCGTCGACTTCTTAGAGGTTAATCTGTACACAACTCGTTTATTTAAACGGGTCAAACTTTTTAACTTTAACATAACTTAGGGGTGAAATTAGGTGTCACCTAGAGGGCTAAGGCTCCTCAACATTTTTAAAACTCTCCTTAATTTTTTTTATTTTTAAAAGATATACCCTTAAAACAATTTTTTTACCCCCAATAAATTTTTTTTAATAGTTTTGCCCACTCCAAACTTAATGTTCCAATTCTACCCCTAACAAAACTCACAAATTACTCGACCCGATCTACTTGCGTTAAAGTAATGATTAAATTTATCTCTTTATATTAACTTAAACTTTTTGGATAACTGATAATTTAACAGATTGATCCATTTAATAAACAAGTCAACTTGTTTAATATAACTCAACACGATTTGTTTGACCCGATTCAACCCATACATGACATGAAATGTAGAGGATCCTATTTCTAAAGTAAAACAATTTAACAATTTTTTTTTTCTTTTAATAAAAACTCACAAAACACTCAAAAACTACTTTTATATATTCTTTTTTAATAAAAAAGCTACTTTTATATTGAAGTCGCTTCAAATCACACTTTCAACACAAATACATAAAAATACATTTAAAAAGGCATTAACAAGATAATCCAATTTATAAGACCTTTTTGGTAGATAAATATTGCCCATGCTTACACTAACACTACCCTTTTCATGGGTGCTCAAAATTTGTATAGATAATATGATTCTTCAAGGGAATCCGAGTACTTATTTAATTAACTAAACAGAAGCCAGACATGCATGGAGGAATAGGGAACACCAACATGTTTACAGGTGATAAAGTACCTAAAAAAAAATTAAAATTGGCCAAATAAATGATTGGATCGAATAATTTTAAATTCTTGGCCTATCGATCAAGGAAAGAGCTATCCAAAAGGCAATTTTTATAACAATCAAATGGCTAGATTTAGAACGGCACGTCTGCGTCGACAACAGAAATTCTTGATTGCCATGAAACAAAAGATTGCACTGAAATCGACTAATCTAGAATCATTGCAAATAAATTCCACTCCAATTTTCATTGCAGGGACTAGTGTATGATGCAGTTTCTCAGCCTAACTAAAGGTATATTGCATCTGTCAATTTGGGGCTAATGGGGGAAAATGCACGTAGTAATGGACCCCTCCGTGTGCTATTGTGCAGAATAGATGGATCAGTTCACATGCATGTACCATTGTACCACATGGGGCATGTTGAACTTGTTAATTTATATTATTTTTTTCTAAGTTTAGATTATAAATTTATAATAGGCTTATTTGAGTATGGTTAAGCCATAAAATATCCTGTACAGATAAAAAAAAAAAATATGTAAAAGGGAAAAATAATATAATTTTTTTTTTATTTTATTTATGACATGTTGCTAAAAAATAATAATAAAAAAGAATCAGATCACGTGTTGTCAGCCTAGAATCACATTATGTCACATGATTAATTATCTCAATTGGGATGGTTTACAGCCTAATAGTCACTCACTGGTTGCATCGAGGAACTCTCTTAGAGTGTGTTATTTGGGTACTGCTAGTGCTAGACCACGCCCACGCCTGGGTGCTTCACCAATTTTCCATGGAAATAAATATGCTGATTGAACATCAAAAGGTGCCTGAAAGAAGCCCCACGTCTAAAATTGCTAGCCCACACACCCGCACCAAAAAAAAGAGTCTAAAATTGCAGGCATTGTTGAAATATTTAATAAATAATCATTAATGTGTTGAGTAAATGTTGGAGACCTAATTGCTATGTATCATAAACCTTTATGATTGTTTGAACTGGAAAATATTTGGCTTCTTATAATATAAGGGTAAAATAGTAATTTTACTTTTTGTTTAGACTATTTTAAAAAAAAAAATCGAGGACTATTAGACCTCTTAACTTTGGCAGGGTAAAATAATTGTGAGATAATGACGTAAGTTTAAATATTTTTCTAATGCATTTGATTAAAGAGCTAAAAGCTACTTCTTTATTATGCTTTCATCTTGTACTACTGGCAGTTTCTACCATGTTAAAATAACTGTAAAGTCAAGTTCAACCCTTTGGAATTGGAGAGGTGAGTTTTAGGGATCAAATATAGATTCAAAATTGTAGTCTTAATTATATCCCCATTGGAGGATATTCCCAAGCCACTTGAATTTTGAACCAAAATAATAATAAATAAATAAATAAAAGAAAAGAAAAAAGTTTTAGGGTGCTTTTCAGCCTTCCAAGTTCCAATGGGAGATTCCTTGAAAATATAATAAAAATGAAGGTGGAGTATAAAATAAGAAATGGTCTGTATTGAATCAAGGTGGCAAGATTTTCCCCGTCCGAAGGAAGTAAATCGAAGTTTCCTTTTTGACAACGATCTCCTTATTTGGATTTGCCTTCAGCCTTCAACGTGCAAACTGGAAAAGCAATGAAAGTGAAATTGACACGTGTCTGTATCGTGTGCCAGGTCCAATTTTGGAAATTAGAATCATGTTTTCGCACTTCATCCTAAAATTATAATCACTACAAAAAAAAAATAAAAATGTAATCCACTTTGAAAAGGTTTAATATCTTATAATTACAAATATTATTCTTTTTTTTTTTTTTAAGGGATAACTTCACTTTAGACCTCAGAATTATCACGCGATTTAACAAGCTCCTCAAACTTCAAAATCTCTCAATTTAAATCCCTAAACTTTTTAATTGCAGTTAATTTGAACCCATCTGTTAGATATTAAACATTAAAAGTGAGAAAATGACGTTTATACTCCTAACTTTTTTATAAAATTTCAAACTTACCCTTAATTCCATAGGTTCTCTGACTACAAGATTAAAAAATATTTATTTGTTTATTTATATTCTCGATCATTGAAAAGTAGAATGAAAAATGAATATTTATTTGCATGATCTTAATTAGAATTACAACGATATATAGAAATGTTTGTTTATTTACATCTCTGAATCCAAATTACAATAATAGAAATAAATATTTACAATTTAATGAAGGAACATATATATTACTTTGAATTGAGTTTGCATTCAATTCAGAGGCTTGCACTGACTTCATCTTATGCGTGCATATGCGAAACTCATGGCATGGAACTGATGGAAGCTGCAAAATGTACATATACATATAAATCAATAAAGAGGATCGAGGAGAATAAAACAGAGAATATATATATGTGTGTGTGATTACAAAAGAAAAGTTAATTAATAACAATTGAAACTTAATTACCAGCTGCATGCTACTTCAAGTTGGTCGAATTCGGGCTAGTCTGCCTCTGATATATATATATTGGTTTGTACTGGCCTGTAACTCAAAATCATGTATTCAAAATATATAATGTTAGTTAATGAATAATACACACATTTCATGAGATATTTCTCATTTTGGCTTACATCAATTAAATTCGAATAATACACGTACACATTTATATGAGAAACATTGGGGTTTGGATCAATAGAGCATTAATTAAGAGTTTAAGACCAAAGAAAGAACGGCCCTTACCTCATCATCTTCTTCTTCTTCTTCTGTTGAAGTATCATCAAGTTCAATCTCTGGTACATGAGCGATCTTGAGCTTTTCTTCCCGTTTGCATTTCCTACTCAATTTAGGACAACCTCCAATCTTCAATTTTCTTAGGGCAGTGAGATGATGTGTCCCCTCCGGAAGAGATGACAACTCAGGACAATATTTAATCACAAGTGTGTGAAGTGATTTGAGAGTTGGCAGCCATTCAGGCAAGGCCGTAATGTTCTCACAGTCTTCAATGTGTAGGTATTGTAAAGTATTAGCACATCTTTGGAGCCATTGCGGCAAAACCTCCAACATTGGTGAACCTTTAATATGCAAAGTTTGGAGGCTCAACTTGAGATCTTGACTGTCTTCTCCTCCTCCCATCAAATTAAGGCTTGGACAACCCTCAATGTATAAGAACTCTAATGCAGTTAGATGCTTGATATTGAGTGACAAAGAGGTCAAACTTTCACAATTAACTATCACCAATGTCCGAAGGTTGGTGAGGCACTGACCGTCTATTTCTTGAAACAAAACTTCTAATCTCGGACAATCACCTACAGCCAAAAACTGAAGAGAATTCAAGGATCCATTTTCCAACAAGCATGTATACTCTGTTGTTACACACAAACACTTGAGACTAATCATGTTCCTTATATCTTTGGGCAACCGTTCAAGTTCGCTACATCCCGCAAGCGCTAATGTTTGCAACTTGTGCAACTTGACGATGGAATTAGGAAGTAACTTGATTCTGTTATTACTAGATAGGTCGAGATACCTCAAATGCTTCAAAGTACCGATAGAACTTGGCAACACCTCAAAAGATGATTCACTCAAATCAAGCAATCTCAAGTACTTGAATCTAAAGATGCATGCTTCAACTAAGGGCACCGGCGGTTTGGCTGTGAACCTAACAATGCGCACCTTTGTTAACTTCTCTAAGCATTTTGGAACTTCTTGGCTCAAGTCTTCTACTGTAAATAACAAATGACGAGTGGTTTCAGAAATGTCTTTGTTGCCCAAGTCTACCACTAAACACTCTCCTTGTGCAACTGAGATTGCAAGATCATGGATCAAATCATGCATTTTAAATGCATAAAAGGGAAAGCCAGGAATCCCTTTCTCAAAGTCTTGGAAGAAAGATCTTGACAACAACTCATTTATATACAAGCGCCCAACATCTTCCAAGTCTTGTTTTTTATTACTAGTGGTTTCACATAGTAGTCCATTTGCCATCCATAGGTAAATCAAATGATACGAAGAGAATTGGTAGTCTTTTGGGAAAAGAGAACAAAAGGCAAAGCATTGCTTCAAGTGAATTGGCATTTGATCGTAACTCAATTTCAATGCGGGTAAGATGTCACTCTCCTTTTGTTTTAATTTCCATATCTCGTTATCTCTTACAAATTTCCACTCTCATTCATCAACTTTTGAGTAAAGCAAGCTGCCTAAAGTCCTCACTGCCAATGGAACCCCTTTACATTTTTCCACAATTTCTTTTCCAATATCTAAGAGTTTTGGATGTTGATTTTCTTCTCCTTCCTTAAACGCACATTTCACAAACAAAGACAAACAATCAGGTTGGGATAGGCCTTCTGAGTTGTATGGAAAATCGGTGTTCATAACGGAGGCAATCAAGTTACTACGTGTTGTCACTATAATTTTACTTCCTTCGGACCCACCAATTAACAAATCTCTGAATTGAATCCATTTATTACGATCTTCATTCCAAACATCATCTAAGACAAGTAGAAATTTCTTATCCTTTAATTGTTGTCTCAGTTCAGTTTGCAATGTATCCACACTCCAATCAGGATCAATTTTACAACGTGCAGATTTAAGGATTTCTTTTATCAATCTTGTAACACTAAAATCTTCAGACACACAAACCCACATTCTCAATTCAAAGAGCCCAACAACTTGTTCGTCGTTGTACACCAACTTGGCAAGTGCAGTCTTCCCCAAACCCCCTAATCCAACTATGGAAATTACATTGACATTTTTGCTACCATCTGGGTGCATCAATTGATTTATGATATGTTTTTTGTCCTCATCTCTACCGATTACTGTTGATGGCTGAACAAATGAGATTAAATCTATGTCCCTCAACGGGCGCATGATATGTGCATCTCCATGTGTTATGGTGAGATTAAATTGATCCTTATTAGCAGCAATCTCATCTAACTTCTCTCTAATGCCCTTTATTTTATGAGCCAGTTTGAAAGGGAATGCACGTGTCATAGAGGATGAAAAGAAATGACGTACCTTTGTAGAAGTGCTGCCATATGTGGCAACCGCTTGCTTCCTTAAAGCTTGGTACTCAATTTCGTCAAGCACATCCTCGGCATCATGAAGGACATCGTTGAGCTGCCCTATCCAAAGTCTCAACAGGGAGTCGCTTGCTTGCTTCTTTTCGACATCCAAGAGAACCTCTTTAATGATTGACATGCTGTGCTCAAGCTTTTTCAGATCGCTTTTGAAACCCCATGCCAAGCAGAACTCTTGGTAAGCATCGGACCCTAGCGTCTCTATGACACTCCCTATGATGCCGTAGGCAATTTCAGCCATGTTCTTGAGGTGGTGAAGTGGAAGTAGTTGTTTTTTTTGCTAAACTTTAGGCAAGTGTTTTCAACAAATATGCAGCTGATTTAATTCAAGAACATGCCTGGATATGACATTTTATAGGAACTCACTTGGTTCCAAGCGTTTTCAAGAAGTAAGCAACTGACTTAATTCAAGTATATATTCTTTTTCTATTTCGTGAAAATGCAAACAAAAGGTTTGGAGTGTAAGTGGGTGCATTGTTATTCTTTATTCTCCTATTGTCCCACTTATTTAAAAAAATAAAGTATATATTCTGCCTTTGAAGATGGTGAACTCATCGAATACCTATACATATGACATTAATTGTATAGAAACTTGGTTCCAAGTGTTTTCAAGAATTATGCAGCTTAGTTACTTCAAGAATGTATTCTGAAAAGGCTTGGAGTGAAGGTATTCTTTATTCTCCTATTGTATCATTTATTCTTTTGTCAAAGAAGTATATATTATTAAACCATCACTTGTCCTAAAACATGGTAGTAAAAGTGTCCAACACCTCAAATATTTAATTTAAATGATGGTGAATTGACGGAATCAGTATTCGAATTCATGACCTATGGTTCAGATATCATGTTAAACCACCACTTATCATAAAAGCTTAAGCTGATATGAAGAAATAAATTTAATCATTTTATGAATACTTTAACATATATAATCTATAGTTGATCATTGGAAAAATTAGAGGCATTATCTAGTTGTGAATTTTTAGCCTTTAAAAATGTGATTTTTTTTTTAATTTTTTTACATTTTCATTCCTCAATTTTTTAAAAATGCACTCTCAAATAATACATTTTTCTCGATTTTGATTAAAACCGCATATTTTTTTTTATCACCCATAGAAGCAACAAAGAGTATGCTAAACTATTATCAGAAATATAAATTGTCAAGGTTACAGAGTTACTGCCTTTAAGAATAGTAAATTGCCTATATGTCTGTAAGCTATGAAGTTACAAAGTTTATACATATTAACCAAGTCCTGGAGGTGAAATAGGCACAAGAGCAGTAGATTGAAACAACCATTTTCTTGACCTAATATTAATCAGGAAACCNAGTCTAATTAGAACTTAAATACATTGTAAATTAGACCTAGAAGCTACGGGCCGTCTGGATGGTAAGTGGGCTTTGAATCCATTTTGCTTTCCGAACATTTAGCCAATAATTAAAACTAACACATTCAATTCAGAGGCTTGCACTGACTGCATCTTATGCATGCATATGCGAAACTCAAGGCATGGAACTGATGGAAGCTGCAAAATTAATGTACATATACATATAAATCAATAAAGAGGATCGAGGAGAATAAAACAGAGAATATATATATGTGTGTGTGTGTGATTACAAAAGAAAAGTTAATTAATAACAATTGAAACTTAATTACCAGCTGCATGCTACTTCAAGTTGGTCGAATTCGGGCTAGTCTGCCTCTGATATATATACTGGCGAGTGTGTTATAATGGCCTGTAACTCAAAATCATGTATTCAAAATATATAATGTTAGTTAATGAATAATACACACATTTCATGAGATATATCTCATTTTGGCTTACATCAATTAAATTCGAATAATACACGTACACATTTATATGAGAAATATTGGGGTTTGGATCAATAGAGCATTAAGAGTTTAAGACCAAAGAAAGAACGGCCCTTACCTCATCATCTTCTTCTGTTCTGTTGAAGTAGTTCTCTATGTACCTGTCATCATCAAGTTCAATCTCTGGTACATGAGCGATCTTGAACTTATCTTCCCGTTTGCACTTCCTACTCAATTTTGGACAACCTTCAATCTTCAATTTTCTTAGGGCAGTGAGATGATGTGTCACCTCCGGAAGAGATGACAACTTAGGGCAACCCTCAATCTCAAGTGTGTGAAGTGATTTGAGAGTTGGCAGCCATTCAGGCAAGGCCGTAATGTTCTTACACGCTATGATGTGTAGGTACTGTAAAGTATTAGCACATCTTTTGAGCCATAGCGGCAAAACCTTCAACATTGGTGAACCTCCAATAAACAAAGTTCGGAGGCTCAACTTGAGATCTTGATTGCCTTCTCCTTCGGCCATCAAATTAAGGCTTCGACAATTGACAATTAGTATGATCTCTAATGCAGTTAGATGCTTGATATTGAGTGACAAAGAGATCAAACTTCCACAACCACTTATTATCAATGTCCGAAGGTTGGTGAGGCACTGGCCGTGTATATCTTGAAACAAAACTTCTAATCTCGGACACTTCTCTACATACAAAAACTGAAGAGAATTCAAGGATCCATTTTCCAACAAGCATGTATACTTTGTTGTTACATACAAACACTTCAGGCTGATCATGTTCCTTATATCTTTTGGCAACCGTTCAAGTTTTTTACATCCCACAAGCACTAATGTTTGCAACTTGTGCAACTTGACGATGGAATTAGGAAGTTTCTTGATTCTTTTATTCTCAGATAGGTCGAGATACCTCAAATGCTTCAAAGTAGCGATAGAACTTTTCAACACATCAAAAGATGAGTTACTTAAATCAAGCAATCTCAAGTACTTGAATCTAAAGATGCATGCTTCAACTAAGGGCACTGGCAGTATGGCTGTGAACCTAACAGTACTAACCTTTGTTAACTTCTCTAAGCATTTTGGAACTTCTTGACTCAAGTTTTCTACTGAAAATAGCAAATGATGATCTGTTTCAGAAATGTCTTTGTTGCCTAAGTCTACTACTGCACACTCTCCTTGTGCAATTGAGTTTGCAAGATCATGGATCAGATCATGCATTCTAAAGGTATACAGGGGAAAGTCAAGAATCACTTTCTCAAAGTCTTGGAAGAAAGATCTTGACAACAACTCATTTATATACGAGTGCCCAACATCTTCCAAGTCTTGTTTTTTATTACTAGTGGTTTCACATAGTAGTCCATTTGCCATCCATTGGTAAATCAAAGGATACGAAGAGAATTTGTAGCCTTTGGGGAAAAGAGAACAAAAGGCAAAACATCGCTTCAAGTGAGTTGGCATTTGATCGTAACTCAATTTCAATGCGGGTAAGATGTCACTCTCTTTTTGTTTTAATTTCCATATCTGATTATCTCTTACAAATTTCCACTCCCGTTCATCAACAATTGAGTAAAGCAGGCTGCCTAAAGTCCTCACTGCCAATGGTACCCCTTTACATTTTCCAACAATTCCTTCTCCAATTTCTAAAAGATTTGGATGTTTTTTATCTTCTCCTTCATTAAATGCACATTTCACAAACAAAGACAAACAATCATCTTGGGATAAACCTTTTAGACTATATGTGAAATCAGTTTCCATAGCGAAGGCAACCGAGTTATTACGTGTTGTCACTATAATTTTACTTCCTTTGGAACCACCAATTAACAAATCTCTCAATCCAATCCATTTATTACGATCATCATTCCAGACGTCATCCAAGACAAGTAAAAAAAATTTATCCCTTAAAACTTCTCTCAATTTAGTTTGCAATGTATCCACATTCCAAGTGGGATCAATTGTACCACTTGCAGATTTAAGGGTTTCTTTTATCAATCTTGTAACACTAAAATCTTCAGACACACAAACCCACATTCTCAATTGAAAAAGCCCAACAACTTGTTCATCGTTGTACACCAACTTGGCAAGTGCAGTCTTCCCCAAACCCCCTAATCCAACTATGGAAATTACATTGACATTTTTGCTACCATCTGGGTGCATCAATTGATTTATGATTTGTTTTTTGTCCTCATCTCTACCGATTACTGTTGATGGATGAACAAATGAGATTGAATCTATGTCCCTCAACGGGCGCATGATATGTGCATCTTCATGCATTAATATGGTGAGTTTAAATTGATCCTTTTCAGCATCAATTGCATCTAACCTCTCTCTAATGGCCTTTATTTTATGAGCCAGCTTGAAAGTGAATGCACGCCTCATAGAGGAAAAGAAATGACGTACCTTTGTAGAAGTGCTGCCATATGTGGCAACCGCTTGCTTCCTTAAAACTTGGTACTCAATTTCGTCAAACACGACCTCAGCATCATGAAGGGCATCGTTGAGCCGTCCTAACCATATTCTTAGTTGGGCGCTCGAGTCACTTGCTTGCTTCTTTTCAGCATCCAAGAGCACCGCTTTAATGGTTGACATGGTGTCCTTAAGCTTTGTCAGATCGCTTTTGACACCCCATGCCAAGCGTAACTCTTGGTAAGCAATGGACCCAAGCTTCTCTATGGCATTCCCTATGATGCTAAAGGCAAGTTCAGCCATGTTCTTGAGGTGGCGAAGAGGAAGTAGTTGTTTATTTGCTAAACTTTGGGCAAGTGTTTTCAACAAGTATGCAGCTGATTTAATTCAAGAACATGCCTGCATATGACATTTTATAGGAACTCACTTGGTTCCAAGCGTTTTCAAGAAGTAAGCAACTGACTAAATTCAAGTATATATTCTTCTTCTATTTCGTGAAAACGCAAACAAAAGGTTTGGAGTGTAAGTGGGTGCATTGTTATTCTTTATTCTCCTATTGTCCCACTTATTCTTTCATAAAAAATTTTTAAAAAGTATACATTCTGCCTTTGAAGATGGTGAACTCATCGAATACCTATACATATGACATTAATTGTATAGAAACTTGGTTCCAAGTGTTTTCAAGAAGTATGCAGCTTAGTTACTTCAAGAATGTATTCTGAAAAGGCTTGGAGTGAAGGTATTCTTTATTCTCCTATTGTATCATTTATTCTTTTGTCAAAGAAGTGTATGTTATTAAACCATCACTTGTCCTAAAACATCGTAGGAAAAGTGTCCAACACCTAAAATATTTAATTTAAATGAGGGTAAATTGACGGAATCAGTAATCAAATTCATGACCTATGGTTCAGATATCATGTTAAACCACCACTTATCACAAAAGCTTAAACTGATATGAAGAAATAAATTTAATCATTTTTTGAATACTTTAACATATATAATGTATAGTTTATCTAGTTGTGAATTTTTAGCCTTTAAAAATGTGATTTTTTCTTTAATTTTTTTACATTTTCATTCCTCAATTTTTTTAAAAAGCACTCCCGAATAATACATTTTTCTCGATTTTGATTAAAACCGCATTTTTTTTTTTATCACCTATAGAAGCAACAAAGAGTATGCTAAACTATTATCATAAATATAAATTTTCAAGGTTACAGAGTTACTACCTTTAAGAATAGTAAATTGCCTATCCGTCTGTAAGCTATGAAGTTACAAAGTTTATACATATTAACCAAGTCCTGGAGGTGAAATAGGCACAAGAGCAATAGACTGAAACAACCATTTTCTTGACCTAATATTAATCAGGAAACCATGTACAATGCATCTACAATCAAGATCTTTGACAAGTTTCTCATCCAATGACTTATTAGAAGAAAACGAAAAGAAAAGGTTTACTCATTTACAGAGCAAGGCTTTAGATTCTTACTTTTTTTTGTTAAAATTGGTTTGAATCCATGATTTCACCCTCCATCCCATTCTTATGGGATGAGAAATTGCCATTCGAACAGAGCTGATTGGCTCCTTGTAAGTTTAAAACAAACCCATTACTTCTTTTAGTTTTAAAGGGTAAGAGTTGAGTTTGAAGCCAATTCTTTAGTAAAACTTAAAAGAAATTAATTATAGCAGCGCCCTTTAGACAATTATGTGAATGCTAACAAAAGCCCTTTAGGCAAAATAGCAGCCCAATTATACTACCAACCGGTGGTTTGTTAGCCCATTACCAACTGAGCCCAACAAGCGTTAAATGATAATCATCTTAGCCGTTCATCATTTGCCACGTATCCCTAAGGATAGACCTCTTGAGAGTTGAATCTTCAATCTTCTCGCTGCTTCCCAAACATCTCTGCTACTTTGTTTCTGTTGTGACTCTGTTTCTGTGTTCAATTTATACCGACTAATCTATTTGAATTGTCTGCTTCAACATTTGGTAGAAAGATAATGAAATCTGTAGCGTTTTATTTTAGGTCAAGAAAATATCTAAATTATATTTTAAACAGATTTAAATATTTATTAGGTGATTAATATTTTTCAGAAAACAATAATACTGTATTACTAATAACAAAACTTTCTTAATTTCCCTATTTTAAATGAAGCTGTTTATAATTGTGTTTTGAATGTAATTATTTTTATTATTTTTAATTTGTAAAGTGTTTTATGTGAAATAAATGTAAAAATTGTTTTCATAGTTTTTTCTTTTAATTTTCATGTTTAATATTAAAATATTACTTTCGAAAAGGGAAAAAAAAAACAAAAAAAAAAACAATTTACGTGAATGAATTTATTAAAACCAAAACAAAATTAATATATATAAAAATGAAATTGGGAAAAGTAGAACTTGGTACCGGGAATATAGGTGATCGATCGGTGCTTAGAGCAATCGCCAATGCTAATTTAAACAATGGTTTGAAAAAGATAAATGAAGGCATGTTTGGCTGGAAAAAGGAGGATGCCAAACGACGCTTAGCAGATGTTCAAAAAAAGGAATCATAGTGTTTTTTCGATTATTGCCTCTAATCGCCAACGGAAGGCGGTTATCAAATTTTTATAATTATAACCACTTTGTTTTAGGCGGTTTGAGATTTTAAAATAACCATCCGTTAGTGAAACTCATAACCACACCCCCATAGTTGCTTTTTAAAAATTGGTATTTTGGCATATTTTAGTGTTTTGGGCATGCTTCAGAATGTAACGAAGCTCAAGATTATTATTATTATTATTATTGAAAAATTCACAATCTAGTTTGACAGAGGTTTCTACCTATCACTTGATTAATGTAATTGGGATCAAAGAGTCCTTTCTCTAACTAACTAAAGTCATAAAATTTAGAAAAACGTTTTCTCCTGAATTGAAGAAAATGTCGGAAGACAAGTAAAAGAATAGAAATAGATAAAGATGTTCATAAATTTTATTCGAAAAAGATTGAAAAACAATATTGTTCATCCAAATAAAAAACTATGAATCAAAACCTCCAATTATATTTTAAGTATCACCTTTCCTCATTATTATTATTACTACTATTTTTTAAATAATCATATGTTCTTAAGAAAATTCTTATTTTGATGATCAAATCCAAGCAACTAATAATGCAATAGAAATACATCAGAATCAGACACATATTCTAGATTTATACATATCAAATGAGGCCATGCGTGTATCAAAACAATTAATGGTATGGTACAGATGATAAGAAAACAACATCAATAATAAATTTGAGCTAATCTATATTGATGAGAGTGATATCTCATCAATAATAAACCTTCTCTTCAAGGTGATCTCCTGTTCTAAAATTGAGAAATTCAACACTTAAAAGCAGTTTATTTAAGTTATGATGTGCTTCACAAGGACTAGGCACTAGAAAAAGCTATGGAAGATTACTACTTTCGCACATACTAGGGGTGAAATTTAAAACCGTCTAACCGCATCCGCTAACCGCTAACCGCTTTGAAAGCGGTTAGTAAAAACCGCCAACCGCCAACCGCCTAGGCGGTTAGTGGATTTTGAAAAATCGCCTAACCGCTAACCGTTAACCGCCTTTTTTTAAAATATAATATATATTTATATTATATATATTTCATATAATAAATAACAATAAGTTATTGTAGCCTAGTGATTATTGTGCGCCTCTTTTACTCAGGAGTCCCGATTTCGATTTCCCCCCCCGCCTTTGACTTTTGTTTGGATTTTATATTTTTATTATTTATATAATATAGAAGTGCAAAACGACATAGTTTTGCACTTCTACATATTCATTACTTCCTAACCCAAAACAATAATTTTGTTATAATTTTATTAGTATGTTATATGTTGTAGAAAGTGACCAACAAGATTTTGGTATAATAGTCCAACATATAATGCTCACTTTAAACCAACAATTTGTAATGCTAAAATGGCTATGAAAGAGGAAAAAAATATTTAAAGTGAGCAAAACAAGGGTTTAAAGTGAGCCCAAAACCGGCCAAAAAAAAAAACCCAATAAAAAGCGGTTAGTAGAAAAGCGGTTAACCAGATCCGCTAACCGGGCGGTTAACCGCTAGCAGTAGGGGTGTCAATCCGGTTCGGTTTTCCGGTTTTTGGCCAAAACCGAGAACCGAAACCGGGGTACCCCGGTTCGTTGTTTTGGAAAACTCGTATAACTTCGTATAATGTATGCTATACGAAGTTATTACGCATCCAAATAAAAAACTATGAATCAAAACCTCCAATTATATTTTAAGTATCACCTTTCCTCATTATTATTATTACTACTATTTTTTAAATAATCATATGTTCTTAAGAAAATTCTTATTTTGATGATCAAATCCAAGCAACTAATAATGCAATAGAAATACATCAGAATCAGACACATATTCTAGATTTATACATATCAAATGAGGCCATGCGTGTATCAAAACAATTAATGGTATGGTACAGATGATAAGAAAACAACATCAATAATAAATTTGAGCTAATCTATATTGATGAGAGTGATATCTCATCAATAATAAACCTTCTCTTCAAGGTGATCTCCTGTTCTAAAATTGAGAAATTCAACACTTAAAAGCAGTTTATTTAAGTTATGATGTGCTTCACAAGGACTAGGCACTAGAAAAAGCTATGGAAGATTACTACTTTCGCACATACTAGGGGTGAAATTTAAAACCGTCTAACCGCATCCGCTAACCGCTAACCGCTTTGAAAGCGGTTAGTAAAAACCGCCAACCGCCAACCGCCTAGGCGGTTAGTGGATTTTGAAAAATCGCCTAACCGCTAACCGTTAACCGCCTTTTTTTAAAATATAATATATATTTATATTATATATATTTCATATAATAAATAACAATAAGTTATTGTAGCCTAGTGATTATTGTGCGCCTCTTTTACTCAGGAGTCCCGATTTCGATTTCCCCCCCCGCCTTTGACTTTTGTTTGGATTTTATATTTTTATTATTTATATAATATAGAAGTGCAAAACGACATAGTTTTGCACTTCTACATATTCATTACTTCCTAACCCAAAACAATAATTTTGTTATAATTTTATTAGTATGTTATATGTTGTAGAAAGTGACCAACAAGATTTTGGTATAATAGTCCAACATATAATGCTCACTTTAAACCAACAATTTGTAATGCTAAAATGGCTATGAAAGAGGAAAAAAATATTTAAAGTGAGCAAAACAAGGGTTTAAAGTGAGCCCAAAACCGGCCAAAAAAAAAAACCCAATAAAAAGCGGTTAGTAGAAAAGCGGTTAACCAGATCCGCTAACCGGGCGGTTAACCGCTAGCAGTAGGGGTGTCAATCCGGTTCGGTTTTCCGGTTTTTGGCCAAAACCGAGAACCGAAACCGGGGTACCCCGGTTCGTTGTTTTGGAAAACTCGTATAACTTCGTATAATGTATGCTATACGAAGTTATTACGCATCCAAATAAAAAACTATGAATCAAAACCTCCAATTATATTTTAAGTATCACCTTTCCTCATTATTATTATTACTACTATTTTTTAAATAATCATATGTTCTTAAGAAAATTCTTATTTTGATGATCAAATCCAAGCAACTAATAATGCAATAGAAATACATCAGAATCAGACACATATTCTAGATTTATACATATCAAATGAGGCCATGCGTGTATCAAAACAATTAATGGTATGGTACAGATGATAAGAAAACAACATCAATAATAAATTTGAGCTAATCTATATTGATGAGAGTGATATCTCATCAATAATAAACCTTCTCTTCAAGGTGATCTCCTGTTCTAAAATTGAGAAATTCAACACTTAAAAGCAGTTTATTTAAGTTATGATGTGCTTCACAAGGACTAGGCACTAGAAAAAGCTATGGAAGATTACTACTTTCGCACATACTAGGGGTGAAATTTAAAACCGTCTAACCGCATCCGCTAACCGCTAACCGCTTTGAAAGCGGTTAGTAAAAACCGCCAACCGCCAACCGCCTAGGCGGTTAGTGGATTTTGAAAAATCGCCTAACCGCTAACCGTTAACCGCCTTTTTTTAAAATATAATATATATTTATATTATATATATTTCATATAATAAATAACAATAAGTTATTGTAGCCTAGTGATTATTGTGCGCCTCTTTTACTCAGGAGTCCCGATTTCGATTTCCCCCCCCGCCTTTGACTTTTGTTTGGATTTTATATTTTTATTATTTATATAATATAGAAGTGCAAAACGACATAGTTTTGCACTTCTACATATTCATTACTTCCTAACCCAAAACAATAATTTTGTTATAATTTTATTAGTATGTTATATGTTGTAGAAAGTGACCAACAAGATTTTGGTATAATAGTCCAACATATAATGCTCACTTTAAACCAACAATTTGTAATGCTAAAATGGCTATGAAAGAGGAAAAAAATATTTAAAGTGAGCAAAACAAGGGTTTAAAGTGAGCCCAAAACCGGCCAAAAAAAAAAACCCAATAAAAAGCGGTTAGTAGAAAAGCGGTTAACCAGATCCGCTAACCGGGCGGTTAACCGCTAGCAGTAGGGGTGTCAATCCGGTTCGGTTTTCCGGTTTTTGGCCAAAACCGAGAACCGAAACCGGGGTACCCCGGTTCGTTGTTTTGGAAAACTCGTATAACTTCGTATAATGTATGCTATACGAAGTTATTACGCATCCAAATAAAAAACTATGAATCAAAACCTCCAATTATATTTTAAGTATCACCTTTCCTCATTATTATTATTACTACTATTTTTTAAATAATCATATGTTCTTAAGAAAATTCNATATATTATAATATTATATATATGGAGAATTGGGGGGTCGGGGGGGTGGGGGCGGGAATTGCCAAAGTCGGTGCCAACGTGTATATTCAAGGGCTACGATTTGATCTCTCCTTGCTCAATGTTTCATGCTTAGGTGGATTGCTTAAATGTAATAACCGTAATCAAGTGAACCCTAATAAAACCTTTTTTCTTCTTTTTTTTCTTTTTTCTCTTGACTTTAGTTTTAAGGAATAGATTTTTTCTATTACAATTTAATAGTCAAAATTTAATGTTGTTGTATTTAACTATTTACATGATATCACGTGATAAATATATTCACACGTCATTCCAAAAATTAAATTATATGACGTAATGTTAAATACTACAATACTAAATCATGAACATATAAAATTGGTCCATTTCATAACATGGAGACTTTCATTGTTTTGATATTAAGGTATACAAATTCATTCCACAATAAGTATAATGGGCACGAATTCCCGTGTGATCAACTTTATCCGTACTAGTTTGAGTAATGCTAAGTACCGGGGTAAAATCTGGATTTTTTTTTTTTTCAATTTTTTTAATATAATAGAGGGAATTAATTTTTACAAGTGGTTATATTGAAAAACAAAATTGGATTTATCCTGGATTTTACCCAGGTTTATTAGCATCACTCTATTAGTTTTCCTTTCTTTTGTTAATGTGTTTTGAGGGTAATTTTTGTTTTTAGTTTGAACAAATGTTATATTTAACCTAAAAGTTTAACAAACTTAACCAACTATTCCCGGCAGCCATATCTTACTCATGTATAATTTCCAACAAGTTGAGCCCATCTTAAGTCCTTTCATAAGCTATTGGATTTTCTTTTTGTAGATTTTAATATAAGAGTTTTAGTGCGATTACCAAACATCAAATAAGCGCCGTTGTCAAGATAAGTCCCGCTGGACATCCAATTGAAGATAGCGAAGTCATCTAGAATGGTGTACTAATTGAAAGTCGGGCATGTAGGGAGGAAGGCAAAGGAAGTGACACATCGTCTAGCGAAACTCGCACTTGGCCAATTTGTAGATTAGGTATGAATGGAGAATAGTCTTATCTATATTCATAACATTGAACTTACGGAACAAAATTCTGATTTTATTAGAAGAAGGACTCTTTCAAAATACATATTTGTTTTTTATTGACCAACATATAATATAATAAATTGTCCTTGTTGGAAAATATGTTCTAATAACATTAATAGTTTATTCTTCTTAAAAGCTAAATTATATTGAAAACCAAGATAATAAAGTTATCCGGCCAACAAGAATGCACCAATGAAATGCAACCGTCATGTTCCACCCTCAACTTGCCATTATTGACCCCAAGAATTGGTCATCACAAGAGGCACCATGCACCAAGCCAAAAGCATTCCCCATCAGTCTCATTCTCAACACTCCCACAACAAACTCATGCTCTCCCACGTGCCTAAACTGTAACAAACAAAATGGAAGTAGACTTAGGTTCCAAATCATGGTGCCCGTCGGGTTGCGTCAGAATATTGATATAAGATCATATATGTTAATTATAATTCAGTTAATTTAATTAAATGGGTTAAACCTCTCGACAATAGTTTATTAATTTTTTGTCAAGTTTGTGAGTCATTTAAAAAATTGTCAGCCATAAATATCATATGTTTGGTTTGAGTGATTTGAGTGGCATGTGTATGACATTGTATAGATTAATTATAATCAGATCCATTTAATTAAACAGTTTAATTCCCTAATTATTTCATATTAGTTTATTCCAAATTTGTTTGTCAATATACACAAATTATTAAAGGTTAAAAGTGAACAGAATTTTTCTCTAAACTGAGTTGGAAAGATTTCCTTTAATCTAGTTTATAAATGTAATATATACATCTCACATGTTATTAAAAAAATGAAAACATATCAAGACTAAAAAAAAAATAAATTTATTTAATACAATTTGGAGAAAAACTTGTTTTCCGTTAAAAGCAGGGTATGGTATTCCTACATCCAAAGTCGAGAAAAATCAAGCCGTGTGTCCAAACACATCCGAGTCCAACTAAGCAGACGCGAGGCCATGAAAACCCCCATGACTTTCCTAACAAGTCACGCCCTCTCTCCACATCTGCCCTCTTCTCCTCCTGTCTAGGCTTGCACGCACCCCAGAGAAGAAGAAGAGAAAACCCGCACAGACGGATTTGCGGAGGACACCGACGGGCGACGCTCATACGACGTAGTATTTGTTTGAAGAAGAAGAGATGGATGCGTTTTGCTCGGACTGCAAGCGGCATACGGAGGTGGTGTTCGACCACTCGGCGGGGGACACGGTGTGCTCGGAGTGCGGGCTGGTGCTGGAGTCGCACTCCATCGACGAGACCTCGGAGTGGCGAACCTTCGCCAACGAATCCGGGGATAACGACCCGGTTCGTGTGGGTGGGCCGACCAACCCCCTCTTGGCCGACGGTGGCCTCTCCACGGTCATAGCCAAGCCCAACGGTGCCACGGGCGAGTTCCTCTCTTCCTCGCTCGGCCGCTGGCAGAACCGCGGCGCCAACCCTGATCGTGGGCTCATCATGGCCTTCAAGACCATCGCTACTATGTCTGATAGGTAACCTTTTGATCTCTTTTCTTTTTGCTTGTGGGCTGTGAGCCGCTTCTTTGGATGCTGAGAAGGCGTAGGTAATATGTGTTGGATTTGCTTGGGAGTATGAGGCAATTGGGAGATTCTGATTGAGATGATTTTATAGCAATCACAAGGAGATCGAAATTGAAATTTGTGTTCTTTTGGTCGAGATTGGTTTTGGTTTGGTTCTTCCTGATTTATTGTTGATCTCCTGAGTTATTGGAGTTGGGGTCTTGTTAAAGGCAATAAATATTGGATCTTGGGCTATTCCAAGTTTGGGACTCTAGAATGTGGGAAAACTAGAATTTAACTCTGAGGTCCTATGGAAAAATTGTTAACGTAAAAGCTCCGTACCAGAAATTTCAATTCTTTTGTTCTCATGCTGATTTTGATTGTTTGATATTATTCTAGAAGTTATTTGTGCATTCGAGTTGGTAATTATTTGATGAAGTTGGAATGCAGATCGTTGATTATGTGTAGGTGTAAAATCCACTATAACCTGATCATCTTCGAAGAATTCAATAATGAAAATCTCAATGATTGGATTACTATATTGCTTTTTTGAGTGCTACTGCATGTAGGTTCAGGTTGGTTTACAATTGTTGGGTTGTAGTTTCCTGACCACCACGGGTGAATTTTAACAAGTGGTTCTGATATTGGTTAGCGTCTCACTTATGTTTTCAATAAAATTCATAGTGTTGCAAAATAAATCAAACTGCTTGATATTAGCTTGCTTAGAGACTAGTAAAGCAACCTGCTACTTTGCTTATAGGATAAATGCATCAATTTTGATTGGCTAACTCCTCTGCTAATCTTGGTTATTTGCTCACAAAGATATGGTTGAGCTTAACTCACATGGGCTCACTGAAAAGCTTGCTAGAGATCTCTCTTAAGATAATAACTTGAGCTGGGTTATACTTTGTGTCTCTAGTAGGCTAACTTATAACTCAAAGACTCCAATGAAACAATATTAGGTTGAATCTGTCCTGAGTTTGATCATCATTCAGACTGCAGTGATTTAAGGGTCATAATTAACACAAACATGAGGAATCTGCGAGAACCACAAAATAATTTCGTTTAGTGTTTACATACAAACAGACAAAGATTGTTAGTTGCCACTTTGGTTAGCTGTGATATTTTTCTTTTCAGTGTTATCTTTTCGTTAATGTTGCATTAAATTGTTGTTCTGTTAATAATGTGTGAAAATGTGGATACAATTTTAAGAGTTTTAATTGTTTATTGTAACGTTAAGTAGTCTTGGAATGCTACTCTGCCAAGAGTTATATTTTTTGTATATATATATATATATATATAACTTATTTATAAAAGCTAATGGGGGTGACATTGTGTTTCAGGTTGGGCCTGGTAGCAACCATTAAGGTATGCTATTTTCTCTGTGCTATAATTTTTTTTATGTGACTGAATTTTTAGAATACCTATTAATATGTCTGTACGTATTCCAATACTCTTATTATTGTGGTAATCGAATTCTTGGTATTCCTGAAGTATGGAGTATATCACCCAGTGAATTAGGACAGTGTGGCAGCAATTCTCAGATATAATAGAAAAGGAATTATTACAAAATAGGATCATTTTCTCCTGCCTTCCAACCTCCAATATCAAAGTATGTGACTGAAGACTTGGATTTGATAGTAAAAGATGGCAGGAGCACATAAAAGTTTATGGTTTCAACTACACATAATAAAACTTTATTAGCAAGCAATTGTTGTTTATGAAAATCTAAGAATTAAACATGCGTTTTAATTTGGGAATTTTCAAAAACACTATCAGTATATTGTTTCTATAATATCTGTGGGGACTTAAGAATGAAAATTGCAAAATAGGTGGAAGTATAAAGGAAAATACTTGGATCTGTACTAGGCTGGAGAAAGACCTCACACTTTATGCATATGCTGATGACTCGAGCTTTTCTGTTTACAAAAAGTAGACTCATCTACCCAAACAGTTATATTGAAATTGAAGAAGCGTTTTCATTATATTAAGAGTCCCTCACATTAATAGAAGAGATAAACTAACACTTCAAATTTGCTTAGATTGTCACAATTTTCTATCAATGTCCTTAATAAAGAAAACACTTATTTTTTTAATATTAGTCTAACAATTCCTTTTACAAGCTCCCCACCGTCAATCAACTCCCCCCCCCCCCCCCCCCAAAAAAAAAAAGAAAAGAGCGATCCTGTAGTCATTAACTCTTACATCTGAGGCTTTGGATTTTTTGGTCTTACTTTTCAATTGATGATTTGATCTAAAAATGATGCAGAGATGTGGTGTGTGCTGAAGACTGAACTTGTAATGAAATATTCTCTTTTTAGAACTGTGATAAGAATCAAAATGAAAAATTTTAGTCATATTATTTATCAAGCCGGTATGAACTCTTGTTTGTATACCTTCCTTAATGCAAAAATGTAAACTACTATGAATTTCTGGCTGCATTTTCAGAGCTGATACTCTTTCTTGGCCTTTTGGATTGTTTGTGTCAATTGTCTTTTGTTTAGTTGGTTCCCATACCTATTTGATTCGTGTTTTTTGTTTCCTTTGATGATGCTTTTGTAATTGAAATGAAGGACCGGGCCAATGAGATATATAAGAGGGTGGAAGACCAAAAGTCGAGTAGAGGAAGAAATCAGGATGCACTATTGGCTGCTTGCCTGTACATTGCTTGTCGACAAGAAGACAAGCCACGCACCGTAAAGGGTACAGCTTATGATCCTTTTAACATATGGATGCTTCCTGGTTTATCTTTCCCTATGTGTATGAGCTTCCCTGAAACTGTGGATTTCAACTAGAAATTTGCTCTGTCGCCAATGGAGCCACAAAGAAGGAAATTGGCCGAGCAAAAGAATACATAGTGAAACAACTGGGGTTGGAGAATGGTCAATCGGTGGAGATGGGAACAATACACGCTGGTGACTTTATGGTGAGATTTTCTCCTTTCTGAAATAAATCACAACTTCTTTACAGTGTTGATGAATTTATTGGCAGAAACTGACATTAATTTCAACTTAATATGTAGAGGCGCTTTTGTTCCAATCTTGGTATGAATAATCAAGCCGTTAAAGCTGCCCAAGAAGCTGTTACGAAGTCAGAAGAGTTTGATATAAGGTGGTTATGGTTTTCTTTTCTATTATCATGTTTTATGCAGCAGCTAAAATTGTTTGCCTGGGTGATCTTGGGTACAATCAATGGGTGGAGGGACTTGAGACTTGGGGAGGGTAACCCCAATTTGTACCCCACTAATGTCAATTTTTTTTTTTTTTGTTTGGGGGGAGGGGGAATTGATTGTTTTGAACACAATGATTTTGGTGGGTGGTGGAGGTGGGGGGGATTGGTGCGGAGAAGAATAAGTAGGTTAAAGGTGAAGGCTTTGTACGCGATAAGGAATATTTATATGATAATTAGATACCATTTTTTTCATTGGGTTCTGGTAAAGGTCTTGAGAGGATAGGAGAGAATAGAATTTGTTTCTTCATCTTGCCATAATGATTCAGTTCTTCAAGTCAGATCCTAGATATATAGTAATCATCAGATTTGGCATTAAATGCATGACTTGCGGATGTTGTCTCTTGATGCAGTACTAGCTCACTTCCATGGTTGAGCTTTACCATGTCATAATATAGCTCTGCTAAGTTTAAAAGGATATGATTAAGTATTTTTTTTTAAAAAAAGAAGAAGTTTTAAGAGTATATGATTAAAGTACCTTTTCCACATTCAACTTTTGACATTCAAATTATTATTGTCGCATAGGGGTGGGATGCAGTTTATTATTCTCTAGTATTTCCAGCTACATGTTACTTCAGTTCTTGTAAATTGGTCTCAAGTATTTCCTCAGTATTGTGACTCTCAATGCTTATATCAATGACTTCTCTTTTCCCAAAATTTCAGGAGGAGCCCTATATCAATTGCAGCAGCAGTAATTTATATTATTACTCAGCTTTCAGATGATAAGAAACCTCTCAAAGGTTATTATATGCTCTTTATTTGTTGAAGCACCAGAGTTAGAAGGGTGCATTACCCGCAGCTTCTTGGGATTTCTTTGTTCTTTTATTAATTTTTTATAACTATATTTTATATGATTTTAGACATGCTAATATATAAGCTTAAAAGGCCTGACACAGGCTCCTGCACAAAAGAGGTGTCCTATCTATGGACATCCCATTTTAGGTACTAATTGCTAATACTATATAAATGCTCTGATCTAAGAGATTTGAACGCAGATATTTCAGTAGCTACTGGAGTTGCAGAAGGGACGATAAGGAATTCCTATAAGGATCTTTATAGCCATGTATCAAAGATAATACCCAGCTGGTATGCCAAGGAGGAGGATCTCAAGAACCTTTGCAGCCCCTGATATGTAGAGCAAAACAATAACCGGAATATTAACAACTTCAACTTAGTTTTGGTTGTTCTTTCTTGGATGTATTTTAGTATTCTACATACAACAAACAATGGAAAAAGTCATCGGCTACCTCCTTTTTTACCTTGGATTGGAGTATATGATTCATTTCCGTTTCCATTTTATTTTATTTTACTACTTGGTGCGGCTGTTATAAGAATCTAATGCAGGTTTTTTAACAATGAAAGGTCATAGGCATGGCAAGTCCACTTTTTAGCATGGTTCAGTGTATTTTGGTTAGGGTTGATAATTTGTGTTTGTGGATCTGGTCTACGTTGTGTAAGCCACATGTATAAGATTAGGTTAACCTTAATTCAACTATTTAATTAAACGGATTAGATCTTTCCAACTTAACTTGTTAAGTTTGAGTTGGGTTCATGAGTTGTGTAAAATTTTGTTGGCCCTAATTTCGATGTTGTCAACTTATCATATGAATCACTTGGTACGAATAAAGATAAGGGGTCCTCACAAATTCCCAAGAGCACCAAGGGGTGTATGAATTTATCCTTATATTATGTACCAAGTATAGAAAATAATTTATATTGATTAAGAACAAAAATTAGGGAAACTACAATGTGAATGCCCCTTGGTGCTCTTGGGAATGTACGTAGCATTTCTCTTTTAAGATTTTCAATCTAGGTGTAGTCAAATTCTAAGGCATAACATTCTTGAGAATGTGAATGCCAAGAAATATTTTAATTCCCAGAACCAGACGCCACATTAGAGATATCAACACTAGGAATGGTGACTAAGGTGTATTAGAAGATATTCAGAGGCAGTTATGTGACTACTTATGTCTTGGCATAGTTGATTGAAACAACAGAATTAGAGCACCAAGTTAGATCCGAGACAACACTCTTCTCTATCTTCAACCGAACGGGTACAATCATCAACAACAAAAGAGTCAACTTTTATAATTCAAGCACAAATTAGAGTTCCAAAGAAGGGTTTTTTTTGGTCATAAGTTGGTATTTACTTTCAAGCTTCAACCCATTCCGATAATGCACAGCAGCACAAGCTTCAATTAGAAACATTTTTACAGTACACTCGTGTATGCAGTATAACAAATATATGGAGCTTTCTGCAAATATCACACTGAGCAAGAAAAAAGAATCAAGACAATGCATCAAATGGCTCTGTATACTTCAATTAGAAAAACTTCTACAGCAAGCAGATGTATGTGTATCAGATAGCAACACCAACACAAAGAGCTGGAAAGTAGAGAAGAGATTGGATCACTGTGATCAACCAAAACTCCAATATCGAATCAAAGTACTCAAAACACCAGCTATTTCTATACGATTTATGGGCATCCATTGTGTCTAAAAGTGGTTCTTATTCAAGCTTCATGGACTTTTTGGATGAAGGGTTATGTTACGGAAAACCTGTAACCTGTTTCTCCTAGGTAGTTCTTTGTTCTCCCCAGGCATAGAATACCTTCCATTTTTCTTCACGGAGTTACAGCCTCCAAAGTCCAAAGCCTTCTTTTCCGATGGTGATGAGCAGAAGTAATCTGTTGATTCTGGCTTTTGGTGCTGATCAAAACACAAAGAGCGCTGTACTGCTAGATTCCTTGATGAAACACCAGCCCCAGATGTACCATATCTGTCTTCAAGATCAAATGATTCAAACTTGCAGCTTAAACTTTTAATCTGGCTTTGTGGGCAAGGACTTTGACGGATAATGTTGGAATTCAGATTTTCATCATTAAACTCTTCTTCACCATTTTCACCATCATCATACTCTGTTAACGTTCTTCCACTTACTAATTCTTGTTCCTCTTCCTCAACCATATCTGCCCAACTTTTCTTAAAATTATCATGAGCTGGCTGTGGAGTTTCCATAGTGGGTTGATGGAGCCCACCTGATGATACATCAGGGTTGTTCTTTCTGAAATATTCTTCACATGTAGTCATTGCTTTCTCGTTGCTTGAAACACCAATTTCAGAACTCTGAAACCACCCTTGATCAATGGCAGGTGAAGGTGAAGCTAGTAAATCTCCATTGACATCTTGAATTGCCTGTGATCGCACATTTTTAGTGGTTATAGATGACTCAAATGAAAGTTTGCGGCTTGAACTACGAAATGTATCACCTCCCAGTATTTTACTTCTCTGATATCCGTTGTTAAACCCCCATGAAGGTCTTCTCGGTTGTGTAAATAAAACATTCAAGTTCTTTCCAGCAGTATTATAGGAAGAATATGTATTTTTTGAAGTAGGGGTTGCTTGTGTTCCAGTCGAACTGACCCAATTATCCTTCACTCTAGTGGTAAAACTGGACATCCTTTCACCTGGGTTTTCAAAGTGAGGACCTTTCTTCCAGTTATCAACTGATATTGTTTGAGGAGAGGACTGTAAGCTACTTCTCAGTCCAAATGAGACGTTTTCTTGACTCCCATTCCCACACAAAAAGTCACTGTCCTCAATGTGGCCTTGATGGTTAGAACCTCTATGGCATTCATTTACTAGCACAGTTTTTTCATCATGTCCATCAGCCCACTGTCCAGCAGAATGGCAATGCTGGCCTCCACTAGTGAAGCTATTAACTTCTTTAGAGTTTCTGTTGGTAAGCGATGTGAATGATCTTTGTATTTCATTTTGGTTACCTTCTTCCTGTTTGATTGGATTTAATAATGAACTTGACTCTAGTTCAGTCAAAATCTGAAGAGCACGTTCAAAAGAATTGGCATAAGACTCATCCATTTGTCTATTTCCAGATGAAGATCTTACAGCCTGAAGGAGAGATTTTGCTTCTGCAATCCTATTCATATGCATCAAGCAGATAGCCAAATTGCACTGTTTATTCCTATCTGTCTCCAGAGACAAAGCTTTCCTGAATATAATCCATTGAATAAAAATGCTGTTTTTTCTTCAGAAAATATAATATTACACTTGTAGGTAAATAATTCAGGAGCATGAAAAAAGTTACCTGTAATTCTCTTCAGCTCTTTCATAATTATTTAGCTGCAAGTAAGCCCAGGCCAAGTTCCCTAGTAGTCTGCATTAATAGAGAACCAAAGCAATGAAAGTATGTTAAAAAATAAAGTAGGAGGATGAAAGGAGAAAAAGAACAGAAGCAACTTCCACCTTGATATCTCCTGTTCCACAGTTATTTGAACCTTCTTTCCTCGAGATCTAGCTACCTTTGTCCTTCTTCCACCAAATGGTATACCTTCGACGCGCTTCAATTTGAGCTCAAGCATTTCAATCTCTTCTTCTATTCTTCCAGATCTCTGAAAAATATAAGAAACATATACACAACAACTAGTTGATTTGTATTCATACCAAACTTTGTAACCAAAATCCTTTAACATAAACAAGAAGTCAGAAGCATATATGATTTAGTCCCATAATACTCCTGCAGCTGGTTTTGCATATAATAAATTATTTGACTACTACTAAATAAAAAAGGAAATTTCTCTTTTACGAAAGAATCAAATGCAAATACATTGCTTCTTAAGAAATCACTTAATGGAGGCAAACATGAGACTCCACATTCTGTATTCTCAAAAAAAAAAAAAATGACAAAGACTATGTAAGAATATAAGTAACTATTTATCTGGGAATGATTCTTTACCTTATAGAGCTCAACCAGAACATTATCGAGAGAGTCCTGAGACTCATAAGGGCAGAGATGACGGAAAGATTTGATAGCCTCGATTGCTTCCTCAGATCGATCCAATTGTTTCATCACAATTGACATGTCTTTTAAGGCACTATCGACCCGGTCCCCAGCATTTATCGCAGCCCAGAACAAAGAAACTGCCTTGCTTGGTTCCTTATCTATCAACTGTAGTTGAAGAAATAAATATTTAGTAACACATACAACAAAAGCCGAACGGACAATCTCTTGAAACAACAAATCTATCAAATTTTGATGGAAATCAGGTGTGATCTCTAAAAACAGCGATCAACACACTTTAGATGCAATTATTTTCCAGACACTTCTGCCCGTGAAGTAAATCGTGGTACCATGTTCCAACCAATTGGGAGAGAATCAATGCAATTCATCCTTCCTGAACGTAGCATACAACTCTGCAGTGCACTGCACTCTCCAATTGTGCTTGTACCATTCTGAAAACTTTTTATATTCTTCAGACACAAAACGGAGAAAACATATATGTTTTCACTGTCTATGTACTTTTCTTTTCTCAGAATATTTTAAGATAAACTTCCATAACAAGATCCAAATAGAGTTTCTTTATACATCAGAAAAGCTTTAAATACCAAGAATTTCCCAGAAGAAACAAAGAAAGAGATGACAAGTCTTGTTAACAAAAAACGGAATGCATATTAACAAGACAATTCAATCCAAACCCCAAAATGGAAAAGGAAATCCCATACCAGTTGCAAGAAAAACAAAACGGGGGCCAGCTAAAACTACCAAGGAAGACATGAAAATTACCAAACATTTAGAAATTAAAAAAAAAAAAAAATTAAAAAAAAAAAAAATTAAAAAAAAAACGTAACAAGAATCAACAACATTGAAGGCCCAGAAATTCTAAAAGAAGGAGACAAAGTCAAGAACCAATAAAAAATGAAGACCCAGAAATGACTACATCCAAAATGAAGTTTCTTTATAAACAAGAACCAAGTCAACATGAACGTGTATTCAGATCAAACACAACAAAATCCAGATAAAACCCATTATTCTAAACCCCCGCGAAACCACCAAGAATCCCTCACCTGAACATGTTTGGCCCTGACATAGGGAGAATCACCAGCTGGTACTTTATGTATAACGTGGAAGAGGTCACCATTATTCCCAGGCGACGATCTCTTCCTCTCTGACATCGGCATCATCGGCCTCGGCTTCCATGCTGGCGGCGGCGTTAAGAATCCCATCGCCGGAAAATTCTTATTGTTGATCCCCATTACGCTTTCTCGAAATCCACTCTGACTCTCACTTGCACTGAAAAAACTTTCAGACCCTTTTTCTTGAATTTCTAAGAAAATGTATTTAGTTATTCGAAAATCACCCTCAATTTCTCTGGACAATATCTTGAAGCCGTGAGGAAAAGAGAGAGTGGGAGAATACAGAAGAGAAATGAGACTTTCTCCGGAAAATCTTTGGACCCTTTTCTTGAATGAGTGAGGGAGTGCCAACGAGTCTTTTTTTTCTTGTGGCAAGGAACAGTTTTCTTGGAGGGGAATTTTCTGTTTGTGAAGACGGGGGGTTATCTAGGAAAGCGTGAGAAAATGAGACTAGTCCTGAGAAAGACCGAATGATGAGAGAAACTGAGAAAGAAATGGAAAAAGTAGAAAGGCAAGTTAAATTGAAAATTTTAAAAAGACTAGCCGTTTTATGATCGATTGCTAGGCGTTGGGCTAAAGGCACGTACGAGTTTTGGAGTAACTTTGGGCACAAAAGCACTATTAGTGGGAGACACTTTTTGGTTGAAATCACCACCCTCTCTAATACCTACGCATTTTTAAGCATAAACCCTACGAGTTCAATCATCAATATGGTTACCAGTTGGCAGTTAAATCGGCCCAAGACTATACATCGTGAAACGGAGATCACGTTTAAATATTTATCCTTATTTTCTTTTTCTTTTTTTTTTAGACATATAAAAAAAAAAAATCATTAATAAGGTATGTAGCGTTATTATTATTTTTTCTTTGAAGAATGTTAAAAAATATATTTTTATGTTACTATTCTACAATGTTGACCGGATACTTTCAATCAACCTTTAGGTTTGTAATTATTAAAAAAATAAAAAAAAAAATTCGAGTATTAGTTAGGCCTACCGCATCAACATTGTGATAATTGTAAAATAAAAATGTGATATATAACTTTACTTTTTTCTTTAAATTTTCAATTGGACCATATTAAATAATTGAAAGAAAAAAAGTGGGGTCTCTTAGACGAGTAATGCTATATATCACCTCATTATTTTCTAATTATAATGTAGTGTAGTCTTCATAGCATTTGATGTATAGAAATTGATTTTATTTTTTATTTTTGTATCCTTCAAAGGAACATGTTTCATCAACTTCAAAAAATAGAAGAAAGAAAAAATAGTGGGTACTTAAGTAAAATTGCTGTTTTGAGACCCTAAGATTAGAAATATTATAACTTTTATAAGGACTTAGCATAAAAGTACTACTTTGTAGTTTGTACCCTCCAATAAAAGCTTGCCATGTCATATTATAACACCAAAACACTTTTAAGCTTATTATTTTTATACATCCATCAACCCAAATTCATTAACAAAAAATAAAATTAGCAAAGCCAATTTCTTGTGAAATGAAAAGAGAGAATCAGCCATCGTTCCAGACTCACCACCAACCACAACACAGTAAAAACATTCTAAAAAACCAAAAAATAATAATAATAAAAATTTCACTTTAAACCTTTGGATCACTATGCAATTTCACAAATCTCTCAAATTTCAAAATCTCTCAATTTAAACCCCTAAAGTTTTAATTACAGTCAATTTGACTTATCCAGTAGATTTTAAACGATAAAAATAAGACAATGATGTTTATACCTCTGAATTTTTTATAAAATTTCAAATTTATCCTTAATTTCAAAATAAAATAAAAAAGTTAAAAAAAATAAAAATCAGAAATATTTTGGTCTTTTTAGGCATTATCATTAAAAGTTAATAGTTAAATATGGTGAAAGAATTTAAATTAATTGCAATTGAAAGTTTAAAGTTTAAATTGAAAGATTTTAAAGTTTGAAAGCTTACCGAATCGTGTGATAATTCATAGTTTAAAGTGAAAATATCTCTTTAAAAATAAAAATAAAAATAAAAAACCTTTTTATCTCTCCGCCACCAAGCGGCGCGGAAACTAAAAATAAAGGGAAACAAAAAAATCAGAGAGAGGGAGAGGCGGGGTTGCCGCTGAAGAGAGAAGAAAAAAAAAAACCTGAGGTAATCTTCTCCTCCTCTCGTCTCTCGTCTCTCTCTCTCTCTCTCTCTCTTTCTCTCTTAAAACTTATTTTCTTCTTTCCTCTTATTTTGCTTCAAGAACCGAGATATAGTGTTGTAACGATGAATTGGCAGCTTCCTTTGAATGCCCATTCGAAGCTTGAGTCAAAGTTTTCGGTGAATTGTAGAAATTACGATAGAACCCGTAAACTTTTCTTTTTCATGTCACATATTGGTTCAAAATTCGTATTAGATTGTGGGTTTTAGTTGAGCTCAATTATTTTTGGTGAAAACTGAAGATGGGTACTTGTGCTTGATGATTATTTGATGGGTTAGCACTTAGCAAATTGTTTATGGGGTTTGGGAAATTGGAGAGGAATCCGTGTACCCACACATTACATGTTATGAATTTTATTTCAAATTTTAGTCTCCATTTGTGTATGGAATTTTGAGGTTGATTTTGGGCTCAATCCGTGTGGGTGTATTGGTTGGTTTGGGGAAACGGAAGGTTCGAAGAGGGGAGTCACTCTTAACTCTTGGGGAGTTGTTTTAGACTATACGGCTCGCCTGAATGATCACATTTGAGTTTCTGGTATGGGCTCTCCTACATGATATTGATTGAATAAAAAGATGATTTGTGGGTGTGTTTTCTTGAAATTTTTTAGTTCTTTGAGCTGCTCAACCTTCTTTTATGTGTGTTCCTGTGAATGAGTTGCTAAAATTTTCTATATCATATTGGATGGGTTAATTAGTTAAAAAATTTAGAGACAGCCAGTAACTATTTTTGTTTTTTGTTTTTTCTTCATGTTTCTCTAGTTGGTTTTCATGACTGTTTGTTGTTTGTTTATGTGCAATTTTTTAAGATATAAAATAGGCTTGTATTTAAGTCTGGAATGTGTTTCTTTTGTGTTATTATTATTATTATTATTATTATTTAACTAGAATAATGGAGGATGTTGATTGGGAAATTTCTTCGGGAGAAGTGAGTGATACGGAGGCCTCTTTGCAAGACATAATTTATGATGATGATGAGGAACATCACTCCAAATCTTGGTTCTCATCGAAGTTGCAATTTAGGTATGTAATTTTCGAGGAGAACTAACTCTTTGGAAAGAAGTTTGAGTTTGTTTTGCTTCTTTTGTAACTTTACGTTATGGCTACTATTTTCAGGAAAGACAAATCCAAGGCCCATTGGATTGACAAAATCAAAATGGCTGAGGTTGTAGAAAACAAGGGTAAAATGTGGAGGACAATGGGGATAGTTCGTAGCAGCAAGATTTATTACTCAATTGAGGAAACTTTGTAGGTGAAACGACAATTTTTTTCAATGATTTTTCAATCTGATCTCATCTATTGGGTTTTCGTGCCAACTAATTGAGGAATCAGTTAATTGTTCACTTGAGTGATAATTTCAAACCCATTACTTGAGTCTAGAGCTTAATAGATATTGTTGTGCTTTATCCCATAGTTTCTTGTATTGCCTCTTATTTATCTTGGTATCATTCTTTGAGGGGCAATTAGGTTTTTGGACACTTCTTTTCTATTTGAACATTCTGCAGTGTAAAGCTGAGCTAGCCTTATGGTTGTCTCACAAAATATACGCACTTTGAAAATTTTATGAGAAAAATAGTTTGAAATTTCATGCTGTAGATTGGCGAGAGACTTAGTGATTGCCTGGCATAAGAGGAAAAAGACCTCAAACAATATTTTTTAGATTTATTCACTAAAACTTCAATACTTTTCCAGGGACTGATTTATAGTTTAAGCACCACTTGCAAATTTATTAGTAAATGTATTCAAGGTAGTATGAGTTCAAGTGTCATTCATTCTATGTATTATGTCCTTTTTTTCATTCTATGTTAAGATGGAACCATTTTTGAAGTTTAACTTCTTGTTTTAATAGGTTTTTGATGGAAATAGGGGCATTGCTTCTCTTGGATGACAATGATACAAGTCTTTCGTTAAAAGATATATACGCCAAAGTTACTGGAGGCTCTTGGGAGCTATTTGAGGTTTATAGGCACCTGAAATCCCTTGGTTACATTGTCGGGCAGCACGGTATCTCTTGGTCCATGAAGGGTGCTAAGAGTAATTCTCAATCTGTTTCTCTTCAAGGCTCTTCACAAAGCAGTGAAGTAGTTGAGGCAGAATCAAAAGACGATATGTCCGTCATTGGACCATTTAATGATATGCATATTAGAGAAGTGAGGCCAGTTTTTGATGTCTTTCTCCCAAACAGCAAGTTTAGAAAGTCTTCTCCTGGCAAGCCAAGCTTTGTTCTTTGCTTAACTAGGTAATCATATTTGGTAAATCCTAAGAATTTGAGAAACCTTCTCTTTTATGCGGTTGATTGTTCCTAAGATATGTGCTTTGGCTAAACCTTTTGATGCGAGGAAGCACTTTCTTTTTCAAATTGTCTTTGGCAGAAAACATACATGCAGCAAGCGTATGTGGTAGCTTCTAGATTTTCAACTAGAGGAATTTACTGGGAAAGAAACTCATGCTTTTCACCATATGCATCTAGATTTTTATTTTATGCTTTTCTTAGAGTATACACACGGTGGCTTTGGAGTAGATATAATTTTGTATTGTATCAATAGAAAAAGAAAGGAGTACTGTACTTTGTTTTTAACTTTAGAAACATATTAGCTTGCATTTCGACAAAGCACAAAACAATAGCTTGCTCTATTGGTTTCTATGGAAGTAAATATTGATAGACTCTTGGATGCTGTATAACAAGCCTAAAGTTAGGAAGCCGTTCTTACTCATGTTTTTCACTGTTTTTTGGGCATTCTTCTTGATCATGTGGGGAGAAGGCATTTTCTTTATTTTATAAAGTGAAATGTGCACATCATACCTGTTTCTGTCCAGAATACCAATTCCTCAAAGTGCAGAAATTGCAGGTGCATTACAATCCTGCAACTTTCACCCTGTAAGCAAGAAGAAGATTTATTGCATCACTCCCTCATTAGGTTCTGACCGGACAATTTTATTGGTATAAAGCCCCTTTTTGTAGATGTGAGCATTTACGGAAAATCTCTGACCAGTTGATTCTCTTCCTTGGTTTTGTTTGTATCTTAGGGTTCTGCATAGTTTACTTGGAACAATTTCTGGATTGCATTCAATTCTATTACAGCAATTGAATGTGAAGGCATAGGCAGCTACTGCCTTAACCATCTTTTCCTGTTCCATCAAAAACCCTCTTGACTTGGGTCTTAGAAATCATTTGAGTACTTGTGCTCTTGCAAAACATATCTATTTAGAGAAACACATTTATTTAGATTTACTGGATGCAGTTTTTGGATCTTTAAAAAGTGTAGCATCTTAATCCTCAAAATAATAGAAATATTTCCTTGAAGAAGATCAGTAAATCTATTATCATCTTTCAATAATCCGTAAGAACTTTTTCTTTGGAAAAGATTCATGATTTATTAGTTCATCTGCATAATGACTTGCCTTCTCTTGCAGGGGTGATGTGCCATCCCTAGCAGATGTAGAAGTTCTTGAGAGGCAATGTGGAGGTATTCCTTTGCTGTTTTGTCATGTAGAGTATGGCCAGGTCAGTTTCTTTTCCTTCGATGAGGTGGAGCTCCCTATCCTACCTTGACTCTCCGGATTGGACGCATGCGGTTCTATATTTTCAGGGTTAAATGCTACATCGGAAACATACCGGAAAAGGATCCTCCCAACTTACCCATTTTATAGTTATAATTTAAAGTTAGCACAGCTAACAATGTAAATGATTTTTAATTTTTAATTTTGTAAGAGACGTGCCAATATTGACTTTCTAGGGTAATGCTACATGCCATTATTTTATCTTTTTTACCCTCCCAAAAAAATACTCTCAATATAATTGAGAAAAAAGGTTTTTTGGCAAAGGATTTATGAAAAAGTATACATAGTACAAACTATGTTTTTAAAAGTAATTTTCAAATATCAGTTTTATGAATAAAGAAAAAGGTGTAAAGTTATAGTGCGAAAGTTTATCCAAGACAAGCTTGTTTCGATTGAGGATTATTGATAAGCATCAAATATTGCATATTCAAGCTCTTTAACTCGCATTTGTTAACCTCTTAATTTTGTAGTAATATATTATGTTTATAATATTTTTCAGGCTCCTAAGAAAAAAGCCCAGAAAAAATGGGCGTGTTGCACAATTTTGGTCATAATTCCTATCTCAATTTTTGGTTTAAAACAATGGAAAGATAACTCAGATAGGGATAATTTGTTATTTCACGTGAAACACCGAATCCTATATATATATATTTCGCTCAATATTTAATACAATCAAATCAATCATCTAATATCGTATTGTTGGAAATATAACTTAGGTTCTGTTTGTTTTGCCATCAAATGATTTATGTAAAATGTTTTTCGTATTTTTTGGTATTTGGTGCGAGCGTGCGATGTAAAATAATAACCAACAAAATATATATATATGTATATATTTGTGATTTTTTGTACGTGCTAAACACCTGTAAAATATTTTTTAAAAAAATCAATTTTTAAGAAAATATTTTCTGACAAAAAGCATTTTAACATTAAATTTTGAATTTGTGAAGAAATTCAAAAGGTTGCCAGGAAAAGCATGAAAACGTGGCTTTCTCAGTTTGAATTTGTTTTGACTACTAGGAAGAGGAATTGATCTCCAGGCCTTTTAAAAGAGAAATGCCACGTTTCACATCCATTTCCCCATTTTAGAATAAAAGAAATGTTGACTTTTTAGAGTTCTCTTGACTTTCAGGTTAGCAGCCTTGTACCGGCTAGTGATAAATTTCTCCGTTCTTTCTTTTGGATGGAGAAAGTTGGACATCTTTTTTCTCTATGGGGAGGGTAAAAAGCTCCCAACCAGCTTATTAAGAGGAGGTCTACACTCTTGTCAATGCAACATCATAAACTTGTCTTAACATTTTCATAATCAAGCAACAAATATCTCTAAATAAAATCATTATTTTATTAAATAAGATTCAAGCTATTTTAAGATAGCTATTGAAATGTAGAGAATCTTATTCCACAATAAAATTGAAATTGTCCTTTTACAACCAAATCTGATCATGAAGGGCTTTCCCATTTCTCAAGCAAACAAGGAGGGACTTTAACCATAAAAATGGATCCCTAATTGAGACAGCTTTAATTTGATGTCTCTCTCTCTATTTCATAGAAGATATTATTAGAAAAGTAACTCACCTTTTTATCATTTTTTTTTTATATGTTCACACAAAGAAATGAAAAGGAAAATTTAAACTAATGACCTCTGCTTCATAAAGCGTGGTCCACAACCGATTGAATTATCCCTTGGAGACCACCTTCTTACCACTTGCATGTACTGCGAGCTCTTACTTTCCCATTAATCAAAAATAAAAATAAATAGTTTTTATTATAATTTTATTTTACGAATAATTCATAATTAATTAATAAAATGATTAAGAGTATATAATTGACAAGTTAATTATTAACAAATTAAATTGGCAAGTCATATTTTTTTGCTTAATAAATTTAACTAGTATAAATTACCGACATTCAAAGGTTATTTGGTTAGTCCTGAAAAATCACCCACAGGCCACATCCAACTAGCTACTTTTAAAAAAAAAAAACAAAAAAAAAACAATTTGGTGAGCAAATCTTTTTCTAACAAAATCATGAAAAAATAATGTTTAAATATAATAGTAGGACTGAATTAAAAAGGTGGTAACTATTTTTAATTTTTTTTGGTAAAAAAGAAAGTAATTTTTTTTTTAACTAAAATGGTGGCAAAAACTTGACCCACGACGTCATGAGCTAGAATTCTAAAACTCTGTAAAGAATGTCACTCTCTAACGAAATCTAGGCCCAGTCATTGTCGTGTTGCTCAAAAGTATACACACTTTGACATATGCAGCCAAAGCAAGCATGAGACGTCATTCTTCCTTCAATGGCGTCCAAACTGGTCACCTTCTTCTTCTTCTTCTTATTATTTCTCCGTCTCAAATCCCACAGTTCAAGTTCCCCAAAACAATCTTGGGTCCAAGCTGGTCACTATTATTCAGGCAGCGAAACCGTCATTTCGGATATAAACTCCAAGCTTTTCACCCACCTGATATGCGCCTTCGCTTATATAAACTCGTCGACCTACCACCTCTCCATCAACTCCTCCACCGAGCAACGATTCTCTACCTTCACCGACACTGTCAAGCGGAAGAATCCGACCATTACAACGCTTTTGTCGATATGGGTTGGCAGAGAATTCTCTTCGACCTTCTTTTCAATGATATTCCAGTCCTCTTACAGAAATTCTTTCATTCAATCTTCTATACGAACAGCTAGGCTTCATGGGTTTCATGGCCTAGACCTCGTTGGGATTCTGACGCAAGAAACTCTAGCAACACAGGGCTGCTCTTGGTCATGGCCAGCGCCGGTAAGTACTCGCCGGATTTGGGTAATTCAGAGAGTTACCCAATGGAGTCGATGCAGAAGAACTTGGATTGGGTGCATGTTACAGCGTACGATTACTACGTGCCGAGAAAGGACCATGTCACGCACTTTCATGCGGCTCTGCGTGGCCGATTGGATGGGTTACTTTTGTGGGTCACGCTTATAAACCATTATCTCATATTCAGCTCTCGTGCCATTTTTTCCTTTACCCAATTTCCTTGGTATCGCGTAAAAAAATGTCATGTGTTTGATTCTTTTCCTAAATGGGAGGAGCACTTTGATTTTTTGAGCCGTGTAGCTCACTTTCCTTAAGAGCAAACTTTCCACATTACAATTGTGACACATTAGAAAAATAGTTCATGCTGGTGAAAATGCTAATGGCCTCCTCTGCCCAGGCTCCAAATATAAATTTGGTTTTAGGCCATGAGAAGTTTATTGTAATATTTTAGTTGCCGAAAGGCTTGTCTGTAAATTTGATCACAACCATGTATGATGTATTCTAGTTTATCATTATATTCTTGTGGCCATTTGCACGTATTATGCATCCTGTCAGCATAGAGAACACAAGGGTATCTTGTTATTCTCCCATAATTAAGATGTTTAAACAAAACTCAATGAAAAAATGGTTTAGAGATCCTCGTGAGGCATTCTAATGTATGCAAATGAATTACCTTTGCAGCTCAAGAGGAAGGTGAAGATCAACATAAGAAGAGGCCTTCGTTGTTAATAATTCTGCCTACAACTGTTGCAGTCGTCTTGCTTATATTGGGCACCGTGATGTGTTACTTACGGCGGAAAGTGATCAAGTTAAGAGGTAATTTTTTTTTAACTCTAAGACCACCATTACTTACGGCGGAAGGTGTAGTTCACAACAACCAGATATTATATGAAATGCTTCTAATGTGCTGAAGGTGGTGCAGAAAACGTCAACAAATTATTATATAAAGTCAAAATCAAACTTTCTACTGCTGAAGATCTTAGCAGCAATGCTCCAAATCCGCAAGAATTCAGTTACGCTACCATTAAAGCAGCTACAAAGAACTTTTCGAGTGAGAATAAGCTCGGAGAAGGAGGATATGGACCTGTTTATAAGGTAACATTCGGCAATTGCATCCAATATTGTTTAATCCTCTATGTGGAGGAAAATTTGAATGCAGAGTCCAACATTACATAACCAAAAGAAAAGATAAAAATGATGTCTGGTGATATGAAATCATGGAAAAAATGGAAATCAGGATATGTGGGATCAGGAATCGGTTCCTTTTTTTTTTTTTCAAACTGCATTAGAAGGTTCCAAACCTCTTCTGTTAATATTCAAAATCCTCTCAATCTCACTAAGTGAATTACTTTTCGCAAGTTGCTCACCTAACTCTGTATAATGCATGCTTGACCCCTCATATATCTTGAGTTCCCTTTATACATATTGGTGTAACTTTAAGCCAAATGCACATAAGCTGCAGAAGATTATCATAGTTAATCCTCAATTATTTTGGAGTCTTATGCTTCTAACATTGCCTTCTCTGCTGGTTCTAATTTCTTAATTCTTCTTGGGCTGTATCCACTTTCTTTTTCACTTCATTCAAGTTACCAGATCTTTTTTTTCCTTTTTTCTTTTCAAGGCAGGAATATACTAGCTTCACTATTCTTGTCTGAAAGAACATGATTGTTTGTTTTGCCTCTTTTCTACTCGTTGTTTCGATGTTTTAATTCTGAAAGGGATTTGCTCAATTAAGCCACTTGTTCTAATTTATCCTTGTCTTACATTCTGTTCATGCCTTTGATGATTTATTGCTAGGAAGAACTATGATGATACCACTTTTTTTAGCCTTTCTTTTGGCCATCTTCTTTTGTCTATACAAACAGGGTTGTTAATAGCTGCACCACAAAAAAAATGGACTAGATAGTGATATGAAATACTTTTATAGGGGTGAGTGAATATTGATCAACACCAAGTGTGGCTCATAATGCTCTCTGTGGCTGATAATACTAACGATGAGTGTGGATTTTCTTAGGGTAAGTTACGGAAGGGACGTGAGATAGCTGTAAAGAGACTTTCAAGAACTTCAATCCTAGGCCTTGAAGAGTTCAAAAATGAGGTCACTCTTACCGCAAGACTACAACATGTAAATCTAGTTAGAGTTTTGGGGTACTGCACGGAGAGGGATGAAAAGATGTTGATTTATGAATACATGACAAACAAAAGCTTGAATCTCTACCTTCTCGCTCAACAACTTTTTATGCTTCCCATCAGAGTTTACGCATACATGCTGAGTAACATGATTTTGTACCGAAAAGCTTAAATGTGTCTAACCATTTCCACAATAAGGTTCAAAATAAGCAAAGGTGACCCATTTAAGCTCAAGTAGGTTTCTTGATTTGTGATTTTCTTGCCCTAACACTTTTAATTTAATAAGTAATCAAGTTTTCATTTAAATTGACGCATATCCAACTCGACAGTTTCTTTTTGATCGGAAGAAACGTGTTCACATCATTGAAGGCATTACTCAAGGGCTTCTATATCTCCAAGAATACTCAAATTTTACTATAATTCACCGAGATTTACAAGCTAGTAACATACTATTAGACGATGAAATGAACCCAAAGATACCAGATTTTGGAATGACTAGAATTTTCAGGAAGGATGATCTTGAAGCAAACACAGGTCAGATTGTTGGAGCATCTAGATTCTGCATTATACAAAGTTCACTTGACCATGATCCATCTGAGAAGCATCTTCTGAGCATTGTATTTAATGTCTCTCCAAGCCCCGAGAAGAAGAATTATTTGTGTATAAACTTTCCTTCATCACATATAGAACGGAAACCAAGTCACGTGCGTGGCCTAGACATTTTTTTGACCAAAAACCTTTCGAAAATGCCCTCAGGGTAAAGTATGAACATAAATCACTTCTGGGTAAAGTGTAAAAAAAAAAAAAACAAAACAAAACAAAAACCAAAAATCCAATCTAAAACCAGATCCTCCATAGCCTCTCTTCTCTCTCCTCCGTAGCCACTATTCTTCGTTTTGTGGAATCCACAGTATTCATCTCCCTCTCCTCCGTTGGAACCAGAAAACCTAACGACGCCACCGGAACTGCAAGCTTTGCCTGCCTCTTCCTCTTCAGAACCGTATGCAGCGATGTCGTCGGCGACCCAGAAGCCGAAACCGAAGGAGAAGACAGCACAGTTGGTGGCTTTGCAAGCCGAATCCAGTGAACTGTGAGAAGAAAAAGAAAGGGATAAAGCAAGACTCAAAGAAAAATTTCTCACACTGATGTCTTTGTTCTAATTGTGATCAAGCTGGTGGTTTTTTGTTTTTGATAAAGACAGTGGTCTTGGCATCTGGCGAAGGAGGAGGGTGCAGGGTGTAGGTAGATCCATGGTTTTGTTGAAGGGGAAAACAAGGGGGTCCACCCCTAGGTACTTGAAAAAAAAAAAAAGGGAGAAACTTCACAAAACCCGCTAACTTCCACCCGATTTGAAATACCCCCAAATTTCAAAAACTCTCGATTTACACCCTTAAACTTCAAAATACCCATGATTTTTATTTTTTAAAAAAATAAAACAACATTTTGGTAGTTGAAATTTTAAATAGTGAATTTAAAATGATGACTTTTGTATAAAATTCTAACTTCTAGATATTTTTTTTTATTTTTTAAAAAATAAAAATCAGGGGTATTTTGGTCTTTTAAAAAAAAATTATGTCCTAATTTGTACGGATGAGTCCAAATTGAGAGCAATTAAAAGTTCAAGGGTGTAAATTGAGAGTTTTTTAAGTTTGGGGGTATTTCTAATCGGGTGGAAATTCAGGGGTTCGCTGAAGTTTCCCCTAAAAAAAAATTAATTAATATTTTATTATTTATTTTTTAATGGAGCACGTGGCGTAGTGTGGGCTGTTGGATGAAAATGGACGGCCAAGATTAACAATTAGAGATTTGATGGGCCTTTCGGTGGATGGTCTTATTATATAAGTAGCCGGAGGCTTGCACAAGAGCGGTAGTTCTACGCCCAAAATTCGTTCCAGACGGTGGATGCCTGGATGGTCTTAGGGTTTTTGTAAGCTTCTCAGTACACAAGATTTTGGCACCAGCTCAGTGGAATCAGCCAATTTGCGATTGATCCCAGCCAACCATCGCTCGAGCGCAATTGTTCTGCAGACAACACCAGCAACGCTCCGTAGCTGAAAATTTTGCCATAATTAAATTTTGGTCAATTTTTGTGAGTTTTTTAAGTTTATGGATATATGCTTTTCTATTTCTATATGTGCTCTATTATGTGCTAGTATCGTTATCACTTCCATTACTTTCTTGCGATCTTGACAGAGAACACGACAACTTAGGACCGAAAGGAACTCCGATTTGTTAGGAGTGCGTAACACTGAGACAATGGCCGGAGAACGACCCCTGAGAGATCACTTTTTCCCAACTTACACTTACTCCTCATGTATTCTGCTACCAGAGGTCACGGTAGACCATTATGAAATTGAGCCTAGCACTATTCAAAGCCTGCCATCTTTTTTTGGACTTGATAATGAGAATCCTTACAAGCTCTTGGATGAGTTTCTGAAAATATGTTCTGCCCTTGAAATACAAGGATTCACCGAGGATGCTTTAAGATTGCGTCTCTTTCCCTTTACCCTCAAAGACAAAGCCAAAAATTGGTTTTATTCCTTGAGACCCAACAGTATCACTTCTTGGGATCAGATGCAACAAGAATTCTTAAAGAAGTACTTTCCCATGTGGAAAACGATCCAAATTAGGCGAGAGATCATGGGTTTCTCCCAATATGAGGGAGAGCAATTTTGTGAAACTTGGAAGAGACTAAAAGACCTTCTTAAGATGTGTCCACACCACGCTATTCCGAAATGGCAGCTGGTGCAATACTTCTATGATGGCTTAACCGATCCTGATAGACAAATGGTTGCCGCTTCATGTGGAGGAACAATTATGACGAAGACTGCGAATGAAGCATGGACTCTTTTTGAAAACTTGAGTGAAAATTATGTACATCATGCTTCCATATGTAAAATGAAGCAAATTATGCAAGCGATCATGGGTTTCTCCCAATATGAGGGAGAGCAGTTTTATGAGACTTGGGAGAGACTAATGGACCTTCTTAGGATGTATCCACGCCACTCTATTCCGAAATGGCAGCTGGTACTATGCTTTTATGGTGGCTTAACCGAGCCTCATAGACAAATGGTTGACATTTCATGTGGAGGAACAATTATGGTGAAGACTGAGAATGAAGCATGGACCCTTTTTGAAAGGTTGAGTGAAAATTCTGAACAATATGCTTCATCTAGTCGTAGGACACCTATCCCTAGAGCTCCTAAATCCGAAGGACTTTATGCACTAGGTAATCAGTCAGATGTGACCGCCAAGGTAGACGTATTATCTCAGAAGTTAGATCAACTCATGGCAGTTGGTCCAACTCCTTCCCATCATCCTTCCACACCACATGAAGCTTGTTCATTCTGCTTTAGCCCCATACACCATGAAAATGATTGTCCCACATTAGGACAATTTTCTGAGCTTTCACATGAGCAAGTGAACTCAACTTTTTCCAGATCGAGTAATGATTCATACCCCAATTTCTCGTGGAGAGGTGAAGCCTCGGGAAATTCAGCTCGACCTCATGGACTGCATAATCAAGCACATTTGCAGCCCATCAACCAACCCTTCAACCTAACTCCCAATTATGGTCCTCCTCCATAACAATACCAACTTGAACTACCCCCTCCTAGGAACAATGCATTTGAGGATAAGGTGTTGGCTGCTCTTGAAGCAACCAATAAATTGCCAAGCTAGAAGCCCAAGTCCAGCAGATAGCACTCAATAAGAGAGAAGAGGGAAAGCTAGAAGCCCAGTCTCACAGAAGATCGAGCGTTCCACACACAAAATGTTGATGGGCCTTGATGGGTCTTTCGGATATAAGGAGCCAGAGGCTTGCACAAGGGGGGCAGTTCTACACACAAAATTCGTTCCAGACAGTGATCAGAGAGGATTTTGTGCATTATTTTTGTAAGCTTCTCAATACTCGATGGCTAAATCCTCTACTAGGGTTGAGGATGAATGAGTAGCAATTACGTGTTCATGTGATTTGATATTTTCTGAATATGTAAGCTTGGTGTTTAACTGTTCTTACTTCAATTTAATTAATGTGATGCTTTTCTCATGATTTGGGATAATTTTAATTAATTAAATTGCTTGGATCTTTCATTTCAAAAAAATATTAAAGTTGGGTATCCATTGTTTACCTCACTTAGAATCAACTTTTGAGAAAACTGAGAAGCTTGTAAATAGCTTGCTCATAAATAATTGAATTGAGATCTACATTAGATTGTTAACAATTTGAATAATTAATTTGAGACAGGTTAGGTTATGTGTAGATCTCAATCCTAAATAATTGTCTTGTTACAGAGCAACTCTGTGATTAACCAAAGAAGCTCAAAGAGCTCATGGTGTCTGCTGCTTTTGTAATAAATTAATAAAATAAATAAATATAGATGCCTCAGCCTACAACTAGTGGATCTTTTGTTTTTGTTTTTGTTTTGAGCTAGAGATACAGTATAGTGGATCTTGATCTCTAGCTTTTTGTTGTCTATTAATATGAGAGAAATTTATGAGGCCTACATGTTTGAGTAGGCGAGCGAAAAATTCAAAACTTATTCGGACATTTTTTTAAGCTACTTGAATTACTAGCAAATCTTGGTCTAATTAATTCCCCTAATTCCAATTTTAAAAAACGTGTTAGGCTACTTTTGTGTCCTAATCCACTTCTAGTTTATTTGTTGGGGAAAGGACACGATCCTTCTTCAAGTTATGAGTAAATTTAAAATGTTTTTCCTAAACTATCTAAAAATTGTAATGTATTATTTTTGTCTTAAAAAGACAAAAATATTCCAAAAATTTAATGTTTTTGTTAGCTTTGGTCCTTGAGGGGGACATTGATATTATTTTGGTAGTTTGAGGAGACATTGCCATAATTGAAAGTTTTTGAGCACATCATCAATTAGATGATAATTTAATAGGTTATATGGACTTTAACCAAAGGAATATTACTGCAATTGATAGTTTGGGAGGCCTGGATTGTAAATTTTCTTGCTTTTCTGTTTCTTCCTCTATCTCCCTGATTTCTTTTAAAAAATTAAAATTAAAAAATAAATAAATAATAAAAAAATAAAAAGGAAAAGGAAGAGTCGTGCCGTCCTTTACCATTCTTTGTCTTTATTATCGTGAATAGTGTAAATATAGTAATAAGTTTTTTTAAAAAAAATATAAATATAGTAATAAGTGGTAGATCTAGAAAACAGGGCTAGCTCCATGATTGATTAGGCCAATAAGGCTCTAATTTAATTAAATAAGGCCTTTTATATTAAATTAATAAATTTGTCAAAAAAAAAAAAGAAGTAATTTAACATGTTTAAAATCTTAAAAAATTCCAAACTAAAGCAGAACTTACTTTCTTTTTATTTCTTGTTTCTTCTCTTATTTTCTTTCATCAGCTCTTATCTTTTGCTTCTTGGTTCTATTATTCTTTATTTCTTTGATATTTTATATGTTATACTTATTATCAAATACCGCGTCCCCAAGAGGTAGCTCAATTGACTGTGAACCATGTCTTATGAAGTGGAGGTTACAAGTTCGAATCCTCCCTCCCCCTACCCTTGCGTGAACATGTCAAATATATATATATATATTATCAAATACCGTAAATTAGTTGGTCGTTGTTATGAGTTTAAAAAAAAAAAATTTAGTACACAGTTAATTAAATCCCACTTGCAATGTTTATCTTACAAGAAAGAGAAAACATATTAATCATATTATTTATTTATTTTTATTTTTTTAGAACAATATATTAACAAAACTTGAAATGAAATATTTATCCTTTCATATCCATTATCGGATCTGAAATATTTCACTTCATATGATTTTCCACATGTGGTTTCCATTATTTGAAAAATTTGTCAATAATACTGACAAAGTAACAAGACTTCTATTATTTCCTCAAATATATGAAATGATCATAACCAAGAACACCTTTGCTTATACAAGACATTATCTTAAAACTGGTTTTTCGTTACTTCCTATATACACAATACTTATAGAAAAAATATGCGTTGTACACCCGGAAAATGTCCGGCTTGCGTAAATTTTGAAAAGGGTTAAAAAATACTCCCTTAATTGCCCTTTTTTAAAAAAATAAAATTCGTCCAAAAAATGATTGAAATAATGAATTTTATCTTTTTATCTTTTGTTTCACTTTTGCTGATGATGTTTTGAATCCTGTTTAATTATTTGTTTGGGGATATGGGTTGTTGAGGTTTTCTTTACTTGTTTGGTGCTGTAGTGGTTGGAAATTGCCTTTGTCACTTTGTGGCTGGGTTAGTGGATTGCTTGTCGTTTGTATTGCTTCTTCTTTTCTTTTCTTCTCTTTTCTTTTTTTTAACACAATGAATAATAAAAGCCAGAGTATGTTTAAGAGATGATTATTGCCATAATTATGCAGATCATTTAAAAATAGTTGCGTATAGAATCAAACAACAGCTGAGAAGCTTGTAGATAGCTAGCTTGCTCATAAATAATTGGACTGAGATACATCCTATCGAACTTTCTAGATCCATCCCTGCAGTGAGATCCACAATAATTATTTGTTTAAATTGTTAACAATTTGAATAGTTAATGAGAGACATCTCAATTCTAAATAATTGTTTTGTATTAACCGAAAAAAAAAAAGGGTCTATGAATCAAGTAGAAGCCTGCTTGTCTGCTGCATTTGTAATAAATTAATAAAATAAATAAATAAATATAGACACAGTCACATGTCTCTTAGCCTACCGTCCAATGGATCCTGATCTTTATCTATTTGCAGTTTATTAATGTGACAAAACTTTTATAAGCCCACCTGTTTGAGTGGGTGAGCGAACAATTCAAAACTTACTCCGACAAGTAAATTCTATAAAAGTTCTTTCAAGCTACTTGAATTTCTAGCAAATCTCAATCTAATTAATTCCCTTGATCCCAATTTTAGAAAACCTATTTGGCTACTTTTGTGTCCTACTCCACTTCTAGTTTATTTGTTGGGAAAGAACACATTTCTCCTGACAATTGACAATATTCTTCTTAAACTATAAAAAAAATTACAATGTACCTTTGTTTGTCCTGAAAAGTCAAAAATATCCCTAAAATTTTTCAAAAAATATATATTTATCTCAAAAAAAAAAGAGAAAAAAAAAAAAATCTACCGTGGCCGATGGGTCTGGTGACTCGTGAAGAGGGTATTGTACTTTTTCATTAAATGTTTTTAATAAAAAAAAATAAGAAGAAGAGTCGTGCAGTTCTTTACCATTCTCTGTCTTTATTACGTTTTGAAAACAAGAAAAATTTTGTCTTATATATGAGAACAGTATCCATACCGGTGTGAACAATAATAATAAATAATATTAAAATAATTGAAATAATTAAAAATTATTACTATTCACATCAGCGTGAATACTGTTTTGGTGTGGCTAATATCACTACTCTCAATGGAAAGGGCTCCTCTCCATTTCAAATGAAATAGAGAGGAGCCATTTAGTTCAAAAAGTGGAACATAATTGTCATTTTCTTAAAAGATGTAGATAATTTTGATAATTACATCTCATTTTTTGAACTAAATGGCTCCTCTCCATTTCATTTGAAATGGAGAGGATCCTTCTCCACTCTCAATTTAGTAGGTGAAATCAATTGTATTTTTAATTGGTTAGTTAGACACGTTTTTTTTTTAAAAAAAAAAAAAAAAAAAAAAATCAAATTATGAAAGAGTTAATGAGAACAAAGGGGCATGCTCTCCAACAACAAAATAAAATGGATAGTTTGGTTGACCATGGTTTTGTTATTTTTTGGTATGTTAATAATGTCCTTTCTAAATGTTGGATGAAATTGTGTCGGTTAGATATAATAAATGAGTATTTTTGTCTTTTTACTTTTTGAAGAGATAAAAATATCTATCTATTATAACTAATAATATATTATCCATGAGTATTTTTATCTTTTTACTTTTTAAAGAGATAAAAATATCTATTTATTATAACTAATAATATATTATCCAGTATCCTAATTATTCATCTCCCTTATTAATTAGAGTGAAAGAGCTAATTGTCCTCCTACTATTAATGTTTTTGAATGATACAATCAATCATAATACTCAGGTCCTTGCACCTTTTAACCCACGTTGTACATGCAATATATTTTTTTTGACAAGGTTGTACATGCAATATTAATGTACGAGTTTCTTCTCCCCATTCCCTTGTGTGAACATATCAAAAAAAAAAAAATTAATATAGGAGTTAATAGGTTTTTTTTTTTTTTTTATAGACTTTGGGCTTGTTTGGATGTACTTTTTAGATGTCTAAAAGTACGTTTAACACTTAAAAAGTCCGTTTGAATGAAAAAGTATCCGTTTTGTAAAAAATATTGAAAACACTTTTAAAGGTTCAAACAGCCTAAAAAAACCTAATCAATTTATTTAGTTTTTTAAAAAATATATTAAAATATTAATTAAATGATTAAATCCATCATCTTAAAATTTAAAAATAAATTATATTAATTAAATCATTAATTTCCAATAATAAGTAGTAATTTACAACATTAAAATATGCTCCCCTTAATTATGCTTCAGATCTCCATTAATTTCTTAGGATCCCCTCTACCTTTTTTTTTTTTTTTTTTTTTGACATGTAGGATCCCCTCTACCTAGTGATGTGAGAAATGAAAGAATCCAACTCCATGCATGAAACTCCACCCCTGTCCAAGGAGCGCCTGACAGCGCCGCCCAAATCCGCCGCTCTCTTCCTTATCGCATCCCCTTCTTTCGATGCCATCAACATTTTCAAAGCATTTTCTACAGAGCTTGACGTCACTATCTGATTCATGTGGGACCACTTCTTCACGACAATACCAACTTTGAGCAGCTGTGCTATCAGCACCGTGTTCCTCGGCTGGTCGGACGCCATCGGCCACGCGGCAATCGGAACTCCCATGGTGATGCTCTCCATGCAGGAATTCCACCCACAATGACTCATAAAAGCTCCGGTTGATGGGTGGCTTAGAATTTCGAGCTGAGGAGCCCAGTCTCTGACCACCATTCCCCTGTTTTTAACTCTCTCTTCAAACCCCTTGGGAAGCTCTGCTTTTCTGACTTCTCCATCGAATACATCTCCTTTGTCAGCATCCCTCAACACCCAGATGAATTTTTGCTCACTTTTTTCCAACCCAATTGCTAGCTCCTTTATTTGCTCTTCTTCCATGGCGGTTGTCGTCCCAAAAGACACATATATTACCTGTCACAATAAATTCATTCATTTCTATCCGTTTATTCAAACTTTTTATTCTCATTAATCTCTTATTTTAATTAAATATTTTCCAGGTTCATTAAATATTTTCCAGGTTCAACGTGACTGTCGAGCAAAATTGAGTTTGTATGGTAAAAAAACTTTTATGTTCTAAAAAAAAAAAGCTCAAAATTGTGTTTCAAGAAAGAGAAAAGACTTTCTTTTTTTTTTTTTAATCTAAAAAAATTCTAAATTCATCACATCCAATTTAGAACAAATAGTGCATTTAAAGTTACCGAATTTGGGGCCTGTTTATACAACCACTCCAAGCACTTGTGTGGTCGTCCACTTGAACACTTGTTTACGGGTATCGTCACAGGATTGAATGGCCCGAAAGCCCAATGCTTCTTGTCTCCTTCAATCTTTTCCATCAAATCCAGATAGGGACCTTCGATGATCCTGCACGTATTGTAGAGGCTCCCAGAGCTCAACTTCTGGAAGCCACAGTGCAAAGCAATGAAGTCCAAGAACTCGTTTGTGAAGCAACTTTCAAGAGATGGAAGATCTTTCGGGATGTTATTTAAAGGCAATTTCCCCATTGCTTCCCACAAATACAAGAAAAAAGCGAAAGCCGACACGCTGTGGAATGTGTACGACTCGGCGTTTGGGATGGACACCACGTCCTGCACCACATACGCCATCATGGAGTCGTTGATGACGATTACTCTCCTCGCTTTGGACGAAAGCTCACGTAGAAGCGCGCCCATGGGATGGCGGAGATGCAGGGAAGCGTCGAACAATGGCTGCAGATGTGAGGGAAACTTGTTTGGGGAGTTGGGGTTGGGAGGAGGGGAGAGGAAAGGTGGGATGAGGAAGTCGTGGAAATGGATGTTTGAAACTGAATTTGGGTCGGCGTCCCAGCCGTGGATGCGGAGCATGGCTTGGCGGTTGTGGATGGCGGAGCTGGCGAAGTGGACGGGGATATTGTAGGACAAGATGAGGCGAGAGAGGTGGAGGAGCTGGTTCAGATGCCCCTGCGCTGGAAAGGGCACCATCACCACCACCACCTCCGCTTGCTTTTGCCCATTGCTCCCCTGGTTGTTTGCCATTGATGAAAGTTGGGTCTTTGTGCGGGGTTTGGGTTGTGTCGTTGGGGGCTTTTATAAGCAAAATATTCGGGCAGGGGGAGGGAAGGAGCCAGGCGGAACTAGAATATTGAATTTGGGGGCAAAATTTAAAAAAAAAATAAAATTGAGGGAGGTAAAAGCTAATATTTAAAGGTATTTTAAATTTTTTTTGAGACCACCCTTGGCTTGTGGGGCTGAGGACCTCAAGCCTAGATAAAGGGAGAAGGATCCTCTCCGGTCCGTTTGGACCCCTCGGACCGGAGGGGATCCAGTCCTTTATAATGCAGGGGCATTATTGTCCCAAAAAAATTGATGGACAATAATGCCCCTGCATTATAAGGAACTGGATCCCTTCCAGTCCAAACCTTTATAATGCAGAGGCATTATTGTCCAAAAAGAATTTGATGGACAATAATGCCCTTACATTATAAGGGATCGGAGAGGATCCCGGTCCTAGAAGAAGGTAGTGTAATGTTATATAAAAGGTTAAACTTCACTTACTCCCACGAACTTACGCGCTTTTCGCAGACACCTCTCCATTGTTCAAAATCTCTCACTTTGGTGTATCGAACTTTGATTTCCTTTCACTTTTCTCATTCCGTTAGAAATGTGTGAAATTACTAAAATATTCTTAGTCATTTTTCTCATTTTTTCGTTTAATTTAACTGCAATATTGAACGTTAGGAGATATTTAAAACAAAACGAAAGTTCAATATATCAAAGTGAGAGATTTTGAACAATGGGAAGATGTGTCTGCGAAAAGCGCGTAAATTCGTAGGGGTAAGTGAAGTTTCCCCTATTTAAAATGACAAATATGTGGTATAAGTTTTGAATTGAATTTTTTGTATTGAAAAGTGAAAATGTTCTATTTTATAGTATTTTTTTATTTAAATAATAATAATTGAATTGTGTAATATAAAAAATGACAAAAAAAAAAAAGTAAAAATATTTTGATGTTAATTTTTTTAGAAAAAAAGAAAAAAGGATCAACAATGTTGAGGGGAAGGGAAGGAGTTGCCAAACGGTAACAAAAATTTTGAGTTCAAACTTTGTATGCATTAATTCACCTCTTATTTTATTTTCGTATGAAAAATGTTAGGTGCTTTCTTAATGTTTTCTTAATCCTAGATAGAAACTATTTTATAAAAATCAAGTGAGAGAAATAAGAACAATTTTTTATTTTTAATAAAATAATTCTCACATAAAATCAAAAATGTACAAATAAAACACTAAAATAACATCTAACATTTTTCTTTTCGTGCCCGTATACTAAATAGTATTAACAAAAGATAATGATGCCTTAAATTGCAATTTGTCGTTAACTTTAGCCTACATCATTGGACATTGGTTGTCAGGATTCAGGAAGGCACAACAACGCGTGGTTCACAAGTACGAGGAAAGGTACAACACCGCGTCGTGACTTAAATGTAACCTAAGAACATGTGTTTTTTTTTTTTTTTTTTTAAGTGTGGTAGTGTTTTTTAGCGATTGATAAAGATGGTGGTAGCTAGTAATAATAAGGATAATATTTATTATTAATTTTAGAAATTTGATGTAATTGCCAATTTTTATTTTTGGTTTTTGGTTTTCCTTTTATTTGATACTTAGGTTAGTGTTATAATTATCATCCTAATGTTTCTTAATTTGTCATCATCATTTATTTATTTTATTTTATTAAGTACGTCAAATAAGGATTACAATAAAATAAAATAAAATAAAAGAGTTGGGGAACCCAACAATAATCCCAAAAATAAAAAAAACTAAATAAAAAAAAATGCATCAAATTAATGACACGGATTCTTGGAATGAACATTAAGAATTTTGATAACCAATAAAGGTGGTTATTAAACAAGGCACCAATAGGAACATTCCAATCACAAGACCCTTAAGCTCTATCCAAACCTCGTAGCAAGGGATGTAAATAAGGTCCATAAGGATATAATTCTCAAGGGATCTGGCTTCTACAACATACATGTTGTTAAGAAATTAAAGGACGAATATTTAACTAAAACAATTAAAGGGTGCATATCTATCAAAATAAATACTAATTTTCTCTTTCATCCATTACTTCATCTATTTATTGGTATTTATTATGATTGATTTAAACTCATCAATTATTTTAATTAAATCATTACTCTTAAATTTTTGGAGAAACTTCACTTACCTCCTGAACTTTCGCAGTTTTTACAAATACCCCTTAATGTTCAAAACCTTTACTTAGGTGTATCAAACTTTGATTTTCTCTCACTTTGGCCCTTTCGTACAGAAAATGCCAATTTTGCCCCTGACTCTAAAACTACACCGTTCCCAAAATAACGCAGTTTTAGTTTTAGAGTTAGGGGTAAAATTTGCATTCCGTTAGGATTTTCTGTACGGAATGGGCAAAATGAGAGAAAACCAAACTTTGATACACCTAAGTGAGAGATTTTGAACATTGGGAGAGTATTTGCAAAAGTGGCCAAAGTTCATGGAGGGTAAGTAAAGTTTCCCCTAAATTTTTTAACAACATTTATGCAAGGATAGATTCAGAAAGTTGGATGAGGAGGGACCAAATGGGTATTTTTATTTTTTGGGCAAGGCCAAATGCCTTTAAATAATTTTTTTTTTTAATTCCTAAAAAAAAATTTTGTGGAGGATTTGGGGGTTGGCCAGGAATCCCCTCCTAAAAACCCGCCTCTGCATGTATGCTACAAGTTGGATCCATAATGAAGATGCTTTTTAACCCTACTTGCACCTTGTTGTGTAATAAGTATAATAAAATCTTGTTCTTAAAGGGTAGTTTAATTAATAGTGGATCACGCTTCATAAAGCATTATGAAGATGCTTTTTAACCCTACTTGAAACTTGTTGTGTAATAAGTATAATAAAACCTTGTTCTTAAATGGTAGTTTAATTAACTGTAGACCACGCTTCATAAAACAATGGTCACTAGTTCGAATTCCTCATCTCCCTTCCTTTTCGTGGACATATAAAATTAAAAAAAAAAAGTACAACAAAACCTTTAAAAACATGAGAAAAGATAGAGAGTAACATACAACAAAGTCACACGAAAAATAAAAAACAGTAAGAAAACAACAAATAAACTTACAAAACAGCTACCGACGGTGGGGACTGGGAGGGGGGACCGCCGCAATATTTCAACAACAACGCCGTACAGTAACGGCACGTGGTTTCATTAAATAAAAGGAATTGAAATTTGTAAAGGTACAATGATGAATAGGAGCAGGAGTAGGAGTTGCCAGAATTTCCTTCACATAAATTCCATGTGAAGTTTGACGTGGTTTTCTCATCGTGTCATGTCACGTGGCTACAGCCTACAGCTTTTGTTTTGTGTTTTGTTTTTTAATCGACACCGACTTCTCTCTCTTTTCAGTCGACAATATTCTTCAACGTGGGCTTCAAAACAATCTTTTTGCCGACTATATTAAATTCTCTTCTTTTTTTTTTTGAAATTATATTAAATTCTATATAAAGACAGCTTGCCAACGTGAAAAACACATTTATAAAAAATAAATAAAAATAAAAAGAGGTGTAGAGTGGACCTCAACTATTAAAATGAAGTTATTAATTAATTAAATAATTAAATTTAATATTTTTTTACGAATAAGAAACATTTTTAACAAGTCATATATTTCTTAGATGAATAAGAAAAATATTTGTGTGTTAAAGTTGTATTGTAGATTGTACATGCATACGAGGAAATCAACTATACATATCCGTTGATCTTGAATAATATCTATTAGGGATGGATTCATATTTCAATTTGGGAATGGACTAAGGGCCAAAAAACTTTTGGAGAGAGATCAATTGACAAAAAATATTTTAATTTTTTTTCTTATAATTTGGTGGGGGGGAGTCGGGGACAGGGCCACTCCCATTCCCCCTCTAAACCCATCTATGATATCTATACTAGCAACTATATGATTGTGATTGTATCACACGAATGATGAGTCAGCATTGAAAGAATTCATTACGAATTTGCTAACTCTCTCCCACTCTTGCTCTCGTTTAATTTTTTTTCCCCACAAGATTTTAAACCTACTTGATGGTTTTGTAGTTTTGTTAAAGAAAACAAGCTTTCCAGGTAAAAGTTACTAACCTTTTTTCCCTAAATAATCTCTTTTTTTTTTAATTAAAAAAAAAAAATTAATTTCGGAATTATTACTATGGCACTATTTTTTTCAAAATTTAGAAAGTAGCACTCGAGCCCCAAAATTTCTTAACCGTGATTCTTAGCACTTTTTGTTAGTTTTTCTGTCTTATTGGACAAATTACTTGAATCATGCATGTGCACTACATGTGACATTTTCGACCCAAAATGCCCTAGAGGGGGAGGGGGAGTAAAGTGCAACATATATATCTCCCATAAACTTTGCGGGGGTGTTAATGCCAACTTCATTTTACACCTAAATAAAAAATATATATATATATCTTATGAAGGTGGGGGCCAACCACCCTCACTTGGGGTGGGGGCTAGCCACCCATAAAGAGGTGTTTATGGGTATAATTTCCCTCCTCGAAAGGTTAGGTGGTGGCAAGGCTAGCCACCCATAAAGACGTGTTTATGGGCATAATTTCTCCCCTCGAAAGATTAGGTAGCGTTAAGGCTACCTCTAAAAATGTCTTCAGGGTTGGTCGAACTCCCACCCCAAGTTAGAGGGTGGTCCCGACACCCATAGGTAGCAGAGAGAGAGAGGTACTCTTCAATATATACCTTCATTCTTTTCAAAAGTTTTTTTTTTTTTTGTGTAAATTTGAGTTGTTATTAGCACTCCATAAAATTTTGGGAAGAAAACATTTACCCTCTTTCTCAAGGCATTAAGTGCAAAGGAGGAAGCTCCAAAGCTTCAATTCAAAGTAGTCTATGAAAAAGGATATGAAAGATTAATGTTTTATGGGTTTGTCAAGTCGATGTTTTTGTGGAAGACATGCAATAATCTATTGTTGACAAAAAGAAAATATTTTCAAGCCTTTACATCCTATATGTGGATTAGATGTTGAGACCACTAGCCATATTTTGTGAAGGTCTTGATCCTGAAGAGATATTTGGGTTGGGTATAGTTGAAAGATACAACATGTTCCTGTGAAGAAGATGATTTTTTTTTATGCATATTAGTTGAACCGATGTCCAGAAGGAAGACTTTGAGTTGGTGGCTACAGTAGCAATCATGAATTGGTTCTGTATTTTTACAGTAGCTCAACTAGTAATAAGAATAGAAGAAAAAAGTCGTTTGGAGTTTATGTTAGTACCTCGACACGATTTAAACTCAACATATAATTATAACTCAACATAAAAACATAATTATGATTAAAAAAAATAAAACAATCTACACCCGTTGGGGGTAGGGGACTGCCTTGTCAATGCAGAAATGACACATGTAGATGCAGGGAGCAGCCACGTGGAGACGAATGGCATCATCACTTCTCCATGGATTTTTTAGACCACCTTGAATTTTGAGGGTTCAAGGTCTCAATGTTCAACGTGGTTTCGTCTTTGGTTGCGAGTGGCAAACAGTCTCTCTTATCTATTACTGTTTTTAGATACCCTTGAACTTTGAAGAGTCAAGGTCCAACGTGGTTACACACTTACACTTACACCTCTGATTTCGAGTGGCAAACAATCTCTCTTATCCATTACCTTTTGTCGGACACGACATGCATGCACCATAATTTTTTACACTTGTTTAAGCTCTTTGAGAAGAAGGTACTTACGTGACATTTCGTAACTCACACGTGTCCAACTGAGAACAACGTCGTTTAGACTTTGAGAGCAGTAGGACTCCACAACATTTTGTTGTGTTGTGGGTTTAATCATTATGGTCCAACTGACGTGAAAGAAAGAAAGAGGGTACATTAGTACTTGTATTAAAAAATTAAAAAATAATAATAATAAAAAAAAAGATATATTAATTAAAACATTCACAGCAGTCTCTTCAAATTTGACTCTTCAAAATAACTAAAAATATACTTTTTGTTATTTTAACAGCCCACTTTTTTAGAGCACACTTTTCAGCCTCTTTACTTTAACAATTCACTTTCACTATTTGATTAAAATATTATTTTTTACTTTATTTTTCATTAAAATAAGGAAAAATAAGGAAAAAAGAGGAGTGAGAAAATATAGTTTAATGAATGAAGAGGGAATAGTAATTGTTAAGTTTGAAGTTTTATTGTTCATAATGTTAACTTTTTTGTTAAAATAAAGAGGTTGAAAAGTAGGGTTTTTAACCTTTTTTGTTAAATTGACTTTTCAAACTAACAAAAAAATGAGTTTAAAGAGCCTGTAATGAGTGATCTTATGGGCTTTATATCAGTTGGTTCCAAGTCTTTTTCGTTCAAGACATCCACTGTTTTTAGTAGAAATAATGGTGGTTTCTTTTTATATATATAGAGAGAGAGAGAGAGAGAAAGTTCATTTTGTTTGCTATGGTCCTTTTTTCATCTTATTTTTTGAATGGAAAAGGGCATTAGTGTACTGACTCATGCCATGCCAACCAGCTGGTGTGTGGTGTGATAAAAATGACGTGAATAGAATTATTTATTATATAAACACGAGTTATTAAAGAGATTATCTATATAGGTTGAGACTTCATCTATTAAAGGTGTAGCCTTGTAGGCTGTAGGGTTATAGAAAAAAAGAAAGGAGAGTATACATACCTCTATAGTCTACTCTTATTAATTTGAGATGGTCCATAGTCTCTAGTTTGACGGTTTGAGCGGCGGGGGATGTTTGACACAAATAAACATCTCTATCAATTTTATTGCTAGAGATTATCAGTATTTGAAAGGGATTGCGGCTTCATCCATTGCAAGTGTTGGGAGAAGAAAAATGAAAGGACTATACTTCTCATCGTCTCAAGTTTGACAGTTTGAGTGGCATGAGAGTGTTTGACACATATATAGACTCCAGCAGGCAGCAATTATGTTGATAGGGATTATCTCTATTTTACATCAATTGCGACTACGTCCATTAGAAGTGTAAGAAAAGAAAAAAAAAAAAAAGTATATCTCTCATAGTAAATATAAGATAATTTTTATAAGACCCAATTACCCAAATAAGTAACTAAACAACCCAAAACTTATTTAGATAAATAATCTTATATAGACTCTCTCACAAACAGAAACGAATGCCCTACCTATTTAAATAAATCAGCATACTCCAGCCCATCAACTCGTCAAGATTAAATGCCAAAGCTGAATTTATAATTTTATCTCACCTCGACTCCAACCTACTCCCTATGGTCAAGGCCAACTGCATAAATTATAGACTTACATTGAACTGATTGAAGAGATTTTTAGTCTATCATCTCCATCTCAACTTGAGAGCAGCTATCGAAACCCACATCACATCTTTTGAAACCGGCCGTCGGCCGATGGAGTCACTTTTGTGATGCTCATTTTTGTCGGCATTGGATAGTGCTCGCCCTGCGTACCAGACAAGTTGAAGTGGTCCTTTAAGACAATAAAAGATGCACAGATGTTCAAGTTGACATCCACACAAGCGGATATGCGGCGGCTGACAAGACACATTTGAGTTGATTTTTTAAATTTTTTTTTTTTTTAAAAAAAAAAGAAGTGACGTGAGGGCCTTGCATACTATGTGTCAAATTAAATAATTGTAATTTTTTTTTTTTCTAAAAATCTCTTGAATTTATTAAAAATTAAAATTAAAAAATATACAAAAATAACCATTTGGAAAACAAAAATTTACAAGGACTGCTATGAAAGTGGCCACCTATTTTTGGTGTTTTCAGCAAGTTTTCTTTATATATATAAAATAAATAAATAAACACTTCAATTTTTAATGATTAAACATTTTTTGAGGAGCAAAATTGTCCCAATTTTAATGTTGGACAATTTTGCCCCTCATATTTGCACTCTAACCTGCTTCTCTTCCATTTCAATTGAAATGGAGACGATCTGTTTCCGTCGGCACCCCTTACCTCACTCGGGAGAATATCAAATCATAAAAATAACTAGGGTCGCTCATGAAACAAATGGAAGTCACTCCAACCTATAAAGACATGATGGATAACAACAATGCACTATTTTCAGCTTTCTCATTCTCTATTATACAAGTATGACCGCATAAAGAAAATGGAAATGAGCAGATTGTACACAGGTTCTAGATAGCAAAAAGGAAGTGTTGCGAAATTCATAACCAACACATATATCTTTTTTCTACTAGTATCTCACAACACATTGGTTAGTATAGTAAGATCGATTATCTTGATGAATTTTTTTACAGAAAGAGCTAAATATTGGATACCTCAACCCAGTATCCCGTTAGAGTTGCTATGCCGGATTGGGACATCTCAATCTGCCATGGTTTGTAAGCTTCACAAGCTCCGAGCAACCTTTTCATACAAATCACGGGGCCAATTCCTATTCAAATTATTAGCAAGAAAGCTTGCAATCTGCAAAGACAAAAATATTCACCCATCATTAAACAAGAACAACACATACCAAAAACTATATGATACTCCAGTATACCTCAGAAAAAACCATTGCTACATTCTCCTAGAAGGCCCTCTCTCTCTCTCTCTCTCTCTCTCTCTTAAGTAAAATGAAGTTGACAATTTCAAAAATTATCAGATACAACTTTTTTTTAGGTAAGTAAATCTCAATTAAAAAGAACAAGGAGCGTCACCTGGTACATATGATGTATGCAAGAGAAAGCACCTTACAAGAAAGAAAATAAAAACTAATTCCTAAAGTCCATATGCTCCACAAACTCTAACAAATTGGGTAAACAAACCCTCCAGACATAAATATACGAGGTAAAGCACAACATTCCAAATTTTACTACTGCTATGCTTCCCAAAATGCCATGTCCAACTAGCCACTGTCTTCCACCCCAAAGAAGCTAAATTCAAGAGAATGCAGCTCTAAAACATTGAATGAAAAAAATACTCTCTTATTGAACTTGAACGGAGCAAGCTCATACCGACAAATCCAATCAACAAACTTCACAAGTTAGATACACTAGCTAACCGCCTTTAACTCTGCTTGAAAGAATAATGGAGTTCCATGACACATCAGCAAATTAACACGACTCACTTTTATGAGCATCCTTGAATTACATTTTGACAATATAAAACAAAACAAAACAAAATAAGTGCCCTTCAAAGTACAAGTTTAAAGCTATCAAGTGGCTATAAGCAAAACAATAGTTGCAGAGAGCAACAACGAAAGAATAATGGAAAGATGGCAGAAGAATTTTATTCACTTATTTCAACATACCTTAGCCCTCAAAGCACGAAGTGATCCATCAGAATCTGTTACATTTTCCAAGCAAGTGAGAGCTACCTTCAGAAGGTCTGGAACACAAGCTTGTACATGAAGAGATAAATTCTGGAACACATCAACAGTAATATCTGGTGCTCGTGGATCTAATGGGAGAAATGGAAGTTTGGCAACCTCCCTTAAAGCATCTAAATGATGGCCCATTATTGCCAACTTGTGGATTGACAATATTGCCTCAAGTTGTCTTAACATAGTTTGTTGCTCCAAAACATGCTCTCTCTCTTGAGGACTGCACAGCAAATTCAAGAGATCTTTAATTGGGGAAAACATTAAATAAAATACGAGTATATAAAATGTAAATCATGACATATATAATTAACAGAAATCATTGATAAGGGCAGTTAAAAGTTCAAAAGATTCAGTCATATTTTTCTAAATTTACAATCAAAATTGACTTTTTGATAAATCGTTAAGGTCCCAGTAATTCGAAAACACTAGATCAAAGCCAAGAAAAGAAAATATCAAACTAATTGTCGCAAAAACCAAAAAAAACATAGAAGTCCGAAGAAGGGAGCAGCAACATAACTCACCAATAGCTTCAGAAATAAGTTTTAAACAAATTCATTAAAAATTAAGGCAAAAACTTCATTAACAATTTTTGAAAATTCCAGATCTTTCTAAGAGGATTCAGCATTTATTATTAAAATTCACTGTAATGGTGAATACATTGCTAATTATGAAAAAGTATAACAGACAAAACTCAATTTTGGCCATTTCGTCAACTCAGATGACAGTTTAATTCTAATTAAGTTGGGGTCAAATTGAGTTCTGTCACTCATTTGCTTAATAAATTGAACCTGGATGTAGTTAATGACTCTATACTAGAAGAATTCAAAATTGCTTCATAATTTTAAAAACTATTGAACTTCAAATCCACTCCAGAATATGAGCTCTTAAATTTAAAGCCCCTAACATCTCAGAAGGTTCATCTTAGTTGAAAACATTTTGCCTCAATCTACCATTGACCTTAGGTTACAAAATCCAAGACCAACATTGGCCAAGACTAGCCACAAACACCAAGAAGAACAACATAGGAGTAATGAAATCACCTGACTTCAGGATAATATCTGTATGTCTCCAGTATCTCATTGCCAGAATGAATGAGGCCAGCAGTCCGGCTCTCACCATCTAATCTACCATGTGAGAGGGCGCATATTGCTTCAGAGAGGCACTTATTGGTGGTATCCAGTGCCATTGAAAATGCCCCAACTCTCTTCTGAATTTCTATAGACTGAATTTTCATCAAAATGTAAAGGGACAAAGCAAGACCAAAACATAAAGTTATATAACACAGTGAAAGAAGAAATGAAAATAGCAGCACCACTAAAAGAAAGAAACATTAACAGCTGAAGATGGCAGAAGCAAGAATAAAACCATGAGTGAGTTAAATTGAGGGGCAAACAGAAGAAAGTAAAAATATTCGAGAGTAATGCATAAAAGATGTATATATAAGAATACCATTTAAAAATTTTAAACAATATGAAAAATGTCAACAAATAATTACATCATGGAGTCATCCAAGTTTATTTTAACAAGGAAACGTTGTTCACCTATGAGTCTGAAGAATAATAGCTAAACCATGAAGTCATTCCCACTCTCAAAAGATACTAGCAACTTTTGCAGATTAAACATAACATGGCCCACCACCAAGAATCCAAGATTAAGGAGTAGAACATGGAACAAGCATAAAGATCCTATAAGGCTATCTGAAAATCACTAATACTAAGGTAAAACAAGTCACAATTTGTTCATATGGAACTCCAGAAATAAAGAAATTGAGAAGGCAAGAAATTAAGATTACTTTGTCATAAAGCCCAGCTTCCTGACACTGGCGAGCAGCTTCGAGCAGAAATTGATGCCTTGCTTTCGCATCAGTCAAAAACCTTCCTAATTGACCTTCTTCTCCGGTTCCTCTTGAACCAAGTAAAAGATAGACCCCACTGTCACGTAGCAACAGCTCAGTAAGGAGTTGCTTCAACATCAAGCTTCTCTGCCTTTGCTGATCCACATTACCTCTTCCTGTCCATGACAATTGTCCACCACCTACCGCAGCAGCAGCTTGTGCATAATATTCTAATGCCATTGATAGATCACCGTGGCGTAAATACACAGATCCATACTGCCTAATTATACTAGATGCCTCAGCAAAAGCATCCATCACCCCCAGTTTTTGCCCAGCACCAGCTCCTTCAGAAAGGACAGCATGGTCTGCTAACACGATTGCCATGTGGGCAGCATCAACGTTATATCCTTCATCTCCTGTTTCCTTTGACCAGTATAAGACAGCTGGTAGCAACTGGATGCTTAAAAGCAAAACATAAGGGTATACCAGAGGGTCCTTTCCATTTTTGGTATAATATGATGGATCAAATTTGTTCAGGTAGACCTGCAAATCATCCAAACTATATGGCACCAATCCCTCATTCAGAATAACAGATGAGACTCCACTTGAGTAGTCTCGTACTGCAGACAGTTTGAACCATAAGAAATCCTCTATAGTATTGAACAGATTTGGTAGATCTCTAAGCAGGCGGTCAATTTGCCTGCGAGAACCAGATATGATAGCATACAGCAACAACTTTTTCTTGTCATATGCAGCTCGTCCAACCCGATCACCCATTCTTAACATTTTCTCACACTCTTCTGATGCAGTGACTGCAGTCTCAACTGGCACCATCCCTCCAGTATTGATCCACTCTGCAAGCTGTCAAAAAGGAAGAATGACTAAGGTCGAACAAAATATAGGGTAAAATACACCAACACTCACTGTCATTTGATGCGGTTCTATTTGCACTCCTTTTAAGTTCCCAATTTTTCTACTAACAATCCTAGTGGTATCCCATTATCCTAATCAACTAATTCTATCATCTTCTTGTTTTAATCACGAAGAAAAGTTATTCTCATATGACTAATGGAATATCAAAGTGAGGGTTGGGGTCACTAGCATCACAGCTGACTAATTACCATCAATGACTTTAACAAAAAGAGAGTCGAAGTAGTTGATCAAAACAACTGGACACTATAGGAGGCTTGATTAGAAAAAGTGAAATCAAAGGGATGTTAATATTGCATTTAACGACATAGGTATAGGTTCATTTTACCCTAAAATAAAGCCTTATCAATAGCCAGTGAACAATCTATACCAGGGGAGCAAATTGGTGTGAAGCACGGGATGACAGAGCCACATTTCTTGCTTCATCATAATATCCAGTCCTCAAGCAAAAATATATCTGTCACACATAAAGAATAGGATTTAGTTAAAAACAAAGTTATTCAAAAGTAGGGGAAAAAATAGTTTATAGTAAAAACTAAAATATAATTTGAACATATAAATCAATCAAATCTATTAGAGAGAGAGAGAAAAAAAGTTCGCAGAAAACAAAAGGGAACTGGTAGCTTTCTATTACACGTCCATTTGTGCTTTCATATGGTACTGCTCTTGCTTACTATTTCGAAAGTGACAGACCCAAGATACACTAAAAGCAAAAGTCAATATCTCCTCCCAAACAGCCTATGTTGACAAAGAGAGAGAGAAAAAAAAAAAAGGTGCAGAAACAATTCAACAATTGAGATGCGCCTCTGAATCTGATTCAGTTACCCTCCTTCAAAGCAAGATAGCCTTAAGGACTAGAGATCAAAGTTTCAAACAACTTCACAAGACTTTAAAGGAAGAACTACGGGAGAACGCGCACACAAAATATATTTGAGATGTGTGATGCAAACCCTATAAATCATAAATATCACATGCACAAACTACCAGGACACCTTACTTTTATGTTCTTCAAAGAATAAAGGAACATGCTTAATAGCTAAAAGAGGACCAAATTTAGCAGTCATGCAATGGATTACTTCAAAAGTTGACATCAGTCATTGATTGGAACTTGTGAATTGCATCGCGTATTTGAAACTAATCAGCTTTATACATAACTTGAAATCTGAAATAATTTGAGAACCCTTGAAAAAAATATATAGGGGCATATCATAAATTAAAACAAGTAGATTGATTAACGAAATGCAAGCTGAATTACAAAATAAAATTATACGTATTCAAGACCTGCTGCCAAGTGGTATCAACGGGAGGTTGTCTACGAGCATCACCTGCATCAAAATCCAGAACTCCATAATCTCTTAAACGAATCTGCACAAAAACAAATAAAATTAAGACAACATAATTAATTTCTTGTCAGCATGATAATGCGTCTTTATATGTGATTCCAGAAAATTCAATAGAAACATGCGAACAAACCCGAAGAAAGGCGCGGACTCTTTGCAAATTTCCAACAGCTCCACCAAGCGCAGCCTATATGAGATCAAAAGATGTTCACAAAACATGAGTGTTGAAATAATTAATGCAAATATGAGCTTCGAAACAACCATTTCCAAGATATCTGCACTTGAGCAAGATGCATTACCGAAAGTAAAGTTCATATGAACACGCGACAATATAGATTAAGTGTTCAACCAACGAAGGAGAAGCAATAATCAAATAAACTAAAAGAAAGATCTATAACAAAACACACAAGCATTCATTAACAATATTGAGTTAGGTAATGTTAACATCAGCATTGAAATAATACGATACTATACAAATTTATAACCTGTGCAGGATGACTTTGTATTGTATCCATGATATATTTCTGATGCCCCCATTCCAGATGGCGCCTTGCACCAATGATTAGTGACATCTTCTTTGAAACATTATGTTGCATAGTTGAATCCTCACCCATCAGCATCTGTAAAAATGAAAATATTAATAACTAGTATTAAAAAGAGAACAGTACATATAAAATAACAAGCTCACAGACTATAATATATCAACAAGCTAAGCGCAATGTTAGAGGTTACACCTGAATGAGGTGCCATATCTTCTGCATGTTAACAGATTTTCCGCTAGATCCCTCAACGCCCAAGCTTTCATAAGCACCCTTGAAAGCTGTAGCAGGCTAGTAAAAAGAATAAAAGCAAGTATATCTTACTTATGGTAAATATAAAATGCACAACAAAGCCAACTTCTAAAGTGTTAAGAGCACTAGCAGCAGATACCCTATAACCCATTCCCTTCCCTATGTTTACAGAAAATTTCAAAAAAATCACAAAAACTCATCCACATTAGTTTCCCTAAATTTAACCAACACCCTTGGATAGCTACAGTGTTTCCCAATATGTAGGGAACCAAAAGTGGTTCCTTATACATTATTTTAATATAAACATTTCTCTTTCCTCTTTTATCTTTTTGTCTTTCATTGGGGATTATGTTGAAATTTTGTGAAAAATATGAGGGTAGGTAGGGAACTTGCATTTTGTAAAGAAATAGTATTTTCATGGTATAAGGAAAGGTAAGGGCTATTGTAAAATATATTTTGATAGGGAAGAAAAAAGTAGTTTTATTCCCTAAACTTAAGGAAAATCAAAGAAAAGCTGCTGTTAGTGCTTTTAAGATGACAACATCTCATGTTGAATTGCAACTTTACCATTCATACCAATACTTAGTTGTTATTAAACCAAAAAAAAAAAAGCAATCAGGGCACCCAAGCTTAGATGCCTTTCAACATGTAGTAATAATTTAAAAGGCAATAACCAACCTTACCTTAAATGGTAAGCCACGCTCCCTTGCACTGTTCAGATTCTTCACAACTTCAGCATAGACTGATGCCTTTTTATCAAGGATAGGCTTGTTAGCTAGAGGTACGAGACCCATGCCAGATGGACTAGGTGAAACTTGAGAGCTAGATGCAATGGACACTGTTTGACCAGGATGAGAACCCCCGGAGTGGTTTTCAATCATATTAGTCCTGGGTAATGTTGAAATTCGGCTTAAGCTCTGAAGAAAGTCACGTTTTTCCTTTTGCCAATCCTCCTGTTATAAATAAAGTTATACATAGCATTTAGAGTTCAAAGCACAATAAGAAAGGAAATCAACTCGCAATCAGGGTTAAAAAGCCCAGTAAGCAAAGAAAAATCCAAATAAAATGTCAGATTTATTATGGATGGTCCAAAATGAACACTCCATAATGAAAATTTTGAAGCTAAATTGCAGCTCTAAGAAATACCTACAAATGTGTGCCGCAAGCGTGTGAAAGTACATGTCCAAAATATAAATAAACAAACCCAAAAATTTGAATAGGGTTAAAATATGTCATAACCTGTAAAACTTTCATCATGTAATCATTAAAGCTTCTGAGATTATCCCTCTGAGCTTCCTGAATGGCTGAGACCATTGCCATCTCATGAACCTGAGAAGAAATATCACATGCACCATTATCAAGATACCAATATCAAACACTCTCAAAAGTGCAAGAGGCAAGTGGCTGAATGCTCTGTGAGGTACTCAAAAGAAAGCAGATTCATGAAACCAAATTTGAATTATCTTGGTCAGGACAAAGAAGCTGTACTGCAATGGCACAATCAAACTGCATGTTCATGTTGGAAGAGGGAAGAGGCCAGGGGGTGGAATAGAGAGAAAGAGACAGACAGTAGTTTAGTTATAACAGTTCTAACTTTTCATTGCAAGTAGACACATAGGTAAAACAACACTTCGATAAGATAGCCAATTCAGGTTTAGATTTTATTAGCTAGATATATAGAGCGATGTATCAAATAAAAGTTAAAGTTGAAGATTGAAAGAAAGAAAAATTATAAGAAATTAATATATATATATATAATAAAAAATCTGATAGAGATTCAACTATTTCTCAAATATCCCAATAAATCTTGCCATACTATTTTACCAAAAGCTATATTGATGCAGTAAAAATAATGAGATGCATGGGGCCGTACAAAGTGCTACTTATGGAAAACAGAGATGTGAATATATAAATGAAGAATGACTAAGAAAGAAGTTTTTCAAAAACAAAAGATTCACAGAACTTTAATCTGGGGCCCAAAAGAGTGCTAATTCTGAACAAGTTCACATGACACAAAGGGACATTAAATGAACATGCATATAGGCAGTGCAGATTGAATAAAAAATAACACATCCTAAAGCAGATGGCAGCCTTTGTTCACATAACCAGGCATTTGTTTATGACTTCAACAACCAGATTCCTAGAAATTACATTGAATTCAGATTTTCCCCCATTTTCAAGAGTCCTGCTTGTGTATGAAGTCATTCACAAATTTGCACTTAGGAACTCAGCTGAAATACATTCACAGCTTAATTTATTTATAATAAGTTCGTCACTAATTCTAAATTTTAAAAGCTTCACAGGAAACCAGTTTTGTTAGGGATCCTAAACAAATGGAAAAAAAAGGTTAGGGGGACTAGCCCTGTCTCATAAAATATTAAACTTTTATCACTTAAAGCAATGAAATAAATTTTAGGTATCAAGGGCAAGATAGCAAGAGCCGGTAACAGTGGAAACTTAATTGCGTAGAACAAGAACATTAAGTCCATCTCCTTTGACCAAGTGGTAACCTACCATCTATTGCTAGGATCATAATCATACCTAACGAACTTTTATAATGGCACGCAGAGAAACATTTTTTTAAAAAAAGTACATATATAGAACAAGACCCCAAAAATAAACATGTCTTTTTATAGAGCAGGTCAAAACACGCCCAGAACAAGCTGATAGCTGTGTTCCTTGTTCTTGTTAGTCAACTGGTAGATTTTCAAGAATCTCTTCTAAGCCTAGAACCAGAACTAATTTAAACTTAAACCTTGAATTGGTCTTCATCCACTTCCAAGTAAAAAAATCTGTAGCTTATTAGTATATTTGAAACCAAAATATAGAATACGAGTATCATCATGTATTCATAACTGTGGAGGAAATAGCTATCCAAACAAGTCATTTTTGTCTATACCATCAGTAATTCTGGTCTTTGAATCATGCTAGCACCAAAGTTAGAAAGCAAAAGAATGTACAACAAGCACAAAACGCATGAATCTACGTGTTATATCCATTGCATACAATTCACACCAACATTTTACTGAAAAACAATTAAAGTTCCCATCCCCACCATAATTCATAATTTTCAAAGCAGTAACAGCCAACGAAATACATATTTCAGGCCATGCCAGCAATTTGAGTTGAAGCAAATAAACAAGCCAAAGCAATCCAAAAGATAAAGAAAATTCAAAAGGACATGACAGTAGGCCTAATGATGATAGTCAGGGACAAAGCCAGGAAAACCTCTGGAGGTTTGTTTTTACAAAAAATTTGGAGGGAAAAGAACAAAAAAAGGCCCTTGAGTATTTCTTTTCTCCAATTGGGTCCTGTGATAGTAAAATATTTATGTCAGATTCTTAGGGAAAATTTTTGAAGAAAGAAAACTACCTGCTGCAAATATTCTTCGACGCTTGTTGCCTCAGCAGGGAAAACATCCTCAAATGTTGTCTTCACATAAAAATATAAGAAAAAAACAATAAAGAGCAAATAATAAGAAATAGAACCATGAAAGCAAAAGCCAAAGTAACTTGAGAGTAACAACTACTATGATAGAGATTAAATTAAAAGAATGATCAAACAAAGCGCAAATAGGACCATGGATTTCTTTTTTGATAAGTAATAACATATATGCAGCATATATAGAGGGCATGAGGAAAAACAGCAACTTTTAAAAATTATACAGTCCAAAGCCTCTAGACATATATGGTTTTAAACATATTGTATCTATTCTTATATTTTGAAATCAATAAAATTGATGTTTTGCATTTTAATTCACATCTATGAGCTTGTCTCAATGATCTTCACTTGAGGAAAGTACTTCCCCAGTCATTATATGAATCCTCCCTCCTATAGCACATTAACATATTGTATGAACCCGGGCTAAAATTGTCAAATTCACTGGCAGGAGAAAGAAATTCATGCATTGAGTAGGTCATATCCATGTACTCAGACAGATTTCATTCTAGGTTGTGGAATCTGCATATTCCTTGCCTTTTGCAACAAATTGTGTATCGTAGATATAAAAATGGATAAAAAAAATATAAGAATTTGATCTTATTCCACATAATAGGAGATATATTTTTATAAAGGGGTTTGCTAGGGGTTCTCCCCGTAGTTTTCTCCCAGTCTTACGTAGAACACGATTTAAGAAAAAATAAAATTGTAGTACCTTTTTTTGCCAACAAATTAATTTTCATGAGTAAATATTTAAGTTCTAATGCTTTAAAACTTGTTTTTTGATTCAAAATTAAAACATACGGGTGGAAGGTTAACCCTTTAGAGATACTATCACTCAAAATATATTTGATCATCCTAAATTTAGTGCTAATGCTTCAATTTTGGTGCTAATGCCTCAAATTTGGTGCTAATACCTAAAAAAACTGGTAGTGGAGAATACTACAATTTTATTTTTTCTTAAATCATATTTTACGTAAGACTGAGAAAACGCTAGGAGAACACTAGGAGGAGAACCCCTAGCATTTTCCTTTTAAAAATCATTCTACTTTTATATATTTTTACTTGTTAGTTTTCTTTTCAATTAAAGTTATTTATGGTGTTCAATATGTACCAAAGATCAAGGAGGGAAAAATCTTTTGAAATATTTACATCATACATGTCCATATATAATTACCATATGCAGCCAATAAGGCTAGGTTATATATTAAGTAGAACGCAAATAATATTTTACCTTCAATTCAAAAGATTTCAGATCCCGTGCAAGTTGCTCTGCATTTATTCCCTCACGTGCAAGAAGCCTGTAAATTTAGCAACAGAGATTGTAGATATCATTCTAATCTTTTCTTGGCAACAAAATTGTAAATTCAAGTAATAATATGTGTGCTACTCTAAAACAAGAATCATAGAGGTACCTTGTGGCAGCAATAGATTGAGAAGGAGCCTCAGCTCGCACCGTTTTTGCTTTGAGCTTCTTAGATAATGCTTCTAACTGATCTAAGTTTCTCTGAAATAGATACAAATCATTAACTTGGAACCAAGAAAAAAAAATGTGTATTTATCCACACACACCAAATGCCCAGTTTCTTTCATCTACTACTTTTTTTTTTCCTGGAAATACCAACCATTAATGACTTATTTCTGAAATGTAATCAACGCAGATGGACTAGACAAAGACCTAAATTCGACTCCACCGACTCTTTTTATTATTATTCAAAGGTCGTGAACAATTATAATAACAATTAATTCAAACTTCAACTTCGTTACCCCTCATACATTTTATTAGCAAACAAACTGAGGAAAGTCGGATGTGAGAGATGAACCTGACTAGTTGCATTAGGCTCATATGAGCACAGATTTTCTAAAAAATTATTTTTTATTAGTTTATTTTATTTTCCTTTATTTTCTCTGATAGTAAAAAAGAGCGACAAAATAAAAATGAAGCCTAAAATTGTATTCTCAAATCACGAGGTTATTATATGCTTTGTCTAGGTTTTACTATCTTTACGCTCTCTTCATTACTCTCAAACAATGAAATTCAAACACTCTTTTCTCTTTCCGTCCATTTTCGCGAAAAGCAAAAGGCGGTCTAGAACAACGAACAACACGAGGACTTGAACATTAGCATTTCGCGAATTTTCGGCTAACAATAACTTCATTGTTCCTTCATTTTTCTCAGCAAGTAAAACCTCAAGCCAAAATCCAAAACGTGAAGAAATCACATTTATTCTTTAAATTTTTCGAAACTTTCTTGCGAACCAAACAGAAAATCTATGAAAGAGAGTAGGGTGGAACCTGAAGGGGCGGGAACTGAGCGGAAGGACCGGATTGTTCGAGAAGCTTCGTTGACGAGTGGAGCAGATCGGTCCAGCCACTGAAGCCCTGCTCGCTCGCCATTGCTGCTGATGCTGCTGCTATACTTAGCTCCCCTCGAGAGAGGGAAAAGGGGTTTTAGCAAGCCTTTTATTAAAGGTGTTCCTGGAGCTTACACTACCCAATTGGGGCGGGGCGGGTCGGGTTGAAAAGTAAAAACTATTTTGGGGACATTCGGTATAAAAATCTGTGACACATCTTCCCCGATTCTTCTCTTATTCACCTCCACACCGGTTTTTTAGGCATTAGTACCAAATTTGAGGCATTAGAACCAAATTTGTGAGGCATTAGCACCAAAATTGAGGCATTAGCACCAAATTTATGATGATCAAATCAATTTTGGGTGATACTATCCCTAAAGGGTTAACCTTTCACCCTTAGGTTTTAGTTTTTAATAAAAAAACAAGTTTTAAAATATTAGAACCTAATTATTAACTCATAAAAATTAATCGATTGGCAAAAAAATGGTACTAAAATTTTATTTTTTCTTAAATCATGTTTTACATAAGACTAGGAGAACGCCAGGAGAACACTACGGGGAGAACCCCTAGCAAACCCCTTTATAAAAATTGAATTTGTTCTGTAAATTCAATGATAATTTTGAAAAGTGAACAAAATAAATAAATAAATAATCAGTATTTAATTTCCCTCAGTATATATGTTCTCTTGTGTATATTAAAATTTTTGGGTGAATTAACATAAATTTTTGAGTCCATACGCCTTTTTAAACTTCTTCTTGAATTTCCTCCAATTTTACTGTAATAAATTTATCGTGAATTTGAAATGAGTCCTGTGAATTTTTCCAACCAATTTTACAATGTTTATTAGTGTCATGTTAGCAACTTTACTACATTACATTCAAAAGAAAAACCTTTGGAGGGAGCATTGGCCACAATGAATGCTATTCTTAAGTTGGCAAGGGAGGGGAGCAACCTATTTCAATGGAAATAAAGAGGAGTCGGTCCCTTATTTTATAAGAGTAAAATAATAATTTCACTTTTTTTGAATCATTCTATTATTGTAGAAAGAAAGACCGGCTCTTCTCAATCTTAAAGGAAATAGAGAGGATTCTTCTCCGCCATGGATTGGGTGGCTCAAAGACCACTCACATGGGATAGTTGGGATTGCTTTTAGTTTGTCTCCCACTCTTGAGGTGGTTTGCAAACCACCTTTAACCCATTGGGGTGGCCAGGAAGTCATCCCTCATTGGTTGGGGGTGGACTACAAGCCACCTCCTATCCCTAAAAGGGAAGCAGGGGGTGGTTAAGCCACTCTTGTCACCTCTAAGAGTTTCTTAAAAAAATAATAATAATTTTAAGATTTTAATTAAATTATTATTTTAGTATGATGGAGCAAAAATGCTAAAGTGATACTAACATATATGCAAAATGGCCAGAAAACCCACGGAATAACTTATTTAAGACAAACTTATGCAAAGCAAAAAAATAATAATAATAAAAATAAAAATGCACATTGATTTAGAGATTTTTTTTTTTTATAAAAAAAAATGATATTATGTACATTATTACATATAAAAAAAATTAATTTGAACCATAAAATAATCGTCTCTATTTCATAATCCCAAGATCTACAGTTCAATAAAAAAAAATTATAATATAATTTATATTATGTCACATATTTTATAAAGAAGAGAGTATTATTGTCTAGTGTACCCAATTACCCTCTTTGGGCCTCCAAGTTGAAAACCCGAGTACTGAGCTCCCTTTAGGCCTTTCGGTCTGAAAGGAGTAGTTGGGCCAAAAAACTAGGCCATGACCCATCGTCCAACGGATGGTGCACTTCAACCCTTGCAAGTTGCGGCCTTGTTTGGATAGGGTTGTTTTTGTTTTAAGTTTGAATTTTTTAAGAAATCAAGGTGAGTTTTATGTTTGAGCTGATATTTTTGAAACAAAAAAAAAAAACGCAGATTCATTGTGAAGTCCCATAAAATGCATGCTGGCCCAATTTGTGTCTCGATATGTGTAAATTCAACAGCCAAAATAATTGGCCGAGACCCATCTGCCAGGCTGTGATCCAACTACTATCAACTTAGGCTAGGCCTGATAGTCTATTTCCCCATATTGACCGCACCTAAGGACCGTTAGATTTGCTGCAGAATCATCCAGACTGTGAGATTGGGATCAAGATCCCCTCTCATATTCCTTTAATCTTGGCCATTCAATTTAATCTAACGGTCTATGTTACGCCACATGTCCAATATTTTAAATTAAATATTAAAATATTATAAGCTTAAAAATAATAAAATAAAATAATAATTTAAGAAAAAAAAAAAAAAGAAGACAAACTTTGGGTGGCCGGCCACCCCATAGGGGGTGGGTGGCCACCCTATTAGNAATTTCGAATTTTTTTTGGGTTTGGCTTAAGGGGGTGGCCGAACCACCCCCATGGCCACAAGGGGTGGTTCGTCCACCCCCAACCGGTCCTTAGGGGTGGCAGAAGCCACCCCATACCCACGGTCTGGGGTGGCCGAAGCCACCCCTAGGCTCTAATAAGGTGGCCAGCCACCCCCTATGAGGTGGCCGGCCACCTAAAGTTTGTCTTTTTTTTTTTTTCTTAAATTATTATTTTTAAGCTTATAATATTTTAATATTTAATTTAAAATGTTGGACACGTGGCGTAACATGGACCGTTGGATTAAATTGAATGGCCAAGATTGTAATATGAGACTCATATTTCCCCTCTAATATGAGGGGATCCGGATCCGTGGGATTGGGTATTGGGTAATGGAGTTTTCAGATTTTTTTTTTAGAATGAAAATCAATGATTACTACCCATCATTGCCAATTATTTTTTTACTTACACTTGTTTTGTGTTTTGTATGTATACTCCCAAATTTTTTCACATTGAAACACACTCAATTTTTAGAAATCTGAAATGGAGTGATTTCAAAAACCAAAAAATATGAAATTGAAAACAAAAATAAAAACAAGCCTATCCAAACAAGGCCGCAACCTTTGAAGGCCGGCGTGGGAAACAATTCGGGCACCCTAATTGCTTGGATCCGGATCCTCCGATTTGGATACTTGCTAAACTTAAACCCGAACTCGTACAGCAGGCGTAGCTGTGCTAACGGTAGCGAAAGAATGCCGATAGCGAGTCCTGTGTTGCGCCAGTGTCGCAAAGTTCTTCAAGATTCGGACTTGCTCAAGGTCTTGCAGTCGGAGATCACCCACGAGCTCTCCTCTAATCGCTTTCTGGTTCTCTCTCTACCCTTCATGCCTTCCCTGTTATTTTTTTTGTTTGCTTGAGTTGGGAAACTGGTTTAGTATACATTGTGTAGAATTTTGATTGGACACAACCCTTTCTCATATGATTGTATAGATGCTAATGAAAAATTGACACCCTTTGTTGAGTGATTTAAATATTTGTGAACATTTTTATAAAAAGATGAAACTTGAATTGGGATTCTTTTGTATTGTTCATTACTTGCATTTGATGAGATAGTTTTTGATAACACATTTTTTCAAAATTTTGGGAGGCCCTGAATACTGGATTCGAATAGTTGTGCCCCATATGCAAAAAAGTAGAATGTGGAAATTCGATAATAGATTTTGGTTTATTGATTTGGAGTGTAATTAGTGTTATGGCTCTTATATATGAGCATAGTTTGACAGAGTTAATTGATTCTCCAAGTCATGCTAAATTCGACAAACATTTATTCCTACTATTATGGGATGGCGACAACACGATTCTGTTTTGATGTTCCACTCTCTAGGAATTATGGCCCCTACTTACAGACTGAACATGGTAGAAACTGATGGCTAAATTTGATTGCAACTCCTTGCTTCTCTGGAAATTTAAGCATTTTTGCAGAGCTATGTTACTTGTGTGCGTAGCCTTGTAGAGTTAAGAGGATTGCATCCTTCTTGTGCTTGACTAGTATGTGTGTTGACATGGGTACAGAATAATCAAAGTGGTTCTCTGGGGGATTTTTTGGTGGAATGGGACTCATCACAATCCCAAGATGTGGTTTTGCGAAGAAAATGTGAGTTGGGGGAAGAGGTTGTTGTCTCGGCTGTCCTGGGTCCTTTTACATATGGAAGAGAGAGTGTGTTTCCAAGGGGAGTTTTGATGAAAGTATGTTTGAAAAAGCCTGGCCTGGGCTCAATCTTGCAGTTTGATTGTGGAGTTTCTGACAGAGGTAATAATGGGTCCGAGTTTAACATCCATAATGCTTGCTATATCCAATCATCAGCTCGTTTGGGTCCTTCAGCCTACAGAGGCCCGGTATTTAGGTAAAGTTTTTTCCTTTTATGTATGTATATTTGTTATTAACCTTAAAATTTCCTTTGGGGGAAAAGAGTTTGTTTGCTTGTCAAAGAATTACTGTTATGTTAATTCCCTCAAATCCACACTCATTTCAGATATGATCTTTGGTCTAAGTAAATAACATAAACAGCAACAACCTGATATATGTGGTTTGATGTGTCCTATTGCTTATTTGTTGGCTCTCGATGTTAATTGATATAGAGGCCATCTTTTATGGCCAGTTTCCTTGTGTGTCAATTGTCGTCCATAATGAGGCTGTATCATAGGTCTACTAAATCTTAATAAACTTAATTACGTGTTAATTTTGTCATTTATAAGGACAATGCTATTTCTACTGTCTATGTTATCTGGCTTTCTGGGTACTCATCTTGATTACCCAGGTGCTCATATGATGAGTTTGTGATCCATGAATTTTCCTGTAGTGTTGCACCTTGATAATTCTGAAAATCTTTTGTAATTTATTCTCAACTGTTTTGTCTTCAAACACTTTAGTACATATGTTTGCTTCATTCACATCATTTTCATTGTGTTAATTTATTAGTCTTTTTTCCGGATACTTCAAATTGTATTCATCTATGTTATTATTCTCTCTTTTATATCTATCTCCAGCTCCTTGGACCCTCAACTACAAGATGCACTCAAGGAGTATCTAGTATCCAAGGGAATTGGAGAAAACCTAACCAACTTCCTCTTGCTCCACCTACATAAAAAAGAGCAAGGTCAATACGTGAACTGGTTACACAAACTCGAATCCTTGGTGGCAAAAAGCGAGTGACAACCTATGGCAGGTTTAAATCACACATGCTTCATTCTTTCTCATTGATACCTGCCCCATCTTGTTGTATGAGAATTTGTTGTTTTCAATTTCTACTCGGTTAGATCCCAACTTTTAACTACTGATTACTGATGGGACACTATTATTTTTCGCCTAAGAGTCTGGGTCGTCATGTTGGTAACCCCGTTGTGAGCAATTGGAATAATCTTTGAATAACAAGATTATATCATATATAGTTTGCAGCGACCAATACTTGTGTTTATGATTTATTTTTATTTCTTTTTTCTTTTTTTCAGTTGAGCACAATTGAATTGACCAATACTTTTGGGTTGGCTAGGGTCGGGCGGGTTTTGCCCGGCCCTGCTTGTAGAAATGGTGAAAGGAACGATAATTGTAGTTAACCTAGTATCTCCAGAGAACCTTTAGAAGCTGAGTTACTAGTTTCTAGCAACAATCCTAAACTAAAATGAAGCAAAGCTTCTCTCTACTCTTCACTGCAGGATAAAAACACCACCAATATACTGCTAAAGAACTCCACTCTTAATATGGCTCAAATGGACAGAAAGTTCCAGTTAATTGTTAATGATCTTCTAGAAAATTAAGCAAAGTTCAATACAATGGGCTCAAGACTATTTTCGCTCATGCAACGGGGCCTATAATCGAATGTTTGAACTAGAATTGGGTGGGGTGCGCCAGGCCCGTGCAATAGTGCAACGCATGGGCGACGCTTGAAGACCCCAATAGCAAGCTACTGTGGCGGGCCTTCCCCCATAAAAAATTAATTTAATATCGTGTGACCCTATGGGCCACGTATCAGATATTAAACTGATAAGAACAGATACTACACTTGATCTTAGCCAAAAGGCCGAGAAAGGTATGCTTTGCTCAATGTCTCCGTCTTTTTTTTATAGCCAATGTCCACTTCCAGCTTCCCTTAGTCTTTCGGTGTGGGACAACTAAACTTCTTGGCATCGATTTCAAACACCAACATGTGCGACTCTGCACGCCTTGGGCATCAAAACCGTTTTGTTTCCGAGGCATTCCCAAAGTCCCAGCGAAGCCTTTGCGGAAGGATCGCTTGCTTCCATTGGCTGTGCTGCCTTCTTGGCTCTTCATACACGTGATGTCTGTTGTGTTTTTTGTGTGATTTGCAGGTCGAGACGAAGTTGTAAACAAACCATTATTCTTCTTTCTTTAATAATGCAGGACATTAAAGGGAATCGCAACCACTTGATTCCATGTAAAACAAAGATCAAAAGTTATCATGATGAGCTTACGGTGATTCTTGCCGTGAACTAGTCTCATCTTTTCTCTACTTGGTAGTTTGACTTTATTGTATCTGATATTATTCTTGATCTTTTTTTCTTTCGAAGTTTTGAGTGATTTAAAAGTATTTAGATGTACCAATTTTCGTGTACACTCATCTTGTGTTTGCTAGCATTCTCATAAGATCTCTCATTCTCTCTTGTATTCGGATCAAGAGTAAAAAAGATCGACTCATGTAATCTTTTTCCCATTTTAATTAAAAAAGAAATCGAATTTTTGTACCAAATTTTTTTTTCTTTAAATTGGGTTTGAGCAAAAGATCCATTAATAATGGTCAAGCGCATAATATTACCATATAAAACCTTAGTAACTCCACAGTGGGTGAGAACCTCGATGGTCACGCCCAAAGGAAAAATTACACTGGTTGCCCATTCCCGCCTTTTTATCAAGAAAAAAAAAAAAAACTGTAGTAACTCTATCCTTTACATGTGGCTTGGGTCAAATCGGTTTAGGTGGGTTTTGCTCAGCCTTGTGTTTGGGTTTAATCTCTATAAAAACCAAATGCTTGCAGAAAGGGTGAGGTTTAATCTCTATAAAAACCAAATGCTTGCAGAAAGGGTGAAATATTTAGAACATGACTCCCAAGTTTATGCCTCTATTTTCTATAAGAGGAAGAAGAAAAACATCAAACACTTAACCGCGTTTTTAAAAATCACATTTTTAAATCATATATCTTAAAATAAGTGAAAAAATAAAAGTGTAGCATTATTCAAATAAAGATGTACTCACAACGGCTGCAATTTCAAATCTTTTATTTGATTTAAAATCACACATTTACTATAAAATAAAATTACAGTGACAAACGCTCTAAATAGCTAAAGTAAAACCTGGGTTACAAGTGCTTTCACTCACCATTTTTTATGCATACTACTTCAAAACACCTCCTTTTCAACAGAATTTAAAGATTGGTTTTTTATTTTTTTCCATTTGTTTCAATTTTCCAAATTTCTGTAATATTATTATAATTGTATTAAGGTTCTGATAGTGATTTTGGTTGGTAAGTTCAATTTAAATATAGCTATATGTATGACTTAGCCATGGAGTTTTGGTGTAGGTATTTGAGTTACTATGCTTGGGAGTTGGGATTCCAGAAATCGTTTTCGCAGCGGGCAGAAATTGTTTTTTTCTTATTGGGTTTAGTATAGTTGTCCAATGCTTCGCTGACAATAAATTTAGAAAAATATTTAAACTTGGATTGGGTGGGGTGCGCCAGGCCCGTGCAATAGTGCAACGCATGGACGACGCTCGAAGACCCCAATAGCAAGCTACTGTGGTGGGCCTTCCCCCATAAAAAATTAATTTAATATCATGTGGCCCGATGGGCCACGTATCAGATATTAAACTGATAAGAACAGATACTACACTTGATCTTAGCCAAAAGGCCGAGAAAGGTATGATTTGCTCAGGGTCTCCGCCTTTCTTTTATATCCATTGTTCACTTCCAGCTGCTCTTATTCTTTCGGTGTGGGACTAAAAATGCTTCCAGGCATCGATTTCAAAGACCAAGTCAGAGGATCACTTGCTTTCGTTTGGCTGTGCTGCCTTCCGGGCTCTTCAGACACTGATATCTGTTGAGTTTTTTGTATGATTTTCAGGCCAAATACGATGTTGGTACAAAATGTTGAAAGACAAATGTTTTTTCGATATTTTTTGAATATATGTTGTTCATCTTTGTACAATTTTTTTACAAATCAACTATTTGATTTGTAAGAGTTACATGAGCCAAAGATGTACAAGACAGATACATGTAGTAAAAATCATGTTGGACACTGGTTGTAGCACCCCAGATTTTAATAATCGTATTTTAGAAATATTTATTTGATAACATTATTCAGTGATTTTTTAAGAGTTTATAATATTATGGAGGGTGGTAATTATAAAATGATAACCGGTAGAATAATGCGATAGTAAATAGTAGACGTAATAATAACATTGGTAGGTGAAATAGTAATGGTAGTCGGTAGATGTAATACTGTTGGTAGGTGAAATAGTAATGGTAAGAATAATAAGTTACAATGGTAGGTGTAATAGTAATAGTAGGAAAAATAAGTTACAATGGTAGGTGTAATAGTATGGATAGGTGAAATAGTAAAATGATGGTAGAATTGTAAATGAAAGGTAGAATAGTATCTTAATTTTTCCTATAAATAGGGCTCTCCCTTCACAATTTCACCACCATTTTTCCCTTCTCTTCTTCATATATTCTTCCTTCTTCCGCTTTCTACTCGGTCTTTCTTCTTTCGGAAGTGTTTACACGAAAAAGAGAGAGAAAGGGCGAGACAAGGCGCTGTAAGAAAGGAAGAACACAAGAGAGAAAGCGGGCTTAATAAATTAGTTCAGATAAAGTAGTGGGTGATAGTCAGATTAGAGCAGCTAGATTCTTTTGAAAACTTGAGCATTGGTCTAAAGGTAAGTACATTCACTATCCCTTTTAAAGTTATCATGTCATGCAATTTATGTATATTTATTCATCGTTATTTACATATTATGAAGTTATGTGGCATGTATGAAAGATTGAGAAAGATGAATTTCTTTTGTGAAAATGATGATTATAAAATGATAAGGAAACCCTCATACATGTTGCCCTAAGATGCATCAAAAGAAGTACAATGAAAAGTATAAGAAATGTTATGAATGAGATGTACAAATAAAAGTATAAAAAATGTTATGAATGTTTATGAAATGAGGGCACATGTATAGATGAGTATTTTGGACCAAGAAAGAAATAATGAGAGTTCGGTACCGATACTCGGATGAAGGCGAAACCACTAAGGTGGTATTCTATCAACATGACCGTTGAGTGCACCAAGAAAGAGTTAATTGACGGTCGGGCATGACTGAGCCCACAGTTCAGTGCCATGGTCACAAGGACCCGCAATCCTCGTGCACAGGGGTAATAGTGTACATGGGCCTTAAAATGAGAAAATGACAAGATAATTGCATCAATGATTTTCTATGATGATTTACAATGATGCAACATGATGACGATTTACAATGATGCAATATGATGATGTTTTACAAAGATGATTTACAAGAATGATTTATGACGATGATTTATTACTAGACGTAATAGTATGTATATGCTACGGGAGATGTAACCGTACATATATATATTATTATGGTTGATTGTATACTTATTTGCGAAAACAGTTTTCAAAACTGAGAAAAAGGAGTAAAACTATTTATGGTGGTGGATTTTACTTGCTGGGCCCCCTTTGGGCTCATTCAGTTTTATTTCTTATTTTCAGGTAGAGAGCTTGCTGAAATAGAAGGCCGGAATGGGGGCGGGGATAACTATTAAATTTTCAATATCTTTTCAAGACAGTTATTGTAATAATATGAGCTTCCGCAATTGAAGTTTATGTTTTATAATTTCGCTTATAATAAAAGCTCTTGATAAATATTTTATATATTTATCGTACTCTTTGAAAAATCAAGTACTCTGATAAACCTTATGGATCTTTGCAAAAAAAAGATTATTGTAAAAGAAGAAATGTGACAAACCTAGCCTTAATGAGCTGGGGGTGTTACACTGGTCTTTCATGAGTAATTCTAGAAAGCTTATTTATGTCCAACTAATAATGATGTGAATATTAAAATTACTATTGGACTTGTGATTGATCATTATTGAATTTTGATCAAATTGTAATTTTAATAGGCACATCATTCTAGTAGGATACAAGTAGACATTCTAGAATTACTCATCTTTCCCTATCCACATAACAAACCATTATTCTTATTTCTTTAATAATACAGTATGTTATCAACATGATAAATGTTATCCTTACCAAATCTTTTATCATGTGTACCAAGATGATGCGGAGCTAATTTATTGGAAATAATTAAAACAATTAATATAAAAAAATGTTACTGGTATCAGTAAATAAGCTTCACATCATCTTGACATCAATTTTTTAGTAAAATATTTAGTATTCATAGCATTTTTCTATCAACATATCTAAAAAAATTTTGTAGGTTAGATCTATTTTGACCAATAGTCATCGCGCAACAAAAACATAATAGTTATCGTGTACGCTTTTATACGTACAACGTTTTCCACTAAATTGGAGTGGAAAAAATTCCTTAAACTCTATCAATCTACTAAAACTACTTATAATAATTAAGGAAATAATAAGAGGAAAGATGTCATAATGTTGCTTCTTCTTTTTGGTTGCTAGGTCATGATCATGTTGCTATGCTGGCCCCATTTAATTTATGAATAATAATGCGAAGAAGAAGAATAATAACAACAACGATAATAAGTGTGTATTATTAGTGGCTAGGGCTGTAAACGAGCCGAGCTTGAGCGAGCCAGGGCTGTCCAAGCTTGCTTATTTAAAAATTTCACGAGCACGAGCTCGAGCCGAGCTTTTTGCTGAGCTCAAAATTTAAGCTTGGCTCGGCTCATTAAGGAAAATTCCTTGTGCGAGCCGAGCTCGAGCTCGTCTAGTAGACGAGTCGAGTCGGGCGAGTCGAGCCGAGCCGATTCAGTTAAGACAATTTATCAACAATAATATCTCATGCTATCAATTCTAAATTTTAAATGACAATGTCAATACTTAGTTTGTAATTATATGACGTTACATGCATTGTTAATTTGTTATTGTCAATTTTAAATTTATAATTCTAATCATTTCATTTGGGATTATTCTAATCATATTTTCATTATATATGATATGAATTATATGAATCAATATGATTATATGAATAATATGATTAACTATCAATGTATCATGATTTTTATTTAAGATATAACCATATGATTAACTTTTGTCATTCAATTATATATTATACATTTACTTATAATCATAAATATAATTATATATTGTATACCAATTAATTATTGTTATTCTTTTTTGAGAAATATTTAATAATTAATATACATTGACTATTGTTAAATTGCTATTAAATAATAAGTAATATACTATATAAGTTATTTTTATTAAATTTATAATATGTATATATAATAAATATATATGAGTCGTGCTAATAAGCTAGTAGAGCTCTTATACGAGTATGTTTACGAACTTTAAACGAGCGAGTCGAGTTTTATATGGGTATGTATTATTTAATAATCGAGTTTGATTTCGTGTCTACGAGCAACTCATTTAATAATCGAGTCACGCACGAGTTGAACTTTATCGAGCCGAACCCGAGCAAGCTCACAGGTAGCTTTGATCGCTTACAGCCCTATTAGTGGCACAATACAAGTGGCTACAATAATTTATGCATAAAATTGACTTGGTTTGGTGGCTTTTCGTCGTAAACATTTAAGTTGTTCAATAATTGCCAAATTTGTGGTTCTGGTTCTTTTAATGAGCATGAAGATTTGAGGCTGAGCAAGGGTGAATCGGGTGATTATGTGGTGCATGCTTCTTCGAGATTCTAGAAAGACAGATTATAAAAGTTAAAAAAAATTAAAAATTGGGGGCCTACCCCTGATATTGGCCAAGTTTAGTCTAGGTATCTCAATTGGCTATGAATCACGCCTAATGAAGCGGAGGTCACTAATTCGAATTCATCTCCCCCTTTTTCTTGTGTGAACATGTAAAAAAAAAAAAAAAAAAGAAGAAAAAAGCCAAGTATATATATATGTGTGTGTACGTTAGAGATAACAATTCTTTACTTGATTTTCTTGGTAGTTACAATCAATCAACTATTTTGAGTGACGAGGGAATTATTAATTATTGGGAATTAGTAAAAGTTTTAAAAATGAAGTGATTTTTAAAAATAATTATTCAATCAAATTTAATTATAATTAATCACAAGTTCAATAATAATTTTAAAAGTTATATCATTCTTATAATGTTTTTGAATATGCGTTTAACACTTAAAAAATTATTTTTTTTAAGTACATATTTAGTCAAATTAATTGAAAGAGGTTTTAAAGCTCTAAAAAACTTAAAAATTGTCAAAACGTATTTTTGACAAAAAGTTACAAATGAAACTTTTGCCATTTTTTTTTTTTTTACTAAAAAATTATATTTTTTAAATAAAATCTTAAACAGCTCTTAGAAAGACACAAAAATAGCTTTTACTATTATACTCTTTAATAAAGTAAAAAATTAGCATTTTTCTAAAAAGCTTGCGTGAAGTTTTTTTTTTTTTTGGAATGTTAGGCAATTTTTTTAGTATTTTTTTAATTCTGATAAATATTATTTCATAAAAAAGTAAAAAATAAAGTATCCTTTATTTTTTTTCACTTGATTTTTAAAAAATAATCCTCCAGAATCTCCTTTTATCACTATTGTACAAAAGTGATTCGGTATCTTGTTCCGTCTAATCTATCACTGATTCACTGACAAACATGATCAAGCTTCTTTCTCGTGTCTATCCAATAGCTTTCAAAAGTTTGAACCTGCCCAAGACCAAAAGACAGAAATATATATATATATATATATATATTGAAAGAGACTTAAAATAAAGATGAAAAAGTTGATAGAAACTGGAATCCGCCAAAATGAAAAGATGTGCAAGAACCACAAGAAAATTGATGGTCTGAAGTAATGTTGCTTAGTCAGCAAAAACGACGTGCAAGATGCCAATAACCAAAAGAAATTTGTTGCTCTAAAGTAATGTTCTTTCTTTTGTTTCTTGTCTAAAGTAGTAAAGTACCGTACTTTTGGAAAAAAGAATTGCGTGAACGTAACGCAACTTTCTCGATGTGAAATAGTGGGTTTGAAATTGAGATTTTGTAAAAATAATTTTTATATATATACATATTTTGATATATTCATACAAGATAAAATAAGGAGGATTCGAATTAAGGACTTCTGTTTCATGAGACGTGGTTTCAATTGATTGAGTTATTTCTTGAAAACAAAAATAATTTATATTTTTAAAATATATCGTAAAACGTAAATAAAAATATAAAACTGAAAGAGTGAAAAATAATTGGATTGATAGTCCCAAACAAGGACAGATCTACAGCCTAGGTTTTTGCTTCAAATATACCCATTTATAAATTTGTCATTCCAAAATAATATTTTTGTCCCCTCCCCCCAAATAATATTTGTATCTAATTTTAATTATTTTCTCTAGTTTACCCCCTCTTTCAACATAAAATACCTAAAATACCCCATTTATTTTATTTCACTTCATGTTCTAGTTCGCTTCTAACCAAAGCTCAATTTGATTTGGGATTCTGATTGAATATATAAAATGAAAAGTTAAATGGTTTAGGTTCTTTGAGTGACTTTTAACTAACAATTAGTTACCATTATTTGACTCGACTATTAACATTGTTGTTGATTAAAGCTTCAAGGAATTGTTATTAAAAAGAGAGTATATACTCAAATGTACCCTTTTTCTTGAAACCTATAGATTGTGTTTAGTTTATTTTGCTAGTTATTTAAACTATTGTGTGTTTGGGATGCCATGATATTAAATGTAAGACTTATATGCTTTTATTTTATATAAACACGCACAAACATACATATAAAGAGATTATATCTATCTACGTGCTTTTGTATTATATAAGTCTGTCCATCTCCCCAACAAAAAAAAAAACTATCTCCCCATGCCATAAATCCTAGTTTCGCCCCCAGTCTCAAATGTCGTCAACACTGTTGTCTTGGAATATCATAATTAGTAATTATAAATATGGCAATGTTTGTTAAATTTTTTTGTTTATTTATTGATTTTCAAAATAAAATATTATCAAATTAATAATTAAAACTCAAAATACCCTGCATATATATATAATTGCATTTATGTCACACCATGGCCATATCACATTTCAAACAAAAAAGTATATCCATGTAAAACATGCGTCCACATTTTCTTTTTTACGTACTTTCAGTTGTCATATCATATGGAAGTCAAATATATTAGAAAATATATCCTTTTTTTTACTTTCAGGAGTAAAATATATTGCTTATACTAAATGTTAATTAACACATAATTTGATCACCACCATCCAAACTTCTGCATGGAAAAGTTACGTGAAGTACATAAAAGTGCAAATAAAAGTTAAACATAAAGTGCAACTTTCTCGGTTTATCTTACATGATGAGATTCGATCGATGGAGACATGAAATTAACTTTGTAAAAGGTAATTGGATTGTTCTTCAATCATTATTGTTTTTCATCATAATGAATAATACAATGCATTAATTATATATTATGTGTATATAAGCTCATTGCCACCTTATTTTTCGTAAATTGATTTTCAAAACAAATTCTACGTACTTAAAGTTTATATAATTTGATATTAATAGAGTACTCATCACATCGAGAAGGAGACCGAACTCAACCCATCAAGTATGAGATCGATTATATCCATAAAAAATATGTTTATTTTTATCTATTTTCATACGAAAATCAAATATATTGAAAAATATTTATTTATTTATTTTTTAAATTATGTTATAAACCATATTGTATTATACACATACCAAACTTGTATTACTCTTACATACAACATACATTATGTAACGCTATGGCTTAAAATTAATGTAATAAGTGAACAAATATTTGAATTTTCATGTACAGAGCTACTGATTACTAAAATACGAGCCGAAATTCACCAAGTATAAATTTGTCTTTTTCTTTTTAAAACTATACAAAATATACTAGAGCTTTTATTTCATAAAATAATGTCATTACATAAATTAAACCCGATTGATTAGATATATATATCTTGATTTATGCAATCCACTTTGCTTGGATAAGATTTGTTGCTTGCTGCTGTGGACCATACTAAAAAGGCTCTCCTTGTAGGAATTCCATTGTCTTGTTTGATAATTTGGCGAGCTTTTGCTTGTTTCTGTTCATGGTGGCTTTGTTTACTCACCATCCAAACCAAATCCCAATTCCCACCCATAAGACAAATTTGGTAGAAGACGCGACATGATCCACTATGCACATAGGGAATATTTGGTAGAAGAAATGGAATAAATTGAAAAGGACATGGTCCACATGGATGTTTGGTAGAAGACATGAAATAAACTCCATCGCATTGAATATTTGGTAGAAGAGTACATGAAAGAAATTGAAAAATAAAATACCCATCCTGTTGAGGACAAACAATTCCCCGTGTGAGCATCCCACTCATTTTACACAAACGTACAAAATGTCATTACACATTTCTTTAGAGACATGTGTACATGTTTAGGGCCCGTTTGGTTTGCAAAATGGGCATTTCATTGAAAAAATAAATAGGTATTATTAGGAATAGAAAATGTTAGGGCATGTTTGGTTCGCGAAATACACCCCTATAATAGAATGGCTATTCCTATGGAATGATTATTCTTTTGTTTAGTAATGAGCTATTCTTAAGAATAGTGATTCCCATATGAATCATTAATCCCTTACACACAGGAATAGTAATTCCTCTAAATAATGAGAGGAATAGCTATTCCTGGGGGCAATGACAAGATTTTTTTTTAAAAATCATTTATTATTATTTTTTTCTCTCAAACTTAAAAAAAAAAAAAAAAAATTGTTAAAAGAAAAAACATATGGGTGGCCGGCCACCCACAAAAGGCCCTGGGGTGGCCGTGCCACCCCCAGAGGGCCTCGCCGATCCACCGGCGTGGCCCTCCGGGGGTGGCGGCCACCCCTAGGGCCATCGGGGGTGGCCAAGACCACCCCTAATGGGTTTCGGGGGTGGCTAGGCCACCCTGATTCTTACCGAGGGTGGCGCAGAGGAACACGGCGAGGTTCTCTGGGGGTGGCCTAATGCATGTTGTGGGTGGCCGGCCAGCCATTTGATTTTTCGATTTTTTTTTTTTATACCCTCCACGATTCTTACCAGTGGTGGCCGCACCACCCCCAGAGGGCCACGACGAGGCCCTCTGGGGGTGGCGCGGCCACTCCTAGTGCATGCTTTTGGGTGGCCGGCCACCCATTTGATTTTCTGATTTTCTTTTTTTTTAGTTCAACGTTTTTTCTTTTTTTTTGAAAAATTGAGTTTTAGAAAAATTGAAATCAAATGGTTTTTTAGTCATTTTAGTTCAATTCCAATTGTTAAATATGTTTGTTACCAAACTAAATAATTGGAATACTTATTCAATTCCAATATTTTTTATTCCTAGGAATACCTATTCATTTTTCCAATGGAATAACCATTCCGCAAACCAAATGGGCCCTTAGAATGCAATAAGTATTCAAATTCTTTAATTTGGTAGCAACACATATTTTATAATTGAAATTGAACTAAAATAACTAAAAAGCCTATTTGATTTCTAATTTTTCTAAAACTCAATTTTTCAAAAAAAAAAAGAAACCAAATGGGTGGCCGGCCACCCACAACATGCACTAGGGGTGGTCGGACCTCGCCTTGGCCGCGCCACCCCCGGTAAGAATCGGGGTGGGTAAAAAAAAAAAATCAAAAAATCAAATGGGTGGCCACAACCTAGGGGTGGCCGCACCACCCAGAGAACCTCGTCATGGCCCTTTAGGGGTGGCCGGCCACCCCCGATTCCCATCAAGGGGTGGTCTTGGCCACCCCCGATGGCCCAAGAGGTAACCGCACTACCCCCAGAGGGCCTCGCTGGTCCATTGTGAGGCCCTTCGGGGGTAGCAGGGCCTTTTTTTGGTGGGCAGCCACCCATTGGGGTGGTTGACCACCCATCTGTTTTTTTTTTCTTTTCTTTTTGTTTTTAACATTTTTATTTTTTTAAGTTTGAGAGAAAAAAAAAAGAAAAAAAAATGTTTTTTTTGGGACATTGTTCTCAGGAATAGCTATTTCTCTAATTTTTTAAAAGAATGACTATTCTTGTGTGTAAAGAATGTAATTCCCATAGAAATCAATATTTTTAGGAATAGACCCTTACCGAACAAAAAAATGATCATTCAATAGAAATAACCATTTCATTTCAGGGGTGTATTTTACAAACCAAACATGCCCTTAAATGAAAGAAGGAAAGATGAAAGAGGGAGAACAAGATCGATCCTCTCAATTTCATTTGCTGTCATTTTCGCCTTATTTAATCTGAATGAGTAAAAGTAATGTATACATGTCTCTCTCTTTATGTATCTCTCTCTCTCATGATCTCTCTAAGAGACTCTCACGACTGTCTTTCTCTCTCTCTCAATGCCCTGTAAACCTCTCTCAAAATATCTCTTGAGAGTTGAGACTCCCACATCTCTCTTTAAGAACCCTCTCCATCTTCCTCTTTCTTTTTCACTCTCCCTCTTTAGCATGCTGATTCATTAGATTCTAGAGATTATTTTTAATTATTTTCTTACTCAGAAAACAATTATGCTAACTTAAGTCTTTAGAGAGACAGTCTATTTGCCTTAACGCCATTTTTACACCAAGGGACCCGTCTTAACTCAACCACAAAGATGACTGTTAAGGTTGTGGATCCTTGAACCTCAAACGGTCCCAACACGTACATTTTTTTTTAAAACAAAATAGCCATCATTATTTACCCAACTATCTTTTTAACTTGTAAGAGCACCCACTGCAGACTCTTCAAACACACTTTTTTGTTAGTTTGAAGAGCCCATTTAACAAAAAGAGCAAAAAAACCCCTTTTCAGCCTCTTTATTTTAACAAAAAACTTAACAATATGAACAGTGTTTCTTCAAACTTAACAATTACTATTCACTCTCTACTTTTTAAACAATTATATTTTATCTCTCCTCATTTTTCCTTTTCAACTTCTCTCTCCTCTTTTCAACTTCTCTCTCCTCTTTTCAACTTCTTTACTTTATTTTAATGAAAAATAAAGTAGAGAAGGAAAGTGAAAAATAATATTTTAATAAAATAGTGATAGAGAATTGTTAAAGCAGAGAGGCTGAAAAGTGTGCTATAAAAAGGTGGGCTGTTAAAATAACAAAAAGTGTACTTTTGGTTATTTTGAAGAGAAAAATTTGAAGAGGCTGCTGTGGATGCTCTAAAAGAGCACCCTCTGCAGGCTCTTCAAATCCAATTTTTTGTTAGTTTGAAGAGCCAATTTAACAAAAAGGCCTAAAACCCCCATTTTTCAGCCTCTCTATTTTAACAAAAAACTTAACAAGATGAACAGTATTTCTTCAAAATTAACATTTACTATTCCCTCTTCATTTATTAAAAACAATATTTTCTCTCTCTTTCTTTTTTCTTTTTCCTTTCTCTATCCTTTCTCTTTCCGCAGGGCATTATTTCTGGTGGCTGGAGCTTTCAGCTTGCTCTAGTACTGGAGGGGGAGCGGCGGTATTAACAGCGGAGGTGGAGGTGGCGGAGACTCTGCGAGAACTGTCGGTACCACCACAATCGTCGCTGCGGTGGCTCATAATGCGGCGGAGACTGACGAAGATGACGACGACGACGGGCCGTTCTTTGACTTGGAGTTCACTGTTCCTGACGAAGAGGACGATGCGGAAGGTGGAGATAACGAAACCCAGAACAGAGAACAAGAGGGAGCCAACTGCGAGAACGAAAGCGATGAAGAAGAGGAAGATGACGAAGAGGAAGACGAGGAGGAGAGAGAGTTCAACTTCACGCTTTCCTCTGGTTCCAGCAACAACCGTGCGGATCCGAATCTGTCTTTGTCTCCTTCCGATGACCTGTTCTTCAATGGAAGGCTCGTACCGATTGAGCCTTCCTCGCTCGTTTTTAACCCCTCCGAACCCAATTCCAAGCAGCAACCGCAGTTATTCTCTGTCTCATTGTTGAAATCCGCCACTAAGTTCCGCGTCTCCATGCTCGGCCTGCACTCTGGCTTTCTTTTTGGACTTGGAGAGCGATTGGTTAAATCGCCGGAACTCGTCAAAGAACATGGGGGAAGGAGGGGGAAGAAGGGTATTTTTTTTTTAGGTTGCAGCAAAACGACAACGTTTTGTTTAGGTTTATTATATTTTATATTTTATTATAACAGGGACATTTCAGTAACTTTAACACTCAAAAGTTAGAGAAATAATAAATAAATATTTGAAAAATAATATTTTAACGAAATAGTGAAAGTAAATTGTTAAAGTAGAGAGGCTGAAAAGTGTGCTCTAAAAAAATGAGCTGTTAAAATAATTAAAAGTGTATTTTTAATTATTTTGAAGAGTAAAATTTGAAGAGACTGTTATGGATACTCTAAGCATCAGTCAATCAATCATATTCTCTTTATCTACATAAAATATGCCAAAATGGTTTTAACTTTGAAGAAGATGTGAAGTACGAATAAAAAAAAATCTCTGTTTATTTAAAAATTAAAAGTAAAGAATTACTTTGCCAACAGAGAGAGTAGATAAATAAGAGGGTGAAAAGGTTTCAATAATCCTCAACTTTTAAGCTTTTGTTGTAATCGTTGATTATTGGCTAATGAACCAATAATGCAAAACTTTTTACCCCACACGAATTAGTGATTGGACCGAATGGAACGTACAGAACTGTACGGCACACAGTACCGATTCTCTGGAGTGGACCGCCCACACGCACTTCTTGTGTATCTATAAGTAACGGCCAGTCCCTTCAGATCCGTCGCCTCCGGTTCCCGCCACGGGCTGTCCTTTTCCCTCTCACTCTCTCGCTTGGAAAACTCTGAGAACCTGTTCTGAGAGATCTGTGGAAAACATGGAGAATATGCTGAAGGACTTCCAGGTGGAGTCCAAGAACATGTCGGAAGCGGCTCAGAGGAGATGGAGGAAAGCGGTCACCATAGTGAAGAATCCCAGCCGGAGGTTCCGCATGGTCGCCGATCTCGACAAGCGCGTCGAGGCCGAGAAGAAGAAACTCAAAATCCAGGTTACTCAGCTTACATAGATTTGTTTACTTTCTCATGAAACTTCCCTTTTTTTCTACTTAGATTCAAATTCGAATTTGGTAATGTGAGCCTCGGTATTATGTTTCCCTTTGTGGCTTGTTTGGCCGCTGAGAAAAGGTGTAGCACAGCACGAGTCTATTGCTATGCCTCCTGGCTCCTGGTCTGGCTTTTAGGATTTGTTTTCCTTCATATTCCTCCGTCTTCTCGGCAGACAAACAGAGGACTATGCTCCTTTTTGTGGCTAAGGACCTAAGGTAGATGTAGAAAACGCTCAAACAGAGGAAAGTACAAGAATCAACATTTTGAATTTCGTAATATCCATTTTTTCGGTTATAAGAATGTAAAAATCCTACCTAAAGAAATCGGTACTGCCATTTGATCTGAGTTTAATCTAGTGAATTAGTTTTTACTTTTTAATCCCTATTTAGAAACTGGACTTCTCTTTTCTATCATGACAAGGTATCAACTATCTAGGTTACTACTTTCATGCCGAGTAATCTCTCGCCACGAGGCACGAGCAGTTACTGCGTCCCCACTCTCACTGGACAATTATCGGCGTCCACCTACTTAGTTTATCATCTTATTTGTTTCCTGTATTTCATATATTTTCTTTTGGTTTTCTTCTCGGCTCCCAAACAAAAGCTGGGGGGGGGGGGGGGGGNGGTGGGGGTGGTGCGGGGTGGGCTTTTTTCTTTCTTTTGGCACCATGTGCATAAGTCGCTGTACGGATCCGATTCTTTTTGACTAATTTCTACACAGAGAAGTATTTGTCGTTCGGTTGGGATTGAGCTTTCCTTTACCGGTGGGATGTTCGGCAACGAGACTAGTTGAAACGATTCGATCGTTCTTCACGTTGAGCTCTTACGTGTCGGGATCTCGTTGGCGAAATCCAGTCTCTCGCAGTGAGATCTGCCAATGGCGCCACGTCAGGATGCCCCCACTGTCAACTGTCACGTTCGGATGCCGCCAAGTAAGATTGAACCTACCGTGCCATATCCTGATTATGAGGTGGCATATCCGACGGAAATAAATCTCCCTTGCCCAGCGGGTACTCGAAGCAATTCATTCTCGTCCCGAAAAAATGGCCACTGTCTTTATGGCATCATTAATGGATTTCTGGGTGGAAAACTCTAGGCCATAGGTAATGATCCGCAAGATAAGGGACTTTTGAGTCCATCTTCCAATGATGGGAATGGAGGAAACTTCGCGGAACTTTCGCTGCTAGCAAAAGTCATGGGCATGTGGAGCGGGCGGTAAGAATTGCTAAAACGACATAAAGGACACGCGACTTACCAGAAAAAGGACACAATCTGACAGACGCATGGATGACATGTGATGAGGGATATTTGAGTGGGACATGAAATTTTTTCCAATCTCCTCTAAATAAGTGCCATATTTTTCAATAATTAATGTTTTGGTTCTTAGTAAAATTATAATAAATGTATATTAAGAATATTAAATAAAAATTAAAAAACATTTTGAAACATGACATTTATCGATTGAATAAAATTTTCTAGAAAAATTTGTGTCCATTTGAGTGTGGGCAGACACCTATGTTATTTATTTATTATTATTTATTTCCGGGACCAGTGCATGTTTCCCATTTGCTCTTTTGTATGAGAGCATCGTTGGCTCCCATCCTCCCAAGTGGCTCTCATCCGCCCGTAGTGTTTTTACACCACACGCCGCACCTCCATTTTTTTCTTCATAATATTCATCCATTTGCCATCTTGTACACGGTATCCGATGCTTGGGTTCATTTGTTTCCATTTGTTTATTAACGCCGCTCTTTGTAGAAACTGTTTTGACAGTTAGTGTTCTACCTCTCGAGGTGGCCTACCGAACAAATATATAATATGATTCATTATAAAAATCATGACTCAGACATGGTATTTAGTTAAATTATATGATTAATTAGTCTTTAGTTAAACCAAATCGCGTCAGTATGATGTTGAATCCCCTAGTCAATGTCCAAAAAAGAAATAGAGCTTAACTTCTCCTTTTTGTTTTTATAGCTTATCTTGATGATTCAATTATTCTAGTTAACCATACTCGTATGGAAATTTCAAGTTCATAATTAGATTACACCATTTGTGGAACACTTCTCACAATTTTCAAATGTGGCTGCAATGAGACAAGGATCCTCTCCATTTTACATTTACAGCTAAAATTTTATTTTGTTTCATTTAAGAATGTATATATTGATAGTCATTTAATTTTTTTTAAATAGTATATGATATAAACCGTGAGATAAAATAAAATAAAATTTTGACCATAAAATAACTCCTCCAAAATCCCATTTTGCTTGAAATAGAGGATCCTATTCCGGCTGGAACACATGACATCGACATTGAATTTTATGTTTTAATGACAATCCTATTCCAATTGGGACACAAAACTTGAAAAATTAAGGCCCGTATTGTAGGAAATAAAGCTTTTGCATATTTCTCCTTGAGTCTGCTGTTAGTGCTTTTAAAGTTTAAATATGAAATTATCTACTTTTTTTTTTTAAAAAAAAAAAAAAAGTCAACAAATAAGTTAAGAAATGTTTGACAAATTGCATTATTGATTTAGTTTTGGTCTAAATTGAACCTTAAGTAGAATCAGATTAATTTTGAACCAATGTTATTATAAGCTTTCCTTAGACCACTAAGAACATTCTCAATGGAGGAGCCAAATTTTTATGCAAAATGACTCATCAAAACTCACTTTATCTACTTTAGCTCATGAATTTTTAAATCCTCCTACATCCTATTAATTATATTTTTATCTATATTATTTAAATATTATTTTATTTATTTATTTATTAGGATTATATTTTTCCTAAATATCCTATTTTTGAACTTTTGGGAAAAAAGAGAGGTGCAAAGAGAAATGGTATGAGAAAATTTTGAAAAAAGGGAGAAGTGGAAGAGAAATAGTAGGAGAAAATTTTGGGAAAAGAGAAAATAGGTGAGAAACAATAAAAAAAATTAAATAGCCCATTCAAAAGTGTCGCTACATGTAGCTTTTTTTTTAGCTCATTCAATAAAATATCTATTTGACCTTTTTTTTTGCTCTCCAATGCAATGAGTATTTTACAAATTTAAGGAGCTGTTTTAGATAAAAGTGTCATTTAGCTCCTCCATTGGGAATGCTCTAACATCAGCTTCTTCAATTTTGGGAACCAAGCTACTTTTAGCTTTCATATTCAAATAAACTATACAATAGATTCCGTTATCATTTTCCTATATCATTTAAATATTCTTTCAAATACATATTAGTAGAAAGAGAGGAAAGAGAAAGGTTTTTTTTTTTAAAAAAAAAAATTTATTATTAAAATAATGGTAAGGGAACCAAAAATGCTACTTAGATCTAGGTAGCAGTTTTGGTTTCCTTAGGTTTCCCTTGGTTTAGGGAAAACTAAGGGAGTGTTGCAGGGGCTTTTAGGAGTTTTTCCTACATTTAGGAAATAAAATGTGATTTAGGAAGTAGGTTCCTAGTGTTCTTAGTCAATATAAAACTAATTTTGATTAATATACAGTTTGTCTAAATTCAACTTAAAATCTGTTTCAATTTATTTCCAGTTTGTGTATTCTATATATGCTATAATTTTATTTTTTATATAAGTAATATATGCTATAATTTGATTTTAACAGACATGGATATAAATGCAAATCTAACCATCAAAGTCAATATTTTAAGCTTAAGTGACACTTTTTGTCATGACTTACGTGATTCTACCATTTCCATTTCTTGTTTTCCCCAGGAAAAGATACGAGTCGCTCTTTACGTTCAAAAAGCAGCAATACAGTTCATTGATGGTATGAAATTGTAGTTTTCACCTTAAAGAAAGCTTATTCGGAACCAATAGATCTCTTTCATCTGTGCTTTATATTGTTATTTATGTTCTCTGCAGGTGCTGGTCGAGCTGAATACAAGCTATCAGAAGAGGCTAGAGAAGCCGGTTTTAGTATTCACCCTGATGAACTTGCAGCGATTGTTCGTGGTCATGATATTAAGGGCTTGAAAAAATGTGGTGGAGTTGAGAGGATTGCGAGGAAAGTTTCTGTCTCACTGAATGAAGGAATCAGCGAAAACGATTTACCCATCAGGCAAAAAATTTATGGATTCAACAAGTATACAGAAAAACCTTCCAGAACTTTTTTGATGTTTGTGTGGGATGCATTACTGGACCTTACACTAATCATGCTTATGGTTTGTGCTTTGGTGTCTATAGGAGTTGGACTTCCCACTGAAGGGTTGCCAAAAGGCATATATGATGGTTTGGGTATTATTCTTAGTATATTCTTGGTAGTCATGGTTACTGCCATCAGTGACTACAGGCAGTCCTTGCAATTCAAGGATTTGGATAGGGAGAAGAAGAAGATTTTTATAAACGTAACTAGAGATGGAAAAAGAAAAAGAGTTTCTATATTTGACTTGGTCGTTGGAGATATTGTTCACTTGTCAATTGGTGATCAAGTTCCAGCAGATGGAATTTATATATCAGGATACAGTTTGTTGATTGATGAATCAAGCTTGTCAGGTGAAAGCGAGCCAGTGAATGTACACGAGGAGAAACCTTTTCTTCTTTCAGGAACTAAGGTGCAAGATGGTTCGGGAAAGATGTTGGTGACAGCAGTTGGAATGAGGACTGAGTGGGGAAAGTTGATGGAAACTCTGAACGAGGGAGGAGAAGACGAGACTCCATTGCAGGTGAAGCTAAATGGTGTTGCTACAATTATTGGTAAAATTGGCTTGACTTTTGCTGTGCTTACATTTTTGATATTGGCAGTAAGGTATCTAGTGGAAAAAGCACTTAACAATGAGTTCACAGATTGGTCATCAAGTGATGCACTGACGATTCTGGATTTCTTTGCTACTGCAGTAACCATTATTGTTGTTGCAGTCCCTGAAGGATTACCATTGGCAGTGACTTTGAGCCTAGCCTTTGCAATGAAAAAATTGATGGATGAAAGGGCACTTGTGAGACATCTCTCTGCATGTGAGACAATGGGTTCTGCTAGTTGTATTTGCACAGATAAGACGGGAACATTGACCACAAACCATATGGTGGTTGAAAGAATATGGATCTCTGAAAAAATTGTGGAGGTAAAAGGTAATGCAATTGATGGTGTGTTGAAATCAGAAATATCTGGAGGAGTTCTAGGCATCCTATTGCAGTCGATATTTCAAAATACTGGCTCTGAAGTGGTTAAGGATGAAAGTGGTAAGAATACCATTTTGGGAACACCAACAGAATCAGCACTCCTAGAATTTGGCTTGCTTTTGGGAGGCAATTTTGATGCCCAGCGCAGAGACTTTAAGATACTTAAGGTTGAGCCTTTCAATTCAGTGAGGAAGAAGATGTCTGTGCTTGTTTCTCTTCCTGATGGAGGGGTACGTGCATTTTGCAAAGGTGCATCTGAATTGATATTAAGAATGTGTGACAGAGTTGTAGATGGCAATGGAGAACCTGTTCCTCTTCCAGAAGAACAGGAAAAGAATATCACAGATGTTATAAATGGCTTTGCATCCAAATCTCTGAGGACTCTATGCTTGGCTTTTAAAGATATAGATAACACTTCCAATGAGAACAACATCCCTGATAATGGTGATATAGATGACACTTCCAATGAGAACAACATCCCTGATAATGGTTATACATTAGTAGCAGTTGTTGGAATCAAGGATCCTGTGCGCCCTGGGGTCAAGGACGCAGTTCAAACTTGTTTAGCTGCTGGAATAACTGTTCGTATGGTCACTGGTGACAATATAAATACAGCTAAGGCCATTGCTAGAGAATGTGGAATACTCACAGAGGATGGGGTGGCCATAGAAGGACCAGAATTTCGTAGCATGTCTCTTGAGCAGATGAAGGAAATTATACCAAGAATTCAGGTTCTTAAATTTTTGCTTTGGCAAGGTTTGACCTTTAACTATCTGTGCTGGTAGATGCTTGCAGATTCTTAACTGCTTACCGTGGATACAGGTTATGGCTCGGTCTTTGCCACTGGACAAGCACACCTTGGTAACCCATCTGAGGGGTATGTTTGGTGAGGTTGTTGCAGTTACTGGCGATGGGACCAATGATGCCCCCGCTTTGCATGAGGCAGACATTGGACTTGCAATGGGAATAGCAGGAACAGAGGTATCTGTCTCTGCTTTTTTCTTTTTCTTTTTCTTTTTTTTTTTTAATTTTTTTTTTTTTATTCCTTCCCTTGCGTGATATTGATGATCTGTACTAGCTTTGCCGCATAAGCTTATTGTTTTTTTAATATTTAATTGTTAGTTTTTTCTTTCCACATCATGCCTTCTTATATGAAATGAAGCATATAAAGATGATGTATGTGTGCTGGACACTATCATTCATTAATAATGTCGAAGTTTCAAGATTTCTTTCCAACCACGTGGAGTCAAACTTTTAATGCTTAACTAAACTGAAACTCTTTATTTTTCTTTTGATTAGTAGCTATACTTAGAAACATATCACCTATGCTTAAACCTTGTTAGTTGTTACCCAATGGTCCCATGAGAGAAAATCTTAATCAACCAACTTATCAGCCAACACCTCCTTTCTGACTGAGTATCCAGTTCAACAAAACTTACTTCTATGTTGTTCCAATATGAAACCTTTTCGTAGTCTGATGATCTCAAACTTCTCCTTTGGATTAGCTTGCACCTTCATTGTTGCTTTACATTTCGCAGCACGTTTTCTATTTCAGCTTTTGTAGAAACCAACTTATAATCCATTTCTTACAAAATAGAAACAGAGATATAGATAGTTTATGTTAATTTGGCTGAGGTGGCAGTTTTGGATGTATGATTTCAAATTTTCAATACTTTTATTATCTAATATTTTGAAGCACCAGGACACTCAGAATCTTATAGTCTTTATATCCTCTAAATAATCACCTCTGGTATTATTTTTAAAATAGAAAATCTCTCTTCTGTAATTATACAGTTCTTATCAGCTTGACCTTTTATTTTTTTATTTTTTATTCTCAATGCATCATTTCTTTTTAGAGTGGGCTTTCTATGCTTCTGGACCTGTATCAATTCTAGCTGTTGTTCTGCTTCACGCAGCGGTTTGATTTTATTCCATATTTATTTTATTCTTAATCTTTCCTTGTAATGGATATAATGTTCAGGTCGCCAAAGAAAATGCTGATGTCATTATATTGGACGACAACTTTGCGACTATTGTTAATGTAGCCAAATGGGGACGTGCAGTATATATAAACATTCAAAAATTTGTTCAGTTCCAGTTAACTGTTAATGTTGTTGCCCTGGTGCTCAATTTTGTTTCTGCATGCATCTCTGGTATGTTGGATTATGAAGTTCCCTTTTTTTTTTTCTTTTTTTTTTTGCCATGAAAAACCATTATATTTATTTTGGCAATGTCAGAATAATGACAATTTTCCACATCATTTTCAGGATCTGTTCCCCTAACGGCTGTACAGTTGCTTTGGGTCAACATGATTATGGACACTCTTGGGGCGCTGGCATTGGCTACAGAACCTCCAAATGATGGGCTTTTGAAGAGGCCGCCAGTTGGTAGGGGTGTGAGCTTTATCACTATGGCCATGTGGAGAAATATTATTGGTCAAAGTATATATCAACTTGCTGTCCTTGGCGTTCTCAATTTTGATGGGAAGCGGCTACTAAAACTTAGCGGTTCAGATGCCACTGAGGTTCTCAACACTCTGATATTCAACTCGTTTGTGTTTTGCCAGGTACTGTTTCTGAAATATGTGTTGATTTTTTCCTATTATTATAATCTATCCCTTCCTTCTTCTCTTTTGAGTTAACCAAACGTATGAATTTTTGGTTTGATAATGAGCATGTTGTTTCTCCTTTGGGAGTTTGTCTTTTCAGGTGTTTAATGAGATAAACAGCCGGGATATAGAGAAGATAAACATATTTCGAGGAATATTTAACAGCTGGATATTCCTAGGAGTCATGGTTTGCACAGTGACTTTCCAAGTAATCATAGTTGAGTTTCTGGGCAATTTTGCAAGCACTGTGCCACTAAGCTGGCAACTATGGCTACTCAGCGTCTTACTTGGATCAGTTAGCTTGCCGGTTGCTGTTATCCTAAAATGCATCCCTGTCGGAAGAGATACAACTAAGCACCACGATGGGTATGATGCGCTCCCCACCGGCGAAGAGGATGGGGAGCACCAAGTTTGAGACACAGGAGGAGCATTGTTTTTTACTTTTTCTGAAGCAACTTTATAGGTATACCAACTTACTGGTAGAATGACCTCTCCTGGCCTGTTTTTGTGTGGGTTATAGATTTTCCTTCTGTAGTGACTGCACTGACCCGTAGAAAGATGACCCATTATTAGCCTCTTTTTTTTTTTTTTTCTTTCTCTATACTTATTAGGCACATAGTTAGCACAAGTACCTTTCAAGCTTTAGAGGTTTCAGCCTAGCCCTTTTCTTTGCTAAAAGAAACTCTTAATGAATTTTATGAATTCCTTTTTTTTTTTTTTTTCCTTAGACATTATATTTCATTTTGGAATGCTTTGGATATTAGAATTTTCAAATGAAACGTTTCTGATGTTGCACTTGCATATTATTCTTTTATCGTTATTTAATTCATGTTATCTGACATTGTATGTTTGCATTTCCAATTAGATTGCGCTCATTTTCTTATAAAAGCATACGTATCTTTTGCAGCTAAGTTCTTCTCCAGGGCTGCTAGAATTGATTTTAATTTGAGCTGAATACTGTTAAATTGGTGCTGAACCCACGATTTTAGAGCGGATGTAGTGGCTCTCCATTTTTGGCGGTCTTTGGGCTAGGGAATCTGGGACATATCCGGTTAGTGTATTTTAGAGGGATAAAATTGTTCAAAAAATTAAAATGACAATTTTATTCATCTTAAAAAAACTAGCCCGATCCTCTCTCTCTTTTTGGGTAATTTCCTCTCAATTTCAAATGAAAATGAAGAGGATTGGAGACTGGACTGGTTTCTTACCCAAAATACATCAAAGAAAAAAGGCATAGGAGTTGCCAGAGAAAAAAAAAAAAAAAATCTTTGTTTTTCATGTGAGATATGTATATATATATATTTTTTCTTTAAGCTTTGTAACAATAATTATAAAGTGTGCTCAATCCATCTGTTGGATGATTACCAGCACAAAGGCCACTAAGACAATTTCTTTAATAAAGGTTAATTACACCTTTCCCGCCAAGTATTAGGGAGCTGGTTTGTCAATCTGTAATATAAAGAGGAACACTTTACTTGTCCAACACATTTTTTAAGAAAGAAATACAAAAAACAAAATCAGCATCTATGATTTACTTAATTTACAATAAACTCCTTGTAGTATCATAATATTCTGAAAATTCATTGAGGTATGCATAAATAACATATCACTCTCTGCTATCAAATTCCGTCACAAACTTTATTTTATATTTCTCCCACTTTATTTTTTAATGTTTTTAATTTTTACAGACTCATCAAAAATATAATTTTTTATTATATGTCAATTTAGTCTAATAACCCTTCTTTTTTTTTTTTTTTTTTTTTTTTTCCTGAGCTTTATCTCAAAACTTGTACATGTAAATATATTTCTTATTGTTGCCTGTACTTTATATTTTGTGGTGTTTCATTGAGGGTAATCTTCTAGGATTCTTGAAAATCCTAGAAAATGGGTAAAGTGTCACTTTTGAAACGGATTATGATTGAAATATAATTGAACGAACCAAACTTGAACATTTAATACTCGGCTCAATTAGAAAATGATAAAATGATAGCATTTTAATATCAAATAAATCACAACAAAATGATTCGAAGAATAATGTGTTTGTCCAAATAAGAATAAATAAAATAGAAGAGCACATGAAATTACACTCTCCCTCCTCTCTTCCTAAACAAAACAATATTCAACAAGAACCTAAATCATTCATCTAAACCTCCTCTTTGCTTCTCCGTAGGCAATCACCCCAAAAACAGTTACTGTGTAACCGCCAATGCCTACGGCGGTAACAGGATTTCTGAACAAGAGTATTGAGATAACAACGGCAACAGCACCTTTTGCATTTCCCAATACCTGATAGCATGATTCCCAGGGGAAACACACAAAAGTTTGACAGTTAAAGGAGAGAGGAAAAAAACCAAAACATGCAAGCATGATTTCACTTTTTCTTGATTAAAAGCTTTTTGGACTGAAGTTTTAGGCTTGAATTTCTCCTCTAAGGTCTGCTTGGTTCTCTTAAGTTCAAAAAAAGATCATCAAGCAGTTGCTTGAAGAAAGTGGCTTCAACTTGGAGGAAAACAACGAAGTAATCTGAGAAAATGAACACCCATCACCAGAGTTTGCATTTTATCCTAACATGGTTGTAAGATACTGGTAAAATATAATTCTATAATTACTTATGCTCATCATGGTTGACAGAAACTAGACACTAGTACTGCCAGTAAACTGAAGGACATTGGTTTTTTTATGTTGGAATTTAGTTAGATTCATGATGAGAACCCTATAGATAAATCAGAACATTGATTTACTGCAAATTAAGAAATCTAGAGGGTATATTGCAAAACAATTAGGAAAAATGAAAAAGAAAAGGAAGACAAATGAAAGATAGACTAAATCAAACCTGAAGCGTTAGTGCACTTGTATGTTTTGTCACCAAGAAGTTTGACAAGTTAGCTGCATAGGCCAGCACTGAATTAACCAAAAGAAGCAGCCACATGAATTTATGTTCTTTTCCAAGCGGCAGAGTAACTTCTAAGACATTGGGCTCCATTATAAGTGTTGCAGGCAATAGAACTAGAACTGCGATTGGTGACATGTATAGCAGCAAATTCATTGAGTTCAACTTTTCCCTGTAAGCATTAAACACCAAGAATTGAATGGACACTACAGCAAGCAAAAAATGCTCTTGTTGGGCTGAGGAAAATATTAGAAAAGAGAAGAAACGATAACCATTGCAAAATTTAAAGATTTCGCTCTTCCGAGCAGTTTGTCCATTCCTTGTCAACCAAATTAAGCACAGGATAAATAAACAGAAACAGTAAATGCCTTGGTCTTAAAGAGAATTAATGTATCTTGTAGAGGAACAAAATTAACTCTACAAAGATTAATTTCCAAATTCCAAATGAGCCAAAAAGGTGAAAAATTTTCATTGCACAATTCATCATTCTTTACAAGCGATGCACAAGTCAAGTGTTTATTAAGAACAAATACATCATCATAATAAAGCAAATGAAACAATAACAGCCTGTGGGTCACCGTGTACTGAGTATTCATTACAGTTTTTATACTCTTAGCTCTTTTTTTTTTTTTTTTTGGGATAAGTAATGTTTTATAGAAAAAGTGCAGAGGGGCACAACCCTAGTACACAGGAAGTATACAAGAGAACGCCTAAGGGGGCTAGAGAAGAGAGAAAGAAAATCAGAGAAGGTAATCAGAATAGGGGCCAGCCAAGCTGCCGCCCAAGTGAAAAGAGTATTAAAAAGAAATGTAAAAGATCCTCCAAGCTTCTTTCGGAATCCTTGAAAAATCTCCCATCCTCTCGGAATATAGGCACCATATGATACAAAGCGGGACCATTTTCCAAACCACAACGCTGCGAGGACAGCCCCCCGCCCACCAACAATGCAAAAGGTCCACAACCCCCCGAGGCATCACCCAAGCCAAGCCAAAGCGACTGAAAAAGGCGTTCCATAAAAATTGGGCACTCTCCATCTTAGCTCTTATGAACCATTTACAGTGCTTTTCATAACTTCTGGAAGTGAAGAGCTCCAAGGGTCTGGTATTCTTCTTCCTTTCAATGAATACAATATAACGTAGAATAGGAATGGACCAGGTAGACTAAAGAGTTTTAAAAAGCAGAAGTATTCCAAATTTATAGTTTAAAGACACCATTACGTTGTTTGACGTTAGATCATTTTATAATGTCCTTAACATGCAATGCCCCCTTTCCTTGGAGGAGTATTTGGCGGAGTATGGTTCTTTTGAGAGTGGCTTTTTTCACCTAGTTGGCCGCTTTAGGAAAGATCCTCACTATGAATAACTTAAGGAAGTGGAATCTCATAGTACAATTAGCTGTTGTTGTATGTGTAAAAAGAGTGAGGAAACTATAAATCTCGTTTACTTCCCTGTGAGGTTGCTGGGCCTTACCGAATTCTGTTTTTGGTCTTTGCGGGTTAGAGTGAATTATGCCTTGACGGGTGGTGGATCTCTATGCAAGTAGGAGAAGGTAGTTGGATAGTTTTCAGAGTGTGGCAATGTGGAAGATGATATAGCCTTGTTTAATGTGATGTACCTGGAGAAGAAATTATCGAAGTTTTGAAATTGTAAGAAGACGGTAGTGGAGGTAAAGGATTTCATCTTCAAAACTCTTTACCAGTGGACATCTGCATATTGTTTACATATTTCAAATTTTCCTGATTTTCTTGATCCTTTATCTTTTTTCAGATTAAGTGTTTCTCTTATATACTTTGTGTATTTGGGTTTGCACCATTTCGCTCTTAATAAATTTTCATTACTTACAAAACAAAAATGAAAATCCATCCAGGCCTTCTCTGAAATAACTTTTCATGATAAGAAGAAATAAGTTTATCCTAAAATAAGAAAAGAAGACGAATGATATTACCCTAGGGTTCTATAATTGGTAAATTTAAAGAATGAAAAAAGAAAAGAAAAAGAAAAAAGAGTGATCATTAGAGAGAATTTGGCATCCTAGATCCTTTTGAAGGGAACCAATCTCTTGAGCAAAAACTTTAATTTTAGTAATTTCTTAACTGGGTCATACCAGTGATCATAATCCACAAGTTGTTACTTGCTACAACTAGCAAGCTTCTCGGTAGCCAAAAAGTTAACACCTTCTATTGTCTTCTTCCCACCGTGGAATTTCTACCTTTATAAGGGAAACCCTGGTCATGATCTTCAAGAGGATGCCGTTCTGATTGGTCCTAGGTACCACACAGTTTTTTGAACATGGTTAGTAACAAATCGAAAACCGAGTTCTTGAAAACTCTTGGCAAAAGCTTGGGCTGTTGAATCATGATTCATGAATAAATTCCTTAAAATGCTCAAACTTCTTATCAATCTTTGTTGTAAGCCTTGCCTTAATCCTTGCCTTAATCCTTGACTCCAACTAATTGTTATTGTTTTGTTGTGAACTATCCTTGGGAGCCCTTGCATATTGTGTCGAATCAAAGACGCCAAATCTTTCTTTAAGATTAACATAAGGGTTGTACAAACCTTAGGTATAACCTACCATTGAAAACTGGCTTACGAGAAGTGGGTGCTCAAGAGCTTATACATACATGATTATGATTGTACTTAAGCCATGCAGGACACTTAAGATCGTAACATACTACCACGTTCTGCAGCTGACATTCATAATAGCTCACTCTATCGACACTGATCCGATGATAATCATTTTTCTTTTGGTGGCTTCACTTATCCATCAGTATTTAATGACTGGATATTATGCCCATACATAATACCAAGATATTTTAATCCGGCCTCTAGATCGCCCCCTCCATGACTTGATCTCACAAGGCCGCAATCAATTAGATCTCATACTTGATGAATTGCATTTGATTTCCCACACTCGACGTGGTGGCCGGCTCTAATACCAAATGATACAACCCTTGGTATAATTACCCATTGAAAACCAGCTTGCAAGAGGAGGGTGTCCAAAACCTTACATACACATGTTTAAAATTGTACTTGATCCATGTGAGATACTTAGAATCATAACAAAGGGGCATGCACCAGGTCATTGTTTTGAAACCAAATGATAGCACCCTAAGGTTCTATTCACTTGCAAATTAAGAAATTTAAAAAGAAAAAGAGGGGTGACCACTTCGGGGGAATCTAACCTCCTAAGCCAAAATTTTAGTATTATTATTTTCATAATAATAAGCCCAAAGGGCATTAAAATTTGTAGACCACCCAAAACTCCTAAATTTTCTAATAGACAAGGGTTCTAATAACTGTTAACAAGAACTCCTAATCTATAATGGACGAGGATTTCAATAATTGAAAATAAGTACTCATAATCCCGAATAAACAAGGGTTCTTAATCATCAGCTAGCAATGAAAAAAAAGGACTCTTTATCCCTAATGGGCAATGTGTCCTAATTATTAATGAATAATTATTTAAACCTTAAAATCATGGGATCTTATCAAACAATACAGAAACCTTAAATGTATATTAGTTCAAATCAAAGAGGAGAGCCCAAATATTGCATTCCCACACACAAAGTAGATTACTTAAGCCGTTACAGGATGAACTGTATAAATAAGAGTGGAGCAGTTTATCCAATTAACTAAATTCACTGCCTCCTTATGGAAGATGCATGCACAGGACCACTCAAGAGTATCGGAGAAGTATCAAATACATTTACATAATAAAAATTTTACATTCAACTTTGGATGCGATTAAGAAGTACTGGAGAATGCATCAAGTATTCCGAGAAGTTTGGTATTCAATACACATATGACTCTTTTAGAGAAATATGAGTTACACTTGGATACCAAAAGATTTGCAACTTGTAAAGACCAATGGAAAACAATTTTTAAAAGGGAGCAAGAACCTGCCACTATAACTCCAATGAAAATTGGGCATCATGAAGGTTCAAGCAAACTGGAAAGGGAAATTGGACATCTTGTAAGTAGTCAGATATGAAGGCAGAACTGCTTTTTCTTTTTTGGATGATTTGGAGAGAGAAATAATCGGACTTCTTTTATGCTAGAGCTTAATTTGAATTTGTTATGTGTATGATTGGGTTAAGGCTTTCAGCAAATCGATTGTCATTCACTTTTGGATTTTATTGGTCTTTTCAATTTAAGATTGTAATTTTCTTTAGTTCACACTTTACAAGTCCTTTGTTCTTCTTTGCACCATTTATTCAATAAAAACTTTTTATATTACTTATTAAAAAGTTTCCAAGGAAATGACATGAAAAAATAAATAAAGAAATTAAAAACTTGGATAAAGCTGAATAACACATTATGAAGAAGACGCATATTGGATCATTGCATATGTTCCTAGATACAGAATATTTTTGTTTTAATTTAGTTTTGTGTTCTGCGTTATCTTTTGGCTGCTGCACTCATTGCGTGTAATAGTTTACAAGCACCTTGCTTATATAGTCTCTGAAGGCTTTCATTTCACTTGGCCTCTGGGCTTCCTCTTTCTTTTCTTTTTTTCCAGATATTCTCCATACTTGCTGCTCAAGGGCATGAGTTGTCCAATATCCCTCTTTGGGCAAGCTATTGGTTTCACTACCTAGCAAAACAAGACAATTTCTTCGTCCCTTGCTACCAACTCTTTACACCATTATTAAGAGTACAGTGCGGAGAGATTTCCAGCACAAGCGGCAGATGAAGGGCATGACCCAGAAAAACAAAAGTAGCGAAAAGGCAAGCCCTGAGTTGGTTTCAGCCAGAAAAGCTTGACCAATTTCTTACAATACAGCCTGTGGTGCCTCAACTAGAAGAAAGCAAAACTTTGAGGGGATGACCTTATTTACATACTGTCGCTCAGTTTGTCCCCTCCCAGCCATTGGAAAAGGGTGTATACAAGAGTTCCTTATCTACCTAACAAATACGACAGATCATATTTATCTAGTCCTTTGGTTTATAACAACTATAAATGTTGCACTATTGAACTATTCTATTAGCGCATGATTTACATAAAGAGAAATTACCTGACATGCTTTAGATTCAAACAATATACATACAATAACAATAAGAAGAGGGAAAGCAATTCCATATTTAATGATGTGAAATGGATGATAATAACTAGATAAATTTTCAAAACAAATCTACACTGAAAGATAATAAATGATCAGGTAATAGATCAAAGCATTTACCCTTCAGAAGAAAGTAGGATACCCTGAAGAACAGTCTTAAAGGCCCTTGCAGCAGTTGCACTTACGCAAACAATGAATCCAAACAAATGGAAGCCTGGCTCACCCTGCCACCAACCAAAACCTCTTATAACTTCTTGAAAGCTAGATCAAACTATATAAGGACAAGGGAAAAAAAATTAAAAGATGAAGATAAGGAGCTTAATTCTTTTGCAGTCAATTAAGGGGGTGGTTGGAAAAAGAGAAAGAGAGAATAAACATAACAGCCAGAAACAAAGAGGCAGTGTTCATTTTCAAGCTTTTAACAAGTACACATCTCTTGCATGATTGCCAAAAGTTACATGGGATAGCTCAACGAAGCTTAGTTCTTCTCCTACCATAACATTCAACAATCTTTCTACACTCATGCTATATGTTTGGATATTCTACTGAAAATAACATTTTTGGCCATCTCAGATATGCAAACAAGTACATCAAACATGACTTTTGGCACGGATAAACTAGCCTTCCGTAGTCCCATTTTGCTTACCTCCAATCACTCAAAGCATTACCATGTCCTTGCATACAGTCCAAAATCAATTTATTCGAGTGATCTGTTGACTATAGCCAGTTTTTTTAATCCAGAATTCTATCAATAGAAAAATCTCTTGTAATTGTTGAGATCTTCACCTCCATTTGTTCACCCATTGCACCATGTAGATCGTCAAAAAAAACTGCTCATAACTTGAACTAGTTATAGATCATGAAAAGTGCATAAACTATCAGTCACTAACCCATCTAACTGAATACCAGATCTGGATTGGCATTTATGGCATACGTAAAACCTTAACTGTCAAACTAAAATACTAAAACAACCAAAAGATATAAATGTCTCAGTTCCAAAATCAATCACAAAAAAGAAACTGACAGCAACAGAAACCCACATTTGTACACAGAAAATAATTAGTGATGTAATCAGATAAATCTATCAATTGTGATCAACAAAAATGACCCAATAAACAAAAATAATAAGCGTACCCCACTAGCAATCACAACCCCAGTAACAACTGGCACAAGAGCAGCGTAGGTGACCCAAGCCTCCCTCTTAAGGGTAAGCAAAAATGCAAACAGCGCCGTGAAAAACGGCGTCGTGGCGCCGACAGCCTGGTTGAACGATACCGCAAGGTACCTGAGGGAGATGTTCCCACCCACCACCGATGCACAAAAGACAACGCTCAAAGTCGCAATCTTGAGGAACTGGGAGCGAGATTTGATGGCCTGGAGGGGCACGAGCTTGAGGAAGGCAATGGAAATGTAGCTGAGGATGGCGCAGGCTGACATGTGGCACATTGTGAGGAAGATTGGGAACCTGAAGCCATAGTTGGAGAGCAAGAACTTGTTGAGGAGGAGGACGCCAATGTTGGCGGAGTACCAGAGGATGACGAGGGAGGATATGAAAAGCGCTTGCTTCTTGGAAGACATTTTTACAAAATTTTAGCTCAAAACTCAAAGGGTGCCTGGATTTGAAGGAGGAGAAGCTCGCATTCGAGCTTCGACGGAAAATGCGTAATGGCTTTTATTTTCTTTCCGTTTTCCGCTCTTCTATTTTTGCTGTCTATAATTTGATTTTGAGGGAATGTTTCTAACAATTGTGAGTGTTGGAGAATTATTGTTGGGATGAGCACAAGGCTGATTCGTGTGTTGTGGTCCTTGTGGAGTACTTTTTCTCTAAAAGCTCGTGCTTTTTTTCTATTGGTTGCTTCGATCCATCTATAATTTTTTTTTTTTTTGGGTATTTTTGAGTGCAAACGTGGATGAAAAACACAATAAAAAAAACTATTTCCGTTCTTATATTTAACATTTTTATTTAAGGGTTAAATAAAACTTCATTTTTTTCTCTTTAAGGTTTGAAAAGTATCTAAATTAATCTTGTGGTTTTAAAAAGTGACCAAATTAATCATTTCGTCAGTTGACCGTTAATTGACTTAACGAACTGACACGTGGACAAATTAAAAATTGACACGTGGCTACAAAATTAAATTTTTTATTTAAAAAAAATCAGAAAAAAAATATTTTTCAAAAAAAAAAAAAGAATTGGGGTGGCCAAAACCACCCCCAAACACCCCTTGGGCACCAAGCCACCCCCATGGAGCATACGGATTTCTGAACCGCGTTGACTTACTACCTCTATCATCTCTCCTTCCCATCCTCACCATTACCAGCCTCATTTCCTCCATCTTGCCGATCATCAATAAGGAGCTTCATCTTCGTCTCGCCAATCAATTCCCATAACCCATCATTCCTTTTTCGATTTGCAAACAACAACGACAGCCTTGCTTTGCAATCCTCAAACCTTTTCAATGTGTTTACCACACGAGTCAACTCGATGTAACTCATATTTTCTGCTCTATTTCCGAGTTCCGAAACTCAGAGCAAGATTTCCAACTGAACCAGCCTGTAATCTTCACCCACCATTCTCACCACCTCATAAACCAACGCGTTCCTATGAAGGTGCAACGAATCCGGGGCCTCACCGATTTGCTCTGCAACATCTAGCTCTCTCGATAAATCCGAGGTCGAGAAAGCTAAGCGAAACCACCCTCAAACCACGGGAATCGGATCCTCTCAATTTCAAATGAAATGGAGAGAGTCCAGTTCACGGCTAAGATGGTTTTAAAAGGATCAAAGGTCAAAATCGTGCAACGTCAGTTAAGTAAAACAAGCTAGAACTTAAAAGTGTGTTTGAAAGAAAACGTTAAAGTTTAAATCCTTGTTCCATACAAACCCAAATCCCCCCTTCCCATCACCACTTCCTCAATCACCGGACATGGCTTCTTCCATCCATTGTACCTGGCTTCTCTGACTCCATTTTCGTCACAAGCGGCTCTTTCTCCCTGGTGGGTTTCTCTTCTGAAACGGAATTGAAGGAGATAAAAGCAACTGAAGATTTACCCATAAAACAGAAGTTCAAGTGAACAACAGAGACCTAGTTTGAGTAAACAGAGAAGATCTAATCCTAGAGATAACTTTTAAGATTAGAGTTCCACTCTTGATTACATATTCTGTATAGATGTACAATGTGAATTGATGTAAAACACTACAGTTTTAAATAGAAACCAAACTCATGAACCTAGTCAACTGGTTGAGGTCATATGGCTGACATCTTTCATCAAACATATCCACCTAAGCTCAACCCCTTCGTAAGTGTCGACAATCTTCTCTCCCTTCTCCAGTTGAATTGTCAGATTCTTCTCTTTGGGGATTTTGCAGATCTTGAGCCTTTCGGTGGTGGGACTAATCTTGGTGCATAGGTAAACTGAGTCGGAGAAGCCAGGTACGGTGGATGGAAGAAGCCATGTTCGGTGGTTGAGGAAGTGGGTAGGGCTGTAAACGAGCCGACACACCCGACAGCTCGCTCGATACCCGCTTGACTAAGCTCGACCCGTGCTCGAGCTCGACACTGTTGAAGCTCGCTCGTTACTGTTGAAACTCGCTCGATTAGCTAATGACACCTACCCGGCTTGCTCGATTAAGCTTGACGGGGGCTCGTGAGCTCGACTCGTTAAACTCAAGCTCGCTTGGCTCGCCCGAGCTCGTTTAGTGATCGTGAGCTTGACTCGTTTAACTCGATGCTCGCCCGACTCGTTTAGAGCTCGTGAGCTCGACCCGTTTCATCATTTAACTCGACCTGACCCACACAACAGTGTAACAAAAAAACAAATTAACGATGTAATTAATCAATAATAATCATAGGTTCAATATGGTAATAATACTACATATAATATGGTAAATTGGTAATAATTACACCATATAAAATTATGGTAAATTATTATACTAATTTAATATGGCAAATTATTATACTAATTATGGTAAATTATTATACTAATTATACTTAATTTTTAATTTATCATATGATATATCATATGATAGAGTATTAGCTACTTAGTCTAATTACTTACTTACTTAGTAAATAATAGGGTATGGATAAGTTGATAGATAAGTAATATAAGTATATAACATGATAAGTTATGGTTAATTAATATGGTAACAACACTACATAAATATGGTAAATTGGTAATAATTACACCATATAAATTATGGTAAATTAATAAAGTATGATAGATTATATCATATAATGTTGATTATGTATTTATGTTGTCATTATCTACATATATCATTATATCATTAATATCTAGAAAAAAAATATCATTATATCATTAATAAACTACCTCATTAGTCATTACTACATTAGGATCAGGATCCCCTCAAATTATTTCAAAATTTGAGGCCCTCAAATTTTCTTGACCGTCTATCCTGATCTTAACGGTCAAAAATAGAATGCTTTTCAGTTTTTAATAATTAAAAAATCAGGATCCCCTCAAATTTTGAATCTTGATCATTTATTTTAATTTTAAATTTTTAATGGCCCTCAAATTTTGAATCTTGACCGTCCATCCTGATCTTAACGGTCAAAAATAAAAGGCTTTTCAGTTTTTAATAATTAAACAATCCGAATTTATTTTGACTTTAAATGTGAAAACTGAAAATCCTTTTAATTTTGACCATTAAAAATTTAAAATAAATGATCATTAATTCATTATTTGTATACATATAATTATATCATATAATTAATAAAATATGTAATATAAATTAAACCCTAAACCCTAAATTATTTAAGAAAGTATAATTAATTATAATTATAATTAAAGTACGGTTAATTATAATTAATAAGTAATTAATAAATTTGATTAATCCAAATTTAATTATTATTATGAATTAAAATATATAACGTGTATTTATTCTAGCCATTGGATTAAAGTTGATTAATCCGTAGCCGTTCGATCCTGTAAGTGGACGACAGCTGTAAACCATTTATGAGTATGATAGTTATCCACTGCAGCGCATCACAATATAAGCTTGTTAATTGACGATGTCAAATTCAATGAAATTAATGACATTAGAATCAACGGTCCAAAAAAAAGTCATGCGTGTAAATGGTGCTGGTTTCAGTGAGTCATGCCGCGGAGGTTCAGAAGACGCTTCACGTCTTCGCACGCGGCGCACGTGGCTCGAGATTGACACGTCTCGATATCTCAACGATCGCCTAGGGCCGTCCATTTTTTTAAGATGAAACTTGAGCTGTTGGATTGAGAAAATGGTTTACAACTGTAAACCAATCGCCCAATCGGTTATGATCTGGTGTTTCAAAAAACACGTGAGCTCACTAATCTTAAATAAGTTTTAAAATCAATATGAAATTAAACAGTCCAGATGAAATCTTGAGTACATAACAAACGGCTTCACGAAAGCACGCACGCGTTGGATAATTATCCAGTCTCGTTTACTTAACGTAAGCATGGGAAACGAGGCGACAGGTTTCAGTTTAATTTGGGCCGTCCAATGTTTGGCGATTAAACGTCAGCCGTTGGATCAAAAAATAATCAACGCTAAATTGGGACACACGGCACGCTAAGAAAAACCCTAAAAATTTGATAAAATCTAACCGTGCATTATATTTTAAACGATCTCATCCAACGGCTGGGGATCATTTCAAAAAAAAAAAAAAAACCCTAATCATACCTCTCGGTCACTCAGTCAGTCGCTCCAACTCCATGCCTCTCATCCAACTCGCTTCTTCGTTCTCACTTCTCACCACTCACTAGACACCAGTTAGGGTTCTAACCAGGCAGGCTAACTAGATTCCAAAGAGCTGCTGAGCAAATCGAACGAAGAGAGAAGGGATTCATGTTCTCTTCGTGTGAACCCATTACCCATTCCCTTTCCCATTCCATTCCGACGAAGAGTCTGCATAAGTGCCACCTATTACTTAGGGTTTAGACTATGAGACTGAGAGGGGTGACGGAGATGATATAGGGTTTCGTTTTTTATTCTGGGCGAGCATTCAATGCTGCTCAGTGTAGTTGGTTGAATACTTTCTTGCACGCAATACTCTCACGACTCACGAGCCGTTGATGGATCATCTTATATCCATCCAATGGCTTCCTAACCACTCGTACAAGTTCTTCAAACCAAAAGAGTTCTCCTTGCCCGTCCAATCTCGCCGCCTAATCCTGATTTTCTTATCTTATTTACACTATTTATATGATTATTTCAATTTTTTTTATTGTTTTTTCAACTGATCTATGACATTTTTGTTGTGATTTCACTGATTTGGTCCATTTGGCAGAGCAAAGATGATTGCTCGTGATCTGACTCTGATGGAAATGGTAATCGAGTACTGGGCTATCAAGTACTCGTTTGCCATCTTTTTGTTTATTCCCAAATCCCCCCATGGTCCTTCCCTGATCCCCCCTTATATATTCGAGTGTATGAACCGATGATGATGTATGCTCCTGCTTGCTGCTTAGTGCTTAAAAACCCTAAATATTCGAATCAGAAAACCTTCTGACTTCTGAAATCTGAAGAGCTTCTGAGTTCTGCCTTTTTAAGTTAAGTATTTTTTTTTTCCTTCGAAAACCCTAGCTAGTGTTCAAATTTCAATTGTTCATTACTTATTTACTTTCATTTCATCATTTCAGGGAGTCTCTGGTAGCACTTAATTTGCAAGCCAGTAGCTACAAGCCTACAACAGTGCTGAATCTGTTGATTGTTTTAAGTTTGAAGTTTCAGGTTTTTCTTCTTCTTCTTCTTTTTTTTAAATAAAAAAAACGTGTTCTGTCTATTTTCATTATTTGTTTGAGTATGATTTTGTTAATTGTTTATGAGTATGATTCTGTTTAGGGTTTAAGTATGATTCTGTTTAGGGTTTGACTGTTTGAGTATGATTCTGTTTAGGGTTTGAGTATTTAATTGAGTATGATTGTTTATGAGTATGATTCTGTTTAGGGTTTGACTATGATTATGTCAAGTGTTTGAGTATGATTCTGTTTAGGGTTTGACTCGTTTGAGTATGGTTCTGTTTAATTGTTTATTAGTATGACTCTGTTAATTGTTTATTAGTATAACCTATTAATTGTTTGAGTATGACTCTGTTAATTGTTTAAGTATTATTCTGTTTAATTGTTTATTAGTATGACTCTGTTAATTGTTTGAGTATGATTCTGTTTAGGGTTTGAGTATGATTATGTTAAGTGTTTGAGTATGATTCTGTTTAATTGTTTATTAGTATGATTCTGTTTAATTGTTTATTAGTATGATTCTGTTAATTGTTTGAGTATGATTTTGTTTAGGGTTTGAGTATGATTATGTTAAGTGTTTGAGTATGATTTTGTTTAATTGAATATGATTGTTTATGAGTATGATTCTGTTTAGGGTTTGAGTATGATTATGTTAAGTGTTTGAGTATGATTTTGTTTAATTGAGTATGATTGTTTATGAGTATGATTCTGTTTAGGGTTTAAGTATGATTCTGTTTAATTGTTTATGAGTATGATTCTGTTTAATTGTTTGAGTATGATTCTGTTTAATTGTTTATGAGTATGATTCTGTTAAGTGTTTATAAGTATGATTCTGTTAATTGTTTATGAGTATAATTCTGTATTTCTGTTAAGTGTGTATGATTATGATTTGTTTTTACAAATTAATAACAGTTATAGAGAATACAATTGAACTCAATGAGGTTGATTTGGGTGATGATACACTTACTGCCGACCCTACTCCTGGATCTGGTATGGCTGCTAGCAGTGAATGCACGCCAGATGAACCTGTTGTTGTTGAGTCTGAGTCTGAGTCTGGGGATGGGGATGGTGATGGGGCTGGGTCTGTGTCTAGGGCTGAGGCTGGGGCTGGGTCTGGGTCTGTGTTTGGGGCTGGGGGTCAAGGTGGGGCTGCCGCCTTCCAAAAGAAGGAGAGGCAGAAGACTTCAAAAGTCTGGGATGACTTTTCATCAATTACAGTAGCTGGTGTAATAAAAAACCAGTGTCATTGGTGTAAGGGTTTGTTTGCTGTAGGAAAATCTAGTACTACCTCCACCCTTAGTAGGCATTTAACTGGGTGTAAGATGTCCTAAAAGTAGTTCATTTTATGTTATATATGTTGTTATGTTATTTCATTTTTTAATTTGCTGTTTGAAAAACTGCAAACTATACCCGTTTCTAAACTATATATACACGTTTCTACCCCTTCTTCAAAGCCATCAAAAACTATAAACCGTAAACTCACCACAATATTATTCAAAAAAAGAAAAGTCAAGACCGAATAATTCTATGGCGGCCATGGAAAATATGCACTTGAAAATAAATATGAGCTAACGTTAAAGCTTAGCTCTTACTTTTACTCTTCTATTTAGAGTTGGAGACTTGTATTTTGGATTTGTAGACGGACTTGAAGTCGTTTATAAAAGGACATGTTTGATGGATCCACTCAATTTGCAAGGAAAACAATATCACTATGACTAACTATAAAAATCTTTTATCTAAAAGATAGTTCAATCGGAAAGGAATCATGTCTTATGAAGCAGATGTCATTAATTTGAATCTCTTATCCCCTCTTATGTGAACATGTCAAAAATAAAATAAAATAAAATAAAATTCCCTTGTCCAAGTCAACCATTGTTGTATCAAATGGAGAAGATGGACTCATCATGCATAATTAATGGAAGTCAAAACTGGACAATCTTTTTGCTTTGATTTCAGTCTTCTTCGGCTGTATTAATTATTTAGAAAAATCAGAATTAAATAACTAAACAAATAGAAATCATTGAACTAAAAAAATGAAAGTGAGATATGAAGGCATATCCTCTCTTCAGTCTATATATTGTTACCTCCTCACGTCTTCCAAACTCCATAACAATTAAGCTCGAAAGTGCCTCAAAATGGAGAATATGAAGAAGAGCTTCTTCCTCCACTTCTTCTGTGGGCCATGGTTTATGGTGATCGCTTCTTTCATAATCATGTCCACCGCCGGCACACCCTATGCCTTCGGACTATACTCCAAAGTCCTCAAGTCGGTGCTCGGCTACGACCAGAGCACGCTCAATTTGGTCAGCTTCTTCAAGGACGTCGGAACCAACGTCGGCGTTCTCTCCGGCCTCCTCGCGGAGGTCACGCCGCCGTGGTTCGTTTTATCAACCGGAGCAGTCATGAACATGTTCGGGTACTTGATGATATGGCTGGCGGTGACGGAAAAAATGGC